>CM076578.1:254290064-254770377 GCA_034641835.2 Pinus albicaulis
AAACATCGAGAACAAGTTGGCTCTTATTATTATGAATGACACTTACAGTAATAAAAACGTGGAGAGATCACCTAAATCCTACCACGGCCTTCGTGCATACCATCCTCTAGATCTGTCCAGCACTAGCCTCGCAAGAATTCTTCCAAGATGTGTTCACAATAGATGTCATATAGGATGATGAGCATATCAAGGAAAGAAGGGTTTCCTGAATATACCTAGGAAGTGCAGGAGGCACGGGAATATTAGACTTGAAATAGGGCTCCAACAGAGTATAATATCAATAATTTTCTCTCTCCCTTCGGCCATTCCCTTGAGGGGCTTTTATACTCCCCCAAATTAGTTTCTGTAGTTGGAAAAAATTAGGCCATGGGCTGGGGTGGTTGAATTACTGGAATAACCATCAAACTTGCCTCGAAAATAGGAAAAATATGTATTTTTTAATGATTAAAAAAGGTATACGTGGATCTCTATGAATGGAATCACATGTATATGTGGAAAAGTCTCGCCAGAGTCACGTATTGGTTTTAAGATACTTTTTTTTTGAGAAAATTTTCAAGTCTAAGGGAAAAGGGTGCCCAATGCCAAAGTGTAAATAATAAAGTATGTGAAGGTGATAAATGATTTTATAATAGATGCCCCCTAATATATGAGGTCAGAAGGGGTACATGATAGCCGAAATGTATTATGTGTATAGAAAGAACCTTGTGAGGACTAGAGAGGATTTCACCAGATTTCAGTGTGCCAAAAAACAAGTGAGAGAGATCAGAGAGATAGCTCATGTCTGAGGCAGGCATACCCATGCTCAGAGAAATAAAAGCATGTCCGCATATGAAGTACAGAGCAGATCCAAAATGTATACACGTATAGATGAACTGTAAAGTACATAGTGAATCATCTGATCACTGTCCAAAAGTACAAGTCAAAATCAAGTCCAAGTATCACATATAGAATATTGATCAATGATTTTGCAATAGATATATGATAAAAAAAGTAAAAACTAAATCTCCAGGTACCAAATCATAAGTGGTGGAACAAATGGTACAATCACGCAACTCAAGAGCCAACATATAAGATGCTGTTGTGCTGAAACTGCAACATATAAGGGTAGACGATGTCACTGGCAGAAAACTAAAGGAGCTGTCAAAGTGAACCAAATCATGTTGATGAAAATCTGAGGTCTTCACTGATCACTATGGCACAATTCTACACAATGGTAATAAATGAGATGAGGTCGACCATGTGAGAAATTTTTTGATTACCAGTCATTGATGTATACAGCTAACAAACGCGAGACAACCCACTGATAATGATAATGAGCATCAAGGTGCACCAGTACAATCTAGAAAGTGAGAATGAATGAGTTGAAGTCAAACACTTGAAAGAATCTTCCAATGAGGAGGAAATAATGTATCCTCATTGTCGATATCGAAGAGTCTGCCATTGATGACTACAAACCCTAAGGTACTGACAAAAGGAATCTAGACCTTATTCCTAGAGCAATAAGTCAGAGTAAATGGGAAACGATCTGTTGGAAGGAAGGCATTAAGGCATCCCATGTCAGTCTAGCACGAGTATAACATGCAAGCCAAAATTTGGAAGGAATCAGACAAAGTAGAGTGAAGTAACCAACCTGAAGTACGTTTTCGGCATGCACAAGATGAAGCTAGTGCACGACAGAAACCCTATGAACCAACCAATAATGAAAGATGACAAAGAGGAGAGATATCCACTGATAGGGTCAAATGGAAATCAAGGCACTGCACAAATCCTAGGTGTGATTATGTAAGCTGATGTCGAACACAAGGGAAACCACTCAGTCAAAGACCCATGATGATGATCAAATGTTGAGCACAGGGTCACCTATCAATGATGTAAATAGGGCCAGGGTGCGACTCTAGATTTGCTATCAGAGCAATATATCGTAGTCGATAAGAGACAAACCTGCTAGTAAGAAGTCAATGGAGACCTTCTCAAACTAGCATGAGAAAAGGATCAAACATCTGATGTGATAGAACGAGATACTGACAAGACCGGGAAGGCTGACTGAAAAGTGAGTCAAGAGATACCGTAGAAAGGCCAACTCAGGTTAACATCCCTTGAAAAAAAGAATGACTCATGTTGACTATGGTAGCAAATGATAAATTTGTATAAGTTTGTTATGCAGGAGGCAAAAAAAAACCCTCCATATGATTGGAAGAGATAACCAACCGGGGTAGAGCTGACTCATGAAACAAGGTTAAGGATTCTCCTAACTCAAAACTAAAACCATCCCAAATGAAGGAAAGGCATAGCTTTTGTGCTTTGTTCAAGGGCGAAAAAACTAACTCTGTAGCTGCCATTGAATACGAAGTAATATCCCTTTCCTGCTCTTTTTCAAATATTCATTTTTTTTGTATTTTTCATATTAAAAGCCTGAAAAAGAATAAAATAATTCTATATTACAAGTGATAGAATGAGTATCATGAAATAGATGCACTAGTTCTTGGGATAGGAACAACACTATGCTCAATGCAAGGTGGTGGAAATTGGTAAATGATACTCAAAGGAGTGTTCCATCCATGGGTAAAAAGGTGTCAAGTCTCGGTAGCTAAGCGATTGCATGCTTAACTTGTACAAAAGGTCATGTTCAAAATATTTCTTAAACATTGAGTCAAAATGAAGCTGGCTAAAGGCCAAGATAAACAAGTAGTCAATATGCGATGCAGTAATACAACTCGACAACATAAGGGAGCCTCTAGAGTAATGGCGAGAAAAAATGATAGCAAAGAAGAAGAAGAATGAAGCTTCAACATAGAAGTCATGGTGGGACTAAAGAGGACTCCCTGAGCCTACATGAATTGCAGCATGGGCGAAAATTGCTAGCGAGGAACGAACTAGGAAGCCCATGTAAAGGAAGGCTCTACCACCAAGTCATTATTAAAAAATCGACGAGTGAAATGGGTTAAGTACTCATGACATGATGGGATCGACCCTACGGCAAGTGAGCAGAATGGAGGCTAGTATGCTGAATTCCACGGAAAATGAATTCCCTAACCTATATGTCAGTTCGAAATCATATACCTTCAGCAGTGATGGATCCAAAAAACCAGGAAAAATCTCAACTTCAGTAAAATGTACCTGAAAAAGTACCTTGCCCAACACTTACAAGAAAAACAATTATACAGGCTTAGATAGATTTGAAAAATAGGCACGAAGGAATTTTGCAAAAAAAATTCAAATTCAGGGTGTAAATACACCATTTACCTCATATTTGGGTCATTTTCACATTGCAGAAGTGGAGAAGGATCTTTTGGAGCAAAAATTCATTTTCTCAAAACCAGAGAAATCAACCATCAAATCGTGCCAAGTCAGCTAGGTAAGCTGTAAATTCATCTTTCCCATCAATTTTGTTCCATTTAAGATAAAAATTTTGAATTTTGACCGTAGGAAATATATGTTTTGATGAAGCCCTCTGCACATACGCGGGTTCATGTGGATGAACCTGCGTATGATACGCGACGGTGTATAAACAAAGCCGCGTATGCGTAGACCGAGAATTTAAAAATTCAACCTAATGAAGGATTTGTTGAATTTTCCCAGGATGTCAATTAGATGGAGGGAGCGTGAACATAGTGCCATCGATAATGAAGTGATGGAGGATCAAAATTCACTTGATATCCTTCGAAATTGTGGATTACTCAAGTTTTTCAAAATGTCAAACATGAAAAGTAATGTCCAGTTGCTTCAATTGTTGGTGGATCACTAGGAGCTGGAAGAAGAGTGCTTCATGATAGATCAAATGCCACTTCACATAGAAGTGGAAGACATTTATTTCATCACCGAACTATCTTGAAGAGGAGATCCAGTAGATTTACATGGGAAGCCTTTGGGAGGGCTTACTGTGGAAGATTATGTCCATGTCTATTGCGTAGAGGGGTCTCAGAAAGTAGGTACACAGATTTTAGTCAAAGATTTTAAAGAACTATGTATGAAGATTCTTGTCTTCATCATTGGCAGGGTAGCAGGATCCACTTCCCTACATCAGAATTCGAGGACACATCTGAGCGTTGCGGTAGAATGTTTGATTCACCTCTTCGATTGGTGCACAACATTGCTGAGCAACATGAAAAGACAGTTGACTTCAATTCGATAGGAAAAAACAAAAAAAATTCGATATGGAAAAAATTTACTGAAATTTTTCTTTGAGAGGATTCTAGGGCTTTGGCCCAAATTCATCTCAACCATTAGCAGCCGCAAAGATCCAATAATAGCCCGGTGGGTTGATCTGATGAAGAGATTGGGGGGAAGTGAAGTTTCCCGAACCACCTGGGATGACGAGTTCTTCCAATGGTGGAAGGAACAAGTTATTGCCATGGAGGATTATCCCTATGCTGGGATGGATTTTCGTGGTGATCCAGATTTATTCCTTCCACCCAGTGTAGCATGGGGCGCAATCAATGAGATTGAAATTTTTTATTTTTTATTATATGATTTTTACTTTTATTTTTTCAAGATATGACATGAAAAAATGTTTTTTTATTGGACTCAAATGCCTTACAAGATTATTGATTACCATGATGCAGATATGGGCCAGTCAGACCTGAGGGATACCCAAGGCACAAGCACTACAGAGGTGAGGCAGATGCTGAAGACCCTGGAGGACACTTCATGCCGTCCAGAGGAACTTGGAGAGTTTGACTCGCTAAGTGCCTATGTTTGTGATAGAGGACCTACCAGAGACTATCCAGAGACAGGTAGTCAGAGTACCATGAGACTGTGTGTGGTTATTCTGCTGTGTAGCTACTGCCATCGTGTTTTATAGGAACACGAATGTTGGGAAAGGAACATAGGATTATATATATAGAATTTATATGATGACTGTAATATATTTTTTATACTGAACATTATCGGGCATAAGCCCTAATTTTGTAGGACAAATGGGTCTAGATTTTGTATATTTTTGAACACTCTGACTATATATAGATATACACAAAAATTTATATGATGTGATGACCCAAATGTATGAAAATGTATGATAAATTTGATATTTTTAATTAAAATACTGAATGATGAATATGCCAATCAATTGCTTGATTAGCCAATAAGTCTGCCATCCAATTTTCAGCTCGAGGAATGTGAATGAATGTTATAAATTGAAATTATCTTTGTAACAAACGTACCCTCAAAAACAATCGGTGCAAAAACAGGTCTCGAACCCGATATGTTTTATTCAACAGGCAAAACCACCAGCAGTGAGTCTAAGAAAACTACTAACGAATCAACACCCAAGGATATTGCTTCCGAGAGTAGATAAACCATTTCAGTGTATTCTGCTATGTTTTTCGAAGCAGGACCAATGCAGACACCTCTTTAAACCAACAACTGACTGGATGGATAATGAAGTACCCAAGCCACGGAAGCCAAGTTCCAGGTATGTCTACTAGCACCATTGGAGAAACCAAAGTGACTCATGACATCCAACACAACTTGCCAAAGCAGATCAAATGCATCACAATTACACCAAAAATAGAAAAATCAAATATGTACAAAAAAAAATATATACAAAAAGAAAAATACTAGGCCAAATCCTAGGCATAATACCTTTTCAAATAGAGCCCATTTATGGGCTCCAACAACTCATTTCCCTCAAAATCAATCAAGGTATCAGCTCCTTTCTTCAGAACCTTTTTAACGATGAAGGGGCCATAACACATAGCCTTGAACTTGCCTACCCCCAGGGCATCCTTCTCTTGGGCATAAACCAAGACAAGGTCTTCTTCGGAGAAAACCCTAGGTTTGGTCGTCTTATCGTATTGAACCTTTACCCGCTTCTTATGCACTTCATTCATCGTGGTCACATCTCAATGCTGCTCATCGAGAATATCGAGATGAAGGAGACGTTCTTCAAGACTGGAAGTGTCGGGAAGAAGTTCTACAACTAACTTAAGAGAAGGAATTTCACACTCGATAGGAAATATGGATTCCAACTCATCAGCTAGTTGAAACGGAGTAAATCCGGTTGTAGTTTTGACTGACATATGGTATGCCCAAAGTGCCAGATAGAGCATAATGTGCCAATTGGATCGAGATTTATCAATCGTCCGTTGAAGAATTGTCTTCAAGTATTTGTTCACGGCTTCCACGTTGCCCATTGGCCTGAGGGTATTATAGAGACAAGTGCTCTTGCCGAAAACCTAATTTTAGAGCCAATTCAACCATCATGTTGTTCTAAAAGTGACTGCCATGATCAATGAAAATCTGTTTGGGCATACCAAAGAAAGAAATGACCTGATTGAAGAGGAAAAGAGTTGTTGTCTCACCGTCATTCCCAAAAGTAGGCATAGCCTCGACCCACTTCGTGACGTAGTCTACTGCTACAATAATGTACTTGTGACCTTTAGCCGAAGGTGGGTTACATGTAGTATAACCAATACCCCACTTTTTAAATGGCCAAAAATGACGACAGGAAAGAGCGGAGCTGGATGAGTGCGCATATTTCGAGTATAGACTGACACAAATGACACCTTTTGACCGATTCCATACAATATTTGAAAATTTAAGGCCAAACATATCTTGCATGCAAGATGTTTTGGGTTGTAGCAAGCCCAGATAAATGACCACCACAAGCTCCGCTGTGGAAATCATTAAGCACAAACTCATCTTCTTCGAGAGTTAAGAAACATCTAAGGATAAAATTGACCTCGCGACGATATAAAATGTCACCAATGATCAAGTAATTTTTAGCTAGGTGACGTAACTTACGGTGCTCATCTTTCGAAAAATTCAAGGGAAACTTTTTAGTCTGGAGATATACTATGAGATCCCCATACCAAGGATCTTGTGAATAAATGAGAAAAAGATGTTCATCCGGAAAGGATTCATCATAAAATATCTCTTCTCCACAGGGCAACTCAAAAATTTATTCTGCAAGAACCAATTATTTCTTGTACTTGGCAGACATAAACTCAAGATCAAATTCCTACAAAATCACAATCCATCTATTGTATTTTCCCCCAATCACTCGCCTACTGAGAACAAACTGAAATGGATTGACTACTGCCAAAACATAAGTTTTTTTAACAAGAATATAATGTCTGAGCTGCTCTACAACATGAACAGCTGCTAAAGCAAGATTTTCTATCCGAGAATACCGTAGTTCATGTCCTACCATGCGTCGACTAGGGTAGTATATAACATGCTATGAAAGAGAATCATCTTCTTGAACCAGAACCATAGCAATGGTAGATTCTGTTACCACGAGATACAAGAGGAAATCCCTACTATAATCAGGTGGGCTCAGTATTAGAGCAGAGGTCAATGCTTTTTTCAAAGCATCGAATGAGCATTGAGAAAAGTAATCACAAAAAAATTGAACTCCTTTCTTTAATAATCTCATAAATCCTTTCGTAATATCGGCATAATTTACAATAAAACTTTGCAGAAAATTAACTTTTCCTTGTAGACTTTGTAGTTGACGCATAGAAGATGGGGGAGGCAACTGAAGTATTTCCTCAACCTTGAAGGGATCTACCTAAATCCCTTCCGTAGAAACTATAAATCGCAACACTCGACTGGATGTGACCGCGAAAACACACTTGTTCAGATTCAACCAGATTTTGTAATACTGACATCATTCAAATACTTGACGGAGGTGAGAAGGATGGTCAATTCTCTTGTGAAAACGAGCAGCTAAATCATCAAAGTATGCCTTGATAATATTTTTGATGTCATGGAAGGCATAAGACATGGCCCGCTGAAAAGTAGCTCCAACATTTTTGAGGCCAAAAGGCATTTTCTTGTAAGAAAATGTACCCCAGGGAAAAATAAATGTAGTCTTATGCTAATCTTCAGGACTGATAGTAATTTGATTATATCCAGAGCAACCGCCCATGAAGGAGAAAATTTCATTTCCCGCACACTCTTCGAGAATTTGATCTATAAATTGTATGGGGTAGTTATCTTTAGGACATGCTTTATTTAGATCTATGAAATCGATGCGAAATCGAATTGTTCCTTGTTTCTTGTCCACAGGCACTAGATTCGAAACCCATTGAGTCAAAGGAATGGGAAAAATGAACCCTGACTTAAGCAGCTTCTCCACCTCAGCTTTGATAGCTACTACCTTCCTAGGGTTGACCGAACGAAGCTTCTGCCTTACAGGCTTAGCATTTTAATACACCTTGATCTTATGTTGGACAATATATGGATCTATACCAGCCATTTCCTCATAAGACCAAGCAAACACATCCCTAAACTCTCGAAAGAGATCGGTGTAAATTTGAATCTCTTTAGGGGAACATTCAGCTCCATTGAAAACATTCTCTACACTGCTGGGATCTCTGGAAATGTTCACCAGGATAGTAGGAGAAATCACAGCCATGTTCCCTTCAGAAAAAACTTGTGCTGTTGCTAAAGGGTTCAAGACTGGGTGAACAGGACCAGAAGACTGAAGGCTAGGAAAAATTCACTCAGCTTTTCTCAAATATGGTAAGAAGTAAGACCGATGATGCAAATCATCCCATGGTATCTCTACACCAGTCATAGCTTCTAAGAGGGCCTCTTCAGATGGAAGAGTGGTATCAAGGAAATCCTAAGCTGAAGAGGATGCTAGAAAATTATATATTACAGAGCAATGCAACACATAAAATATGCAGAAAATACAAGCACACAAAACTAGAGAGATACAGATATACATGGTTCACCCATATTGGGCTACGTCCACCCCGAACATCCAGTCATTCCTTTCTATTATCTAGCAAAATGAAGAGACACAACCTACAATAGATCCTTTGTTATATCTTCATTTTTGTCTCACAGTCTCCCTATCTATTTCTCGCTCTGAGAATACACATACAATACCCAGCCACAATACAATGCCCTCATACAAAGAGAGGTGGTTGCCTTCTAGGGAAAAAAACCCTAAAATAAACATAAATTCTACCATCAGATCATCCGTCTAATTAACAGCCCATATTGACTAGAAATTACTATAATTTTACAAGGCAGTTGCCCCTCCCTGGACCCCCCAGGCAGTGTTTAATTACGGGCAGCATTGCCACCCCATTTAAGGTACAGGGGTCCAATCTTGTGATACAAAATAAACAAGATAATCAGGCTCAACACCCAACAGAAGAACTAAGAGTCCAAGCTGGAGCTGCATCTCCATCCAATTCCTCTGGTGAAAAAGAAACTGGAATGGTTTCTGCAAAGTCAACAACAGAGCTTTAAGATATCTCAGCTGCAGACATAGGAAATGCCATTCCACTGACTTGACCTTCTACTAATATGGAAGTAGGAGAAGGTAAGGTCAAAGGGTCTGAAAAATAATGAGTTCTAAAAAAATCTCTTCAAATAGGAGCCCTGGAGGATGAAATCACATTAATATGAATCGAAGGAGGTGGAAGATCAAAAGTACCCATCAAAGAAGAATACATTCCAACCCCTAGATTCTCAATAGATGGTTTGGTATTCTTCACCAAAGGAATGGTCGAGTCAGAAGATGCATTTGGATGTATAGGAGAATAATCCAGTTCGTCAATTGTGACAATTCTACCTTCATGAGGGAAAAAAATAATGTGAAATAATGAGGATGCAATAGCATCAATCTCATAAATCCAGTTTTGCCCAAACAGAAGGTTATAGTCTAAGCTTGCATTAACTATTTCAACTTCGATATTAACAGTTTTTCCGCCAACACAGATGGGAAAAGCCAGAACAATAACATGCGGCCTGTGAGAATGATTGTCAAACACAGTCAGAAGAGTGGTTGAAGCAACAGATGCGGGAGATTTGATACCCTTCCAGCATGCAAGAGACATTACACACGTGGAAGCACCCTCATCCACAACCATTTGAAAGATATTGAATTTTTGATTAAGCGATTTGATATGGAAAGCCATATAATGAGGAAGTATCTTTTTAAAATTAGACATATCAAATATAATCATAAGAGAGTTCTTTGGATCAACATCCCCAATAGAAGTAAGTAAAGTACTTCGCTAAGCCGGACAAGACTAGAGCACCTCTAGGGCAAACATGGCACGAGGAATCTTCACCAGATCTTCGACAACTGAGTAGTTGTAGGTAACCTTGGCATTTAGATTGATCATCGTACGCTTTGAATATGTCTTCGGCATCTGAGGTATAGGCTCAATGGTAGGCCTCGTAATATGAAGTGGCTCAGTACTGTCAGGAGCACCCTTGGCTTTAGAAGACTCGGCTTCGCCATAATCACGAAATCTTGTAGCGATATCTGTGTGAGCACTTATCATGTATATGTTTAATGTATTTTCTTGTTCCTGGTTGCCCCTATAGTGAGCCCCAATATTTTGATTCATGCCAACAACTATTTGTTGCCCTTGGGAAAAGGGTTTGTTAACATAGACTGGGAACTAGAAGAACCCTGTTGAGCTAACAAGTGCTACGCATCCTAAATTTTAGGGCAAAGGTGCGTAAGATGGTCTCTAGTGTACAAATTTCATGGAAACATCACTTTTGTTTTATCCTTTTGACCCTCTCCAACATGATCATTATATTTGTTTGCATTCCCCTTCCCATCCTTGCCCTTCTTTTTGTTATTTCGTCCCTTCTTCTTCCCATCAGATTGTTGATTTCCTTTGGGTTTAGAAGTCTGGACAAAATTTATTGACAAAGACTGGGAAGGAGTTGACATTGAAGGCATAGCCTGACCAGAAGAAGAAGATTGTATAGACAACTGCTGCATTTGACTAAGTAGGTTAGTTGCACCACTATCGATCGAACCAACAATCCCATCACCATGAGGACCAGGTTTAGTTTTGGATAAGTCCAATTTGGAGTGAGGAGCATCCGACAAAATCTTATTGGGGACTCTAGACAGATAACAAATCACTTCTAATTTTTGAGCCCTTAAAATAACCCGCTCTTCAGAAAATACCCCTGAGAGGGATACGTCCTTAGAGATATCTGGCTGCAAAGATTTCAAAAACCATTCCAGAAGGAATTCATTCGGAATATAGGATTTAATCAACCTCTTCCTTCTTCGCCATTCCTGAATATGGTCAGAAATGTGAGTTTCCTTGTCCTACTTAAAATTGGCCAGGATTTCAGTCCCAGCATCATAACAGACAAGTAACTAAAAATGATTTAAAAACATGGTAGCCAAATCTACAAAAGTGGAAAAAATGCCCCTAGTTAACTCAATATACCACTTGGTTGCATTTCCAGTTAAGGTGCATTGAAATAACCTCAACCTAATCGAATCGTCAATCAGGGAGTTTGATGAACACCATAAATGGAAATTGGTGATATGATCTACCAGATCCTCTCCATTATTCGCTTCAAAATTTGGAATGTCTGAGGGTAGCTTGGTGGGGACCAGAGGCCATCCTAGACTATATCGGATAGGATCGTTAGTCAATTTCAACAAATCTGGCAAGTTTAACGTTGCCAAAAATGGTAAGCGAGGAGGAGGCTGGGAATTCCATCCCCCATAGGAAGGATTCCCCACATTATGAAAATAATAACCTAGATTTGATGAGGCACTAGGTTGCGAAATATTGTTTGTAGAGAATACTAGGCTATAGGAAAATCCTTCTGACCCAACATTCGGAGAAGGACACCCTCCCAATATAGAGTTACTATAAACATGACCATTTCCCCTCACTGAGGTAGTGAATGAAGAAGAAACCCCCTGCTAGGGGTTCCAAGCATTTGAAAAAGGAGAAATAGCTCAAGAATTTCTCGATGAAGGGAAAGGAGCATTCCCTTGGTGACCAGTGAGATATTGATTCCCTAACCCCAACGCTGTAAACACAGGGTTCCAACCTATAAAGGTATTAGAAATTTGACCTCTAGACCATGGATTGAAACTTTGAGTCTGAGAGGTAAAAGGTAAAGATCCTCAGGAAGGGGTCAAATTATGGATGTGCCCACTTCCAAAGGGGAACACTTAAAATAAAGCTGATCCACTATCCATAGAGGGTATGGGTGGAGATGCTGTTGAAGAAGCAGAAAAGGCAAAAGAAGGAATCCCATTAGTGGGCATTCCAAAACAAAAGGGACTAGATTGAGAAGCATGTGCTTGGGTGTAACCAGAGCCAAACACAACAACACTAGAAGCGATTATAGATATAGCAATAATACCTCCTCCTTCAACTGAAAGAGGAGTCTGAACACTTGCAGCGCTCACAACCGAAGATGTGTTCCTAGTCGTGGCCATCGAAAGGTGAGAATATCATGGACAAGGACTTTTCGTTCTCTGATACTCGGGTCCGATGTACTGTATGATAAAAGGATAACTAACAGGAAGAGGAGACTGAAGAGACACAGGAGGCTGAGGGAATTCCTCTACTTCTACTTCTTCTGCCCGAAATAAAACTCTCGAGATGAGTGCAGCACTCCTCTTGGCATTGACACCAACACCAGAACCACCCACACAAACAACAAGCCCTTCCGGAGGATCTCTCTCTGCTACATTTGAAACCACCAGGTGAAAATCACCCTCCGAATTACTCCTACGCCTTCTTAAAGAAGGCTTAGCACTCATGGTAGACAACCCATGAAGCCTCCTCGATCGACGAGGAAATTGGTCAGCCACTTTAAGAGATTTATTTTAGACTCAAAAAATATATAAAGCTAAGAAAACTAGGAGCAAAGAGCACACTCTAAAGAGTTGCTAAGATACAGCCAGACAAGCAACTTTCAGGTATTTCCACTCTGGGTGATGAGGACCGGACACCAAAATACAAGAAAGAAAAATAATAGGACCTCCTAAAATTATTATGGGGTAATTACGACCCAAGCATACTAGATAAGGTAACATAAACATTTACGCTGACCTCCTAACAACAGCCTTTGCCAGTGCAAGTCCCCAAGCTTTGCAAGGGCACCGTCTAGAAGTACTGATGGAAGTGATGCAACGTCTGCTTCAGGTATCATGGGTATTCCCCCCCGCAGTCACCTATGTGGTCCCTAGGATAGGAAACTATGTGCACCAATCCGTATCGGCAGCCGGGAGGAACGGTCTTAGGTCAAGATTCAGCAAATAAGAGATGGGTTATTTCTTTTCTCTGCCTGCACTATCCCTAGCGCTTAACTCTCTGGAGGAGATCTTTCCTGGTCCACTGAACAATGTTGGATTTCACTTATTAATAAACTTCTATGTTTAACAGTTTGAGTGACCTTGCAGAGTTAACTCTCCACTCAACTAATCCAAGGCCCTACAACCTAGCTAGTTGGTGTATGATTAATGACAATAATACAAAAACTACTAGTTTCTTTTAATTATATCGCTTATTTTAATTGGATGTTATTTTAAGTCAAGGGTGCACGAAAGTGAAACTGATGGTGTTTTTATGACACAGAATAAACCAATGAAAACCAAACTACATGCAAATGAAATGATTTCCTTTCGATGAAGAGTGATTTCTACAAATGTTCTACGAAACTAATAAAAAAAACTTTGTTTTTTCTTTTCAAACACTCGCACTTCACACAACATAGAAAGTTACGAAAAAGACAAAAAATGCTCAGATTTACATTATGCAAACTACCAATGATATGAAAATACTAAGATGTTAAATCTAAAGAAAGCAAAAATAAGTCTCTAGAACAATAACCATTCAATCACCTTTTGACAGACAACAAGGCTAGTTCCAAAGCAGAACTCCTATGTATAAAAATTCCAAAATGGGCTTGACATAAAAGAGAGAAATCAAGAGAATAATTCCTTCAAAATAAAGCCAGGAACCGAAAACTATAAACCAAAAAAAAACTTCAAAATATGAAATGAAACCGTAATCAAACTCAATGTGAAAAGCTACGGAAAACAAAAAAAAAAATTGGGCTTCTTGGCTTATAAAAGAAGAAAAAGATATTTCAAGAAGACAAAATAAAAACTACCCAAGAACTGAATCAAGAAAACATGAATTTCAATCAAAGAGCTTCAAAATTCCCAAGCCAACTATTCTATGCTCGTAGCAGGACTTATATGAGAAAAGAGAAACAAGAAAATCAATCAATCAATTCAATATAGTAGCATAATATTGCAATGAACAACAACTTAAAAAACCAAGAAAGAGATTCTTCAAATTCCTAACAAGACAAGTGTATGAAATCAAGAAAATCAAACAAGACCAATAAGGAAAAATTCAAATGCAAAGAAATGCATAGGGCCAAAAAGAGCGAACGAGTAGAAGCTCGTTGTTCTGAAAGTTTAGGACAGCCAAGAATCTTCAGGAAAAGTTCTTGGTGCTCAAGCCGCAATTGCAAACACACAAAAACAAGGAATTCACCAAAAGGCTAGGTCTTCATACAAGCAAGAGAGAAACATATGTAAAACCACCTTAAACACACTCCAGAGACTTTAAAGATACTGCAGAAATAGATCAACACAGGCAGACAAGACCACAGGGGCTGAAAACCAAAAATTTCAAATTCTTCCTATGCATACACGCTTTTGCAGTGAGAAACTAGTGTGTATACATGCATGTGTCAAAGGAAACTCGTGTATACATGGGTACATTTGCAAAAAACAGTGTGTATACATGACTATGCAAAGAAAAAACTGAGTATGAAAATACAGATAAGGAAAAACAAAAAGGGTCAAGCTTGATCAAGGGATCAAGTCTCCAGTCTAACTGAAAAGGACTTACTAAACTACAAAAAGTGATAGAAACTGTTGGGAACCTACAAGACAAATAAAACAACCCAAACGGGAAATCACAGGAATGTGATCCCTAGTGGAGTCGCCATTTCTGTTTTGGGAAATAATACCCTAAAGGTCTTGGGTTGAAAACCTTGACAGATCAGGGGCATGCCATTCAAGAAGGACTCACCTAACCAATCCTTTATACTGAAAACTAGATACTACTGGTTTGCAGAACTTACCTAAAAGTCCCTCAGTTGATGTAGATCCCGCGGGGTGAAAACCCCAAAAAACCCTTTATTCTTCGTAACCTTGAAATCAACAAAGAATGAACAAAAAAACCTAGTTGTACAACATATATAGTTCCTAGATGTTAGTGAAAACCATGCATAATATCATAAAAACAATATTAAATGTTCAATTAATGATTATTACAGAAGTATAAAGAATCATAAACACGTAAACATTGGGAACAAGATGGCTCTTCTTATTATGAATGACATGTACAATAATCAAAATGTGGAGAGATCACCTGAATCCCGACATTGCCTTCGAGCATACCATCTTCTGGATCCGTCTAGCCCTAGCCTCGCAAGAATATTTCCAAGATATGTGCACAATAGATGTCATATAGGATGATGAGCATCTCAAGGAAACAAGGGTTTCCTGAATATACCTAGGAAGTGTAGGAGGCACGAGAATATCAGACTTGAAATAAGGCTCCAACAGAGTATAATATCTAGAATTTTCTCTCTCCCTTAGGCCATTCCCTTGAGGGGCTTTTATACTCCCTCAAATTAGTTTGTACAGTTAGAAACAATTAGGCCACGAGCTGGGGTGGTTGAATTACTGGAATAACCATTAACCCTGCCTCAAAAATAGGGAATATATATATATATATATATATATATATATTAAAAAGGGTATACACGGATCTCTATGAATGGACTTGTGTGTATACGCGAAAAATTCTGGGTAGAGTCTCATGTGGGTTTTAAGATATTGTTTTTTGAGAAAATTTTCAAGTCTGAGGGAAAAGGTTGCCCAAGGCCAAAGTGTAAATCATGAAGTATGTGAACGTGATAAATGATGCTATAACAGAGGAGAATGTTAAGAAGTTTGTGTCATGAAAAGGTAAAAGGCACAACAATCTATTGTGATAATAGCTCAGCAATAGATTTATCTGACAATTCAGTGTTTCATAAGAGAACGAAACACATTGATGAAAAGTATCACTACATCATAGAGTTAGTGAGAAATGGAGAAATTGTTTTGCAACATTGCAGAAAAGAAGAGAAATTTGCTGATATATTAACAAAATCATTAGGGAAGAAGAGTTTTAACTATCTCATAAAATTTCTGGGTATGCAAGAAAGCAGCAGTTGTAATTAAGGGGGAGTGTTGGAAATTAATTCCAAATACAAATAGACAGAAGGAGGGAAAACTTAAATTTTGATGGGAAATTCGAAAGACAACAGTAGTGGCAAAGTCTTGTTTGGAATCTACATGCAACCTCCCACATTTAAATTTCTTCACCCTCACGTACTTATCCTCACACCTACTAGTCATAAAGTCTCCACCAACCACACTTAACTCCTCCAGCTGCGAAGGATGAAGTCAACCCACCGAAGGAGGTGACGTCATCACTCCTCTGGACCAATCACAACAATTCTGTGGGGAAAAGAAATGGGCGAGAAGGTGTCTACGCACTCTGCCTAAACTAAAGAGGGCCATAGTTTCAATTTAAGACTTAGGATTAATGTATTTTTTTTACAAGTGTCGTGACATAAGTTTCATGTTTTAGTTTTAAACTTACGTTGTGTATATTTTGACATATATATTATTAACATAAAATGTTTATAATATATATCTATATGTAATGTAATATGCCGACAGACATATACAAAAAGAGAGATTGTGTATTAAAATATAGAGAGTAGTGTGTGTGAAAAGACTGTGTGGAAGACAAAGAGCAAGAGCACTACGCGTGTAGCAGAAAGAAGATTTTTTTTTTGTTGTGAATCAAGAACAACATAAGTTCTGAGGAAAGCAATTTCACTTTGTAATATTCCAACATTTCTTTAATAGAAATAGAGTTTTTACTCCATCTTTTTCCACACTTTTTATTAAATCCCTGTGTCTGATAGAGGAATTTTATTTCCTCTCAGTTGTTCTGGAATAACCAGAAATCCCATCAGTAAACACTAATACATACAGTAAAAATGAAAGAAAATGACCACGTTCGGTATTATCTTCACATAAGGATGCCCATTCTGGGATAAAATCATGATAAATAAATAACAAGATTCATGTAACAAATTACATACTATTTTTCTAATTCATAAGATTCATGTTCTTGACATGAAGGCGTAAAGTCCATAGAGAGGGTAAAACCCTAAACAACCCAGTACAGTATAACTCGAAAAAAAACCACAAAAGAAAATAACATTTACATATGAATTCTTTTATGAAATGTACTCAAGAACCCATTAGGGTATTTTTTAATTCTGTGTCGAAATTATGCCATAAGTTTTAGATTAAAACATGGCACCCATAATAAGTGCACCTGTAAGAAATCTGTGGGTTAATGAACCGAGAACCAACGCCAACATTTGGTTAAAGTAATGTAGCATAATAAGCACAATGAAGAACCTAGAAAATACCTATGTGAATCATAGGAGAGCGTTATCTAGGGTGAGATAGTAGTTTAATTAGATAAAACTAGAGGAAAGTACACCTACATGGTATAAAATTACGTGGATAATTTTTCACCACAACCCTTTTTTCTTTGATAATTTGCAGGAAATAGGGAAACATATAGTTAACCAATGAAGCCAACGAAAAGGCTGGAAACCGAAGAGAATGTTTTAAAAGCCAAAATTCACACACTGCTTACCTACTGCTGATGAAACCATTGGACATAGAGATGGATGGAGAGGTAATCATGCTGGAAGGAAAGCTGCAAAATTTTAGAACGATAGTAAGGGTTTCAAGCTTTTGGGGAGAAACCAGTGAAATTCATGCGAGAATAAATATACACCAGAGGGTTACCATAATACTTTGATTGAGAAATAAAGCAACAATAGAGATAAAGGAGAAAATGGATTGAAAGGAGCCAATGGATCGAATGGATACGAGGACAAAGCTCAAGAATTTTCCTTATCCTCAGCCGAATAATGTTGACCATCGATCTAGAGCTTAAACGATGAACAATCCACATGTTCCTAGATGCCACCGAAAGAGGAGTTTCAGGATTTTCATCGTGTACTAAGAGCTAGCTAGTGGCCACATTCCACGATAGGCATACGTATAAATGTGAAGGAAATAAGAACCTTAGAGTTTGAATAGCCATATTATATACATGGCTTCACATAGCTTGGTATAGTTAACCAAATAAATTTTCAAGGAATTAAAAAGTACCCCGCAAGTCATGCTAGTACATAGTGTATACAATTTCGAATATTAATTGACAAAAAATTGAATGTACAATGTGAAATTGAGGGTTGGGTTATGTATGGGTAAACATAGTTTATTGTAATAATGTTATCCATGGTAATATGGTAGATTTATAATTTTGTATTGATTTGTTAGTTAATTTTTTTTAATGTATGGATGTTACAAGTGGTATCAGAGCCTAGTTTCAACACTATGGCTTGATTGGGCACTAGTACTAATTATGAGTGTGTTGAACCGTGCACAGTGAAAGAATGTAGAAAGTAAGTAGGTGATAAACGACCATGAGGAGAGCACCAAGAAGCTAGATTCAAACCAGATCAACATCATGAACAGTTCCCATACCAAATCCAGAAGAAAATCTAGAAATGTGGGTACGACTGGGGATAGACCAACAAAATCACACAAACAAGTTACTTGAAGAAAAACAACATCAAAAAATAAGGCTACTTGAGACTATACAACAATTCAAAATTGAAATGATGTGAATAAAAACTCATAATGAAATATTAATTCATGAAGAAGAAAGGATTTTAAAGATCCTCTTGGATAGAAAAAATCATAGAACCTATCAACCAAGTCCTGAGCATGAAGCTCGAGATGAAAGAGAACAACAACCACACACTGAAGATAATCGTGAAGAAATCCATGCCCAATGAGGTGATACAAATAGAGCCGATAATAAAGAGGAGTCAGGTAATGTGCTAGACCAAAGAAAATCAAAGGAAAAAAATATGGAATTACAATTGGAGTTAAGAAATATTATACCACCATTTTTTGATGGAGAAGCTGAAGTAGCTACAAAGGCCTCGATCATCAATATGAGTAAATATCTAGGCTTATGATTATAAGAGTAACCTTAGGGCTAGTTTAGCCATTTACCATCTACAAGGAAAATCCACCTTATGGTGGGAAGAGGTCAAGGAAGTGCAAAATATATAAGAACAAAATGTAACTTTGGAGGAATTTTAAAAGAACTTAAAAAAAGAGTACTTGACAGAACGTTTCTATGATGAGAATGGTTAATAATTCCGTGGCTTTTGATTGGGGCAGTTGAATATGGATGAACATGTAACTAAATTTATCTCTTCATTAAGCAATGTGCCTTATATACATGAGGAAAAATACAAAGTCTAACTGCATTCATGAAAGAAAGAATAGAATTTGATAGTCCACAAACTATGGATGAAGCAATTCAGAAAGCTCGAATGTGTTATTAACAGATAGAGAAGAATGACACTGGTAAAATTTTGCCTCAGAAGAAGGGATTATAAGGTCATCAAAACTTTAGAGGCACTAAATCTAGAATTTTCATGAATTCATAAAGGAATTAATTTAAAAAACAACCGAAGAAAAATGAACAAAAACCCAAATGGAAAGAAAAAGCTAAGCCTCTCGAAGCATGTAGCAATCCTGAATCCAGTCAAGTGCAAAACCCCCTTTGCAATGTTTGGGTCATGAGGAACCCCACTATTATAAGAATTATCCCCATCGTGCCAAAACTAAACATTTTGCTAACACTTAAGAAGCATCAATGGTTGGGAAGGTAGCAAGGATCATACCCATGATCAATGATGCTTATGATGACCGTCAAGAAGAATACCAACCTACTATGATAGAGTTAGAAGGTAATCTATTTAACCAATATATATCTATATTAGTAGATCCAGGTGCCAGCTTAAGTTATCTTAGCCCCAAGGTAGTTAAAAATGATTTTTGCAAACCCAAAAATTTAAAAATCCATGGTTGGTGCAATTAGAAAGAGGAGCCAAGAGAAGGTTGAGTTCCAAGGTACCAAATTATGCCATTGAAGTAGGGGATCGGCATATAACAGTATAATTAAATATTTTTCCTTTGGGATCTTATGACCTACTACTTGGAATGGATTTTTTGGAGGGGCATTGGTCCTTAGTGGATTGTAATAAGAATACTATTAGTTACCTGGCTAAATATGGGTCTGGAAAAGAGATCAAAGGGGTCAGAAAACCCATGAAGTTACATCCAATTATGGCCTCCCAGTTGGAAAAATGTATCAAAAAAGGTTGCATGATTTTTGCATTTCATGTGGGGCATTCCAACTCCGAAGATAAAACAAATGATCTCCAAAAAATACCAATAATTCTGCAATTTACTGATGCATTTCCTAAGAACATACTGGGGCTGACTCCAAAGCGTGATATTGATTTTATCATAGAATTAGTTCCTAGAGCAACACTAGTATCTATGGCTCCTTACATATTGAGCATACTATATTTGATAGAGTTAAAAATGAGGTTATAAGAGTTACTTGAAAAAGTATATATTCATCCTAGTGTGTCCCCCTGGGGAGATCCAATGTTATTCATAAGTAGGAAGGATGACACATTAGGAATGTGCATTGACTATATGTAACTTAACAAGTTGACCATTAAAAATAAATACTCGTTACCTCATATGGATGATCTATTTGATCAGGTTAAGGGTGGCACAATCTTCTATAAAATTGAATTAATATTTGGATATCACCATATCTAAGTCAAGGATGAAGACATTTTCAAAAATCGTTATGGACATTATGATTTTGTGGTCCTACCTTGGGCTAACCACTACACCCACAACATTCATGAGTTTGATGCACGATATTTTCCACCCATTTTTCGATAAATTTGTTTTGATTTTCATAGATGACATACTAATCTACTAAAATACATTGGAATAAGACATGAAACACTTACGTATAATGCTGCAATGCTACGAGATCACCAACTGTATGAAAAATTTAGTAAATGCGATTTCTATAAAGTTTAGATCTAGTATTTAGGTCATGTTATTTCAGTAGAGGGAATAGCAATTGATCCCTAGAAAATTAGGACCGTCATGGAATGGCCAGTACCCCAGAACAAGGTTGAAATATGGTCTTTTATGGGCTTGGCAGGATATTATCGACATTTCATTGAATGATTTTCTCAAATCTCCTATCCCATTACTTGCTTACAGAGAAAGGGAAGAAATTTAAATTAGACCAAAAATTGTAATAGATTTTTGAACAATTAAAAAATTTATTCACTATTGTTCATGTGCTAAAAATTGTTGACCCCAAAAAGGAATTTGTGGTCTGCAAAAATGCAAGCCAAGAAGGAGTGGGGGTAGTACTAACACAATATGGGAAGGTGATTGTGTATGAATCATGAAAGCTGAAGGAACATGAGAATAACTACTTTGCTTATGATTTACAGCTAACCGATGTGGTGCATGCATTAAATTTTTGAAGACAATATCTTTTAGGAAAGAAGTTTTTGTTAATTACCAACCATATCACCTTGACAAGTTATTTCAAGCATCCAAAATTAAATTCTTGTCAAGCAAGATCGAATTCCTTCCTAGGCGAGTTTGAATTTGAAACTCAAGATTTAAAAGGAAAATAAAATCGTGTTTTGGATACCTTAAGTAGGAGAATACATTGAATTTTGAACTATATTATAATCATGTAGAATTTAAATTTCATGAAAATTTTAAAAAGGTTGCTCAAAAAGATCCTGAATATAATTTTTTGTGGCAACAAGCACATCAAGCTGGCAACCAAGTAAAACACACTAAATATTAAATAATCGAAGACAAATTATTGAACTTTAGGGGAAGGGTATACAGTCCTAACCATATTAATATAAGGAATTTGATTCTAGATGAGCTTACTAGGAGTCCCTGTATTTCTCATCCTGGTTACCAGAAAATGTTCTCAGCAATGAAGAAAGATTATTTCTATCCTAGAATATGGAAGAATATTGTGGATTACTTAAGAAAGTGTATGGAGTGTCAACAAGTCAAAAATGAACATGATCATCTGGATGGTCTTCTGCAACCTATACCAATACCAGAATGTAAATGGGAGGTTAACACACTTAATTTATTACCGGGTTACCCAAATCCAAAAAGCATAACGAATCAATAATTATGGTAGTGGATAAACTTAATAAAACAACTCATTTCATATCGGTGAAATCTACCTTCAAGACAATTCAAGTTGCTGACATCTTCATGAAGGAAGTGTTTCATTCACACGGTATTCCCTAGTCATATCTGAGAAAGATATAAGGTTTAGGTTTGCCTTTTGGAAACCTCTTTTCACACACTTAGGAACTCAGATCCAATTCAACACTACATACCACCGCAAATGGATGGGAAAACTAAACATGTTAAGTATTGGAATTAATTATTATAAGAGACGAAACAAAGTTTCTCTTAAATTATATATATATATATATATATATATATATATATATATATATTCCTAGTTCAAAGTTGATTGATCTTTAGAAAGAAATAATGATAATAATTTATGATGAATGTGTCTATCAACAAATGTGGTATTTATGGGTGAGGCCCAAGAAAGTAAAGAATCCATGAACAGTTAAGAGGAAAATGGTTACACCTCCCATGTTTCTCAAGAGATGGACATCTCAAGAGGGAAAAAAAAATCTGAGGAATGCACATGAGGCTGGAGGCAATCTGGGGAGAGGAAAGTAATGAGACAAAGGAAAAGAAATAAAGAATCTCCATGTCTTGATATTTTCTTTCTTTTTGGAAAAACTCCAGAGTTGGTTGGGTAACAGTGGAGCCCCTATCGGTAGAATAAATAATAAAGGCTGGACAGAAGTCCCTAAGGACAAATTGGAACTTAGAGTTCCTCCTACTCCCCTATTGTTTTGTGGCGTGATAGCTCCCAGGAAGTCAAAGGTAATCGCCAAAGTTATGGTTGGGTGGCGAGCACATCAAGATCATAGTAGATACTAGAACCCTTGATAGAAATATAAGTAATATTAGGTAATTCACAAATAGATAAGTATATTTTATTATGTGTGTTAAAATTCTTGATTGTTTAATATCGAAATTTTGCATTAGCTGAGACAGTCTAAAATCTTTTCTGTACAACCTAAGTTAAGTATAAAACTTAGTTCCTGTTTTTCTTTTTACAAATAATTTCATACACGTGAGGTTTTTAAACAAGGCTACAAGGTAGCTACTACCTGCCACTTAATTTAAATATGGTAATGTTACAATGTAATCTTGAAAATGTCTATGGGTAGCTATTACATGCCGCTTAATGTAATTATAGAAATGTTGCAATTTGAGTTTGAGTGAACAAGCTAAATGAATTATAGTTATTTAATCTTATAGTATTGATAATCCATGATATTGTAACAAATCTTATTTATAGATGAAGAATCTCCATGATAAAGTAAGAGTACATCTTTATAGTTAAAAATCTTGTTATATATATATATATATATATATATAATAACAATAATAATAATAATAATTTAAAATAAACTTACAATTTAGTTAATTTTTATAATTTTTTAAAAATCTTAATAACATAAAATATATTATAAAATAAAATTTTATAGATTAACACTTAACACTTTCCAACCATTCGAGTTATATGAATATGTTAGTTTATATAATTTATAATTTAATTAATTAGTTGAAAATTAATTAAAAACATTTCAATAATTTTGATATTAAAATATATTTTATTATTCATAAATGAAGTGAATTAAAAAGACAAATCTTTAAAGCTATTTAAAATTATTGACAAAATTATAATTGATATTCTCATCTATCAAATAAAATTAGAAAATGAATTTATATCACATCTGCCACATCCTAATATATATATATATATATATATATATATTCAAAAAATATTCTTGGAAACTGAAAATTAAATAATTCACCCTTTTTTAAGTTAATGCTAGTACTTTTACGTAGCACAGTAAAAACAAAGTCATGTATGGAATTTTTTTCGTGTAACTCTTCAAGATTATTAAACCTTTTGTTGTATAACACTTTAGGATTTTTGAAAGAAAAACAGAGCATTCGTATGTTAAATTTTGTTTTGTTTGTGAGCGGGAGCAGTGGTCCCCGCAGCCGTATCAATGCAGGACACGTCGAGCAAAGGGATTGGATCCGTTTTTTATTTGGCCACCTGCGGAGTTGAAATTCAGACGTGATGTGCGTTATAAATGCGATTTGATAAGTTTATCGCGCGTCCAAAAGCCCTGTACAGAGAAATCCTCTAGTGGACCCGATGAGCTTTTATAAGCTCGATTGTATATTTGATCGCGCGTCCAATTGCTTATGTCAGGAGGGAGGAATTGTAACGCGAATTTTGTTTGAAATCGGGTTTAAACAGGTTTGAAGTCCGGGCACAGTATTGTGTTTTAAACGTTTTGTTTTATTGTTTTAATATCGCGCGACTCAACCTTTTGTAATAGTCTACATATACATATGTTTTTAACATATTGGATATGTGCGCTATTGCTATTGTGGGCCCCCGAAAGTTTAAAATAGATTTCTTATATATTTGTTTTGTATTATTAAAAGGTTTGCGCTATATTGTAATGTTGTTGTTTTATATACACAACAGACAATGTATTGTTTTAGTTTTTAGATATATGTTTTATCTTTATTATATGTGCTGCGTCACATTGAAAAGGGAATATGCCCGAAAGGAAATGAAAAATGTATTTGTTTTTTGAAAATAACAAATATTAATAAACATTGAGTTTGAATATGTCTATAAATATTTTACCATACATATATGCATTTTACCATAGATACTTTTTTAAAATTAATTTGAGTTTGAACATGTCTACTATGAGGATTTGCTTTGCTTCGATACGTTCTGCAAGTGTTATATTACCGGGTGATTCTATTCGATTAGACGCTGAAGATTAAGGATCATAAACCACACTGGGGAAGAAATTTTATTTGGTGGTGTATAGTTGAGGAGGAGGAATGAAATTTCCTGGGCAGTCTAAGTGGCTGGAATCATTTTAAAAAAAATTCAAAATTTTTTTTGTAATAGTGTTTGAATCACATTTTTGTAGAAATAGATTCAACATTATTAAACATTTTTAAAATAACTAAAATATTGAAATTTATAGATTTACTAGTTGTAACCTAAAATTCTAGTAAAATTTTATTAAATTGTTATCTAAATTCTTATGAGATTTTATCAAAATCTTACTTAAATTTATATGATTTTCACAGCAAATTTACAAATTAGACCACAACACTTTATTTAAAAATTTCTCACAATCAATCAATCAAATTGTTTCAGAATCCAAACAACTGGCTATATTAAACCATAAATTAGTTTTAAATTATAATTATAATTAGCTTCACTACATCGGAAAACCACACGTCTATGATAGTCTAATTAATTGCAATACTGCTAAACTCTACTCCAAATTTAGGTTCAGTTTTTTTATGTTATCACGCTTCAGATTTACACGCTGAAGAATTGGTTTACCATCCTTTTTATTTAATGAGAAACCTTCAATGGATTCATACATCTTGCTATACTTCCTATCAAGTCAACTAAATAAAGAATCAGCATATAGACACGATCTCAAGCTTAAGCACCCTAACTTAGCAGTCAACTAAATAAAGAATCAAAAGTAGTGATAATGTTTCAGTCGGAAGCATTGATTACTAAAGTTTTTGTCATCCAGAGACCACTCCTTTTGTCTTAATGCACTGCATCGTATGCATTTAGTTACACCGACACTTTTAGCCGCTTAATTCAACATAGGGACGAGAACATGAATTCTAGTGAAATTAAAAAGAAGTTGGCCACTACAAAGTTGGTTGAACATTCATGTGGACTGCATTCCAATTCCGTAGACTTCTTCATTTCAAATCCTATATTTTAAAGATCAGCGGCTACCAGTCATCGCCATCAAATTTCGGATATCTTGTGTGTCGTAAGTCAGTGCTTTAAATGTGAATTTATTGTCAGTGCTTTAAATGTGAAGTTGAATGTGAATTTAAAGTTCTAGTTGGGAATTGAAAGGCGCTGCTACTGTATCTATTTTTAAAGTTAAAAATAATAATTTCTATCTTCCTGATTCCCTAGCGCGATGCCCTTGCATTATCTTAACCCATGTGAATTGCAAGTGATCTAAGTTACGTGGCACAAAATGAATGGATTCAGAAATTCAACGAAATGCTTTTAGAGTGGCGGACAGATGTATATTTATAAACGACTGGACATATGTATTTTTTAATTGTACAAATATAATCATATAAAGGACGATGATGTAGAAATGACGGCATTGCAGGACGATCAGCAGCAATAACAAGTGAATAATTTCAACCAATAAGAAGTAAGGAAAAATAATTTTAAACAATAAACAATAGAAATTGGCACTAAGATCTATGCGTTTTGCGATAACATGTTGAAACTATCCACCAATCAGAGGCAAGAAAAATAAATTAAAAAAATAATTAAAACTTAACTATAGTCAAAATATATAAAAATTCAAGAAATATGTCTAATAAAAAATAATTAATGTCACTATCAAGCAAAACTTGATGCGCAGCAGATATAATAAGTTAGTTTACTTTTATATTATGTTCTAAGGTGGGTGGAAAGCTTTTATATCGAGACCCCAAATAAAATAAATACAAGAGTCTTGTGGCAAAGAAGTAGAAATGACACATTAAAATATCGAACATCGAAATAAGACAGACAAGACCGAACAATGATAATAATTGTACACAATAGATAATAAACTATATTTTGTTAGATACTTCACTATTAGAAGCATTTGTATCAAGCTTACATGTTTGGAGTAAAATTGGTTAGAGGGAGGCCCCTCGTTTGGAGTCGTGGGCCAAGCCAGAATGGGTCAGCTACCCGGGTCTTTGGTCGAGGAACTCTTTGTCCTCGAATGAGTGTTTATAGTTAGAATTGAGAATAATAACGTTGTTAAACAGTAAACCAAGCATATAATTTAATGCCATTTGATATAAAAAAAACATACAAACATTCTTTCTTTATTTTACTGAAACGTAAAGACTGATACATACAGTAAAAATGAAAAAAAAAATGACCATGGTCAATATTATCCTTACATTAGACTATGCCCATTCTCGGCTAAAATGATTCAAAACAAATAATAAGCTTCATTTAACAAATTAAATATTGTAGTTCAAATTCAAAAGATTCATGTTCTTGCCGTGAAGGCGTAAACTCCATAGACGGTAAAATCCTAAAAAACCTACTACAGTATAACTCAAAACCAATTATAGAAGAAAATTACATTTACAATGAACTCTTTTATGAAATGTACTAAAAAACCCGTTAGGGTATTTGTAATTTTGGGTCGAAATTATGCCAGAAATTTTAGAGTAAAACAAAGTACCCATAATAAGTGGACCTGTATGAAATTTGTGCGTTAGTGAACCGAGAAACAACTCCAAAATTTGGTTATAGTAACACAATCCTGCAACTAAGTATATAATAAACACATTGAAGAACCTTGAAAATATCTATGCGAATTATAGCACAGGGTTATCGGGGGACAATTAGTAGTTGAAGCAGATAAAATTGGAGGAAATTTCACCTATAGGGTATAAAATTACCTCAATAATTTTCACCATAGACCTTATTCTTTTACAACGTGCAATAAAGAGGGAAACCCATAGTTAACCAATGAAGCCAACAAAAATATTGGAAAATGAAGAGAACGTGTTAAAAACCAAACTTCATACCCCGCTTACTTGCTGGTAATGAAAACCTTAGACATAGAGAGGGTTGGAGAGGGAATCATGCCAGAAGGAAAGCTACCAAAGTTCAGAATGGTAGTAAGGCTTCAAAGACTATTGTGTTGGGTGTGGATCTTGATTATCTTCTTTATTTTGTATCACAACGTTGGACCCCTATTTTTAATGGGGCGGGAAAGCTGCCCGTAATTAAACGTTGCCTGGGGATATAGGGTGGCTGATGCACCCGAAGCTAAAAACATATGTAAAATTGCCTTATAAAAGTATTGTAATTTCTAGTCAATCTGGGTCATTCATTAGCGGAAGATTTGAGGGTAGAAGTTATGTTTAATTTAAGGTTTTTTGCCCTAGAAGGCAACCCCTCACTTTGTATGAGGGTGTTTTATTTCGGCTGTGTATTGTATGTGTATTTTCAGAGCGAGAAACAAATAGGGAGATCGTGAGCGAAAACATAAGTTATTACAGCAGATGTGCTGTAGGTTGTGTCTCTTCATTTTCGCTGGATAATAGAAAGAAAGGACTGGTTTTTCGGAGTAGACGTAGCCCGAACTGGGTGAACCACGTATATCTGTGTCTCTCTGGTTTTATATGTTTTTTTATGTGTTTGTGTTTCCACATATTTAATGTGTTGCATTGCTCTCTAAAATATAATTTTCTAACATATTGGGCCCAACCAGTGAAATTCATGTGGAAAGCACTAGGCACTAGAGGGTTACCTTCATACTATGAATGAGAAAAAAAGGAGCTAAAGAGAGAAAGGAGCAAATGGATTGAAATTATATGAGGACAAAGCCTCGGAATATTCCTTATCCCCAACTGAAGAATCATGACCGTTGATTTGGAGCTTGATGGATCAATGACACACATGTTTCTAGATCCCAGCGAAAGAGGTGTTTTGGTATTTGCACTGTGTATTGGGAGATAACTGGTGGCCACATTCCACCAGAGGCATATGTTTAAATGTCATACAATAAGAACCTTAAAATTTGAATAACCATATTCTATCCATGGTTTCACATAGCTCAATATAGTTAGCCAAATAATTGTGCAAGGAATTAAACAGTACCCCACAAGTCATGTCAGTGCATAGTGTATACAATTTCTAATATTAAATGACCAAAAATCGAATGTACAATGTGAAATTTACGGTGGGGTTATGTACGGGTAAACATAGATTATGGTAATAATTATAGCGATGGTAATAGGGTAATTTTATAATGGTGTATTGATGTCTTATTTTAATTTTTTTAATGTATTGATGCTATAGTTAGCCAAAGAAAATCAAATAGATTCTCTCACTATTTTAGGAGACTCTCTCCTTCTTTAGCATGTGTTGAATGACTCTTTTTCAAAGGAAAAAAATATTGGAAATTCTTATGAAAAGAGTTAGAAAACAATGGAAGGGTTTTCTTCAATAACATATTTCCATGTTTTCAATTATCTCATAAAGATGTAGAATTTTGTGCTAATGGAGGGTGTACATTATGATTGGTAGATTAAAAAATCAATAACAAAATTATGGGCTCACCACTACTTATATATAAATGGATTGGCATTTCATAGTGATGAAGCATTCCATTATCTTCTAGCATGGATCCATCTTAACAACATATCTACCAAGTATCCAAACCTCTATTAAAGTGTAAAAGTTTTCACCCCTCTCTCTCCCTTTCTATACATACATACATTCACACCATGCATAATTTTTCATTGTTAAATTTCATTCAACACATGGATTTTGTAGACTACACAATTTAAATTTTCAATTCAAACCTTATTTTGTTTTCTACATTTGAGAAAAAATTGACCAAACAATATACCTAAGAAAAATGTTTGAAATGTAAAAGAGCTAAATTATTTGAAATGATTTAAAATGTTTTATCCTTAATATTTAAATTTGAAATTCTAAAAATAAATATTTGACCAATTTTAAACAAAATTGACCAAAAACACATACATGAAAAAGTCCAAAATGTAAAATAGATAGACTACTTGAAATATTTTAGCCACAAAACAAAATTAATCAATTTATATATATAGATATATATGTAGTTGATATTGAAATATTTTATTGATAACATGTATTTAATATTTTATTATAAATAAGTGTTGAATAAACTAGACATCTTACTCAATTAGCTTACTTTTACTTGTTTTTTCCCTTAAGAATTCATATATATATATAGGGAACCAGTAGCTTTATATTCATCAAACTTGAATTAGGCCAGGTCCTTCACATTCAAAGATTGCTCTTTGTCCAATGTTTCACAAAGCTTTTCAAAACACCTCGTATAGCTACCATTGTTCTTCATTACTATTCGCCTTACTACACTTAATTTATAACATCGCCAAAATACACCACATATTTTAACAAACCGACAAAAAATTACATAGGGAAATAAAAGTTTCTACCCACTTCCCACCATCTCTTCAGGAGGACTTGCACTTGTTTGTTGAGGCATTGATTCGTTGACCTCCATAGTGGGAATGCCCACTTCATCACTGCGCCTCTCTTCTGCTTACTTGACAGATTGAACACAATATGTGGACATATCTTCTAACCCGAAGATTTCCTTCATAACGCCAATTGTTTATTTTCCATCCATGATCAAAGCCACCTGTTCGTACAAGAGAGCACCAATATCATTGTTTTTGGATGATGCCATTTTAATAGCTATCCTTCCCTGGATTAGAATCATGTTCATGTTTAAATACTGCACAAGACTCCATACATTACCAATACACTCCTTACCATCTGTTGCATACATCCCTTCACATTGAATGAAAAAAAACCATCTCTAAACATGTTCGACAGAAGATTCCATTCTTGGTGCCGTCATTCCACCTGCAACCCGAATTCAAAATAATTTCCAATGTTCGATTAAAGTTACTATATCTCTGATTTCTAGAGTGGTTATTAAATGTTGATTCCAATCCTGTACACTTGTCCCTTGTCATGTCCTCAATTCTCTGTTTCTCCCATCTGATCATATGAGGATCCTGCAGACTATCCCGCCACCCGAGAAAGACCTTCCATGCTTTGAATTGATTAAGGTGCATGATTGGGTTGTCAGATTATTCCCATTCTTTTTAATCCTTTGGATAATTCCATATTTGGATTTTAGCCTTCATGGTATATAACATAAGATTAGTTTCCCTTGGTCCACCACTAGGATCCCTTGTTCTAGAGTGACTCCCCTACTGGCTTTGTGTTGGGAGCTTGTGTGCCTTTTGAAGGATGTGGCATGAGTGCATCGACGGTGAGGGACAGACCGAGTGTATCTGCATGTGATACGAAGTCTGGCAAGTGGGAAAGTGTGGTAGAGCGCTGATAAAAATGATTTATGATTTGAGGTTCTGCATCATGTTAGAGCTGGCGTTGCAGGGCGACATCAGCCTAAGCATGGGAGGAGCTTTCCTCACGCGATCCGGTTGTGTCACCTACATCCGAGGAAATTCAATCCTATTGCAGGAGAGTGAGGCAACTCTCGCATAGGATTTCGTCCTTAATCTTATGAAAATTTGAGTGTTAGATTGTTAAGTTTCTATCCACTCCTTTGTTGGCCACGTTGTCTACTACGGTGTTTGCCTTTCTGCGCACATGGTGGAAATTCATGGCCTTGTGATGCTCCAATAGATGTTCCAGATGATTGAGGTAGTTGGAAAGCCTCTATCTAGTGGAGACCTTGTGGATGAAGAGCCAAGGAGGATGTGCATGGAAGCTTGGATGATGAATTGATAATCTCCTTCCATTTCCATTGGGAAAAAATTAAGCTCAGTGACTATGGAGATACCCTGGTTAAGCCCCTCTAGTTCCACAGAATTTTTTTTGTCCCACCCCAGGTTTCCATAGTAAGCATGTAAGGGGTTGCCGCTAGAGTCCTTTAATATTCCCCCAAATTTGGTTTCCCCTAGGTTGCCTTTGAAGGCTCCATCAAAGTTGCATTTGAAAAAACTGACAAGGGGTGGATTCTAGTATTCTGGAGAGCTGATCCTACCTGTGTGCAGGGGATAATTCTCCACGGGTGGTTCAACACTCATATGCCAATTCTTCCATATGGTGCATTCAGTTGTGACTACCGGGAAGTCATCCTTTGCCCAGTGTGCCAAGGAAGTTGTTTCTTCTAAGTTTCTATGTAGCTTGGCCCAGATTTGCTCTTGATTTAAAGCTGCATCTTTAAATATCCTACTACTTCGTTCTTTGCATAGGTTCCAAGTGATTAGGCCCGAAATGAGCTGCCAGAGATGATTTAGGAGATTGCTAGAGTAGGGGTTATCCTGCCACCTGCTAATGGTGCTGGTGATGTTGCCCCAGTCTCTGTTGGATCCTCTACAGAGGATATCGATGCTATCCCAGAAAGTGTTGGATATGGGACATAGATCCAATAGGTGTTCAATAGTTTCGATGTCTTTATGGCATAGAGGGAGGACACCTCGAAGGATCCACAAAGCCTCTCTTCATGAGGTTATCTCATGTAATGATGCTTATTTTACTTAGCAACCTTAAAAATGTAGCAACTTTAGGCCAGAGCTTAGCTGTCTATATCTTCTTCCATAGATGATTTGTGGGGCCATGGTTTAGAGGTTGAATAATATGGTAGGCATCCTTGGTTGAGTCGTTGACACTTGGAATATGACCCCAACAGAGTAATTCTAGCCATTGCTAATTTTTTATTCTCCTTTTCATTAATTCCTCCCAAATATCTTTGTGTTGTTCATTGTTCTATTTTTCTTGCCATCTATCTGTGGTGAGCCAATTCCTGAAACCTTGAGAGACATCATTAGTCCAAAAGTCTCGGATGCAATTTTTTTCTCCCAAAACCAAGCTTGAGCCCCATCGCAAAGCTCCCAAAAGCTACGGGCTTGGATCATATATTTTTTTTGATTGGTTACATTCCATATTTGGGATCCTCTAAGAGCAATATTGAATATGATTAGTTCCTCCTTGCGCCAATTTCCTGCATATTTGGCCACCCATAAGGTTTCCCACAGTTTTTGTGAGCAGGAAACCCATTTCCACCAAATAATGGCACCCACGATCATTTTTCTGTCCTCTGGATCTCTTATACCAAGTCCTCCCTGAGCTTTCAGCATACATACCTCTTTCCATTCGACTACTGCCCATTTGTGCTTGTCTTTGGATCCACCCTAGAGAAAAGTTATTTGAACGTTGCAGATGGCTTTGAGGACCCATTTTGGTGGAGCTAGAATGGAAAAGAGGTATATGGCAGAGATTGAAGAAAATTTTTAATTATAACCATACATACAACAATGTTGAGAGATCGGTGGGTCCAGATGGACATTTTAGTCTCAATTTTGTCCAATAGCTCTCTCCAGGATGAGTGTTTAATAACTGAGTCCATGAGGGTAGTCCCAAAATAATTGGATGAAAGAGAGGTTGTGGTGAAGCCGAGGATGCGAGCAATATTGCATTGGGTTATAGTGGGCGTATTCAAAAATAAGATTTCAGATTTCTCAAGGTTAACGGTGGTTCCAGAGGCATCATAAAAATTGTCAAGAAGGGTTGTAAGGGTGAAAGCTTCTTGTATAGAGGTGTGACCCATGATCATGTTTTCATCCACAAATTTTTGATGAGAAATGGGAGGTTGATTGTGTAAGGGGATACCTTGAAGGTCATGAAATTAGATCAATTTTTTGATCAGGTAGCCTAGACCCTCAGCCATAAGTATAAAGAGAAAATATGAGAAAGGATATCCTTTCCTTATACCCCTGGAGGGTTTGAATTTTGTCAAGGGGATGCCATTGACTAGGATAGAGAAGAAAGGAGAGGATATTAGGCTCATGATCCAATGGACCCAAGTATGGTAGAAACCAAAGGCTAGAAGTACGTGTTTAATGTAGTTCCAGCTGAGTTTGTCAAAGGTCTTGGAGAGGTCAATTTTTAGAAGCATGCCATGCTTTTTTGAGGTTTTTAAGGAGTGGATGACCTCATGGGTTAGAATAATTCCATCAAGGATCTGCCTGCCTTCAACATTGCATGTTTTCTTCAAAGATATGAGCATGGGAAGAACCTTCTTCAATCTATTAGCTATAACTTTGGAAAGTATTTTGTAAATAACATTGCAGAGTGCTATTGGCATGTACTTACTTGGGGAGGTTGCATTATCTTTCTTTGGGATGAGAGTGAGGAAAGTTGTATTAAGATAAAGAAGAATGCACTAAGTGTTGTACAATTCCTCCAATATGCCCTAGACCTCCTCTTTGATGGTATCCCAGGAAAAGTGGAAGTAGTTGGTGGTGATTCTATCCAGACCTGGGCTTTCCCTTCTTTTAGTTGGAAAGTCACTTGTTCGACCTCCATCAATTTTTTGGCTTTGAGAAACATCCTATTGTGGTCATCATTGACCAATTTTGGAATATGCTGTGTGAATTTCTCAATAGCCTCCTGTTGGTGGGTGTTGGGTTATTTGAGAATGTCTTTGAAGTAATTGAGCAATTCCTCTGTGATTTCCTCATTGTTTTCCATGCTCTCCCCGTTTTGATTTTTGAGGACTGTGATTCTATTGTGCATCCTATGCTGGATTATGGAGCCGTGAAATTTTTTTGTGTTCTGTTCTCCTTCCTTGAGCTTGGAAATCTGTGATTTATGTTTCCATAGGATTTCTTCTTGAATTCTTATTTCTTCAAGTTGGGACGTTAATGTCATTTCCATGGATTCTAAGTCTACTAATCTACCTTCTGAGACGATTTTTTGTTAGAGTTGCTACATTTATTTTTCCAGCTCTCTTTGGTCATGGAAGATATTCTGGAAGGTATTCTTATTCCACAGTTTAAGTTTCCCTTTGAGCATATTTAGCTTCTACTGGAACTTATACATTTTTGTTCCCAAGGGTGGATTCATGGTAGCCCACCAATCTGAGACAAGTTCTTTGAACCTCGATTATTTGAGCCAAAATTATTCAAAGCGAAAAGGTTTTGGTGTTGCCATACCAGGTCTTTGCCATTGAAGCTGGATCAACCAGTGATCCGAACCAGAGGCTGGAGTGATGGTGGCTACTAGGTCCCCTCCCCGGTTGATGAAATATTCCGTGATGAGGAAGCGATCCAATATTGATGCACTTTTGTGCGATTCTCCCCTCCGGTTATTCCAATTGAAGATGTCATTGGATGTTTGAAAATATATTAGATGGTTACCTTGGATGAATTCCTTGAATTTGGTGATGTCTATGTCAAGATGTGTCCTTCCTCCTTTTTTTCTTGAAGGGTTGTGATCATGTTTAAGTCTCCTCCAATCAACCAGAGAGGGTGACTTCGCTGGTTCTTGAGCTCCGCTATGTTGCTTAAAAGCTCTGTTTTTTGTTGCAGTAACTGTGGCAAGTAGACATTCGTGAGATTTCTGTGAATACTGGTTCCAATAAGGTGAAAGTAAGATTGAATGAAATGGAAATTTTCCTGACTATTTTCTAGGGTGATCAGTTGGGGGTTCAAAATAATTTCTAGGCCTCCCAAAGCTCCACATGTGTTGACGGCTAGGGTGTTGCAGCCTTTATAAATTTTGTTGAAGATGATATCCAGATTTTAGATGGAATATTTGGTTTTTTTTCTAAAATAATATCATGGGGTTTCCTCAGTGATTCTTTTCTTGATTAACCTGTGCTTGGAGGGGTTGTTTAGACCTATGATATTCCATGATATGAGCTTAACTGAGAGGTGTTGGGAATGACTAAGTGGAACCTGGTTAACTTGGGATAATGCCCCGATTCTACTAATTCTTTGCCCATGATGTCCAGTCTTTGCAGATATGTTCTTATTCCACGTTTTCATGATTCTTTCAGAATTATTTTGGTGTTTAGGAGAGTGCCACCTTGAATTTAGAGGGAGGGTAGTTTTTGTGCTCTCATTAGTACTTCCTTCAATTTTTGGATCTGTTGATGGGAGATTGAGAGAAGTATTTCCTCTTGCATGCATCTTCAAGCCCCATAATGTCTAGGTCCCCGAAGTCAATACTCTTTGGTTCTTCTTCCATTTATTCTGTAATTGTTTCCAGGGTTGTGCCTTTGATGTTTTCTGAGTTGTCTATAATATGCGTTGAGGACTGGGGTTGCAAAAGGGATTCCAGTTGAATTTTATTCTGTTGGACCTCCAAAACAAGAGTAATAGTATTAAATTTTAGAATGGTTTTAATTAAATCAAACCAAATATGTATATTCACTTATGTTTTCATTATATTCAACATTGTTTTATTTATTTAGAGTTATTTTTATTTTTATTTTTAAAGAGCACGTTTGAGCTTTAACCTGAAAATGGAACAAATTTCTCATCTCCCTAGAGATAAAACCAAGTTTTCAATAAAAATAAAAATAAAATTCTTTTGTATATAGAAATGTGTAATTTAGATAATACCATCCTACATTCATCTTAACTATAGATCTACTAAGGTTTGAGAGGGATCATATCTATTTTCACTCTAAAACAGTTTTTTACATCAAGATATTTGCTCCATTTTGGGGCTTGGTAGATCCAGATTTAAGATGGATATAGGATGATTTAGACAATTCTTATGTTTTTGTTTTTATTTGAGCAACTTGAGATGTACGATGAAGTAATTGTTTTGATTCTTATGATGGATTGATGTCTATCGGTATTTTATTAACATTTAAACTATATGGATGCACTAGTTTTAATAGTAGTCACAAATCTAAGGTTGAGATTTTTCGAAAAGGTATTTATGTCCTTCCAACCCTTTTAATTAAATGTACTCATTAAAAAATGTCATATGAACAAGTGTCATATAAAATGAGTTATGGTGTTTTATACATCTGGTATTGATATGTCATGGTATTTTCAAATGGTATTATAAGAAATCATAATTATACGATAATAATCCACTATTAAAAACATCATTACATGTTTTTCTTGATGTTTATCACTAACGTAGATCTATCTTAACTCTAGATCTACTAACTGCCAAGAGGTAACAAATCTATTTTCACTCTAAAAGAGGTTTGCAACACAAAAGATTTGATCCCTATTGACACTTCGTAGATCCAAATTTAAGATTGATCTAGGTTGGTCTAATTATTAATAATTAATAGTATATATATATATATATATATATATATATGAATTTTATTTTATTTTTTATGTAATTTAACTAAGTAGAAATCTTTACATAACATTATAAGATATGCTAGGAAAATAAATGACAACATCTATTCCATGTTAGGTTGAAGAGCACCTCTTGCACTATAAGTGATGACTATCTACATGTACAAGTCATTTAATTTATATGGCTTCCCTAATATATTTTATATTAATGATTGCAATATTAATTTTTCGTTTATTTCAATATAAATTAAATAATATGTGATTATTGAATTAATGGTCTTAAATTGATATTTTGTTTTGTCACTATTATTAAATAAAATTGGATTAATTGATTTTAATTTTATTTTCAAGATATTTTATAAACTATTAATATTTATTATCAAATTAATAAAATATTAGTTCTTGTTCGTGATCACCATGATATGGAGTATTTGTAAACTCAAATATCGATGTTTTGAATCCAGCAAAGGTAGCCTGGTTTGGAGAGGAGGATAGACCATAAGCCCAAAATTTATAGTGGTAGAACTAGAAACTTACTTAATTGCCAATTCCTTTGGTTACAATAAAATAAAATAAAAATATTAAAGATATATCTATAATATTTAATTTTAATTATTATAATATAGACTCATAATATTTAAATATTAGTTTTGTTAATAAAAAGAATAAAATATGAAATATGGATACTTCAATTATTATTAACATTCAAACAATTTGATGTCTAGTAAATTCTATATTTTAAAACAAGTATGTAAATTAGTTATTTTTCAAAGAGTCGAGGGTGGGAGATTACGCAGAAAACCGTTCTAATGGGGCCAAGCTTCCCACAGTCCTAACACTATTGGATTTTCTGAAGGAAAATTCATATTTCCAGCATAATTCAAAAGAAAATTATATTATATGTAAAAGTAATATTTTATAACTTCAGATAAAATGTCAACTCTAAAGCGCACAAAAATTGAAACCTTTAAGAAATTATTATTGAACAAGCAAAGTCCAGTCGAAAATATCTATGTAAGAGAAAAAATAATGTTGTGTAATTTCCAATTTAACATAAAAGTTATATATCATCGAAGATGAATGGCTCGTAAACATCGAAAAATATCAAAACACTTATCTTATTATTATACATATCATATTAACTAAATTAAAATATTAACTAAAAATAATTATTTTTAATAAAATTAAAAATAATTAAAAATATTAACTAAATTATAATTTTATTTTAAATATTTTTTATTAGTATTAATTATAATCAACTTAGATCCATATTATCCTTGAATCTATGAAGTGCTACGAGGGATCAAATCTCTCAAGGTGTAAACCATTTCTCACAGTTTACACTCAAAAAATAGGCTTACAATGATGCATACACATGTAGTGTAATCATATGAACAAAATAAATGATGGAAAGGTTACAAAATGTAACCTCGAATCCATCTTGATAGAATATTATTTTGATTTTCCAGACTAGATCCATCTTAACCATGGATATTAACAATTATATTTCTAGCCTAAAATCATCATTACATCTTAACCCCATTTTATTTCCATCATAAAAACATCGATAATTCAACTGGCACTACCAAACCTCTTTCTTGAGTGTAAAACTTGGGGAAATGTTTTCATCTTGAGAGATTTGATCCCTCTCTACACTTGAAAGAATTTGGGTTAGTATGGATCTAGGTTGGTTTCAGCCATGCATGGTCACACAAAATTTGTTGAACATATGATTATTATGATCATTTTAAATGTGCTAAATATGTCGAAGAATCATGTGCTCATTTTTATTTAATTTTTTTTTTAGTTACCTATGTTTGTTGAGGTGATAGCGACTATTAATAACTTGAATGATGAAAAACTAAAATTTTAATGAAAAGTGACAATTTAATAGTGTTGAATGATAGAAAACTTGAATGATAAAAAAGTAGTCAAATACAAATAGTTTTCATTGTGATGAGTGCCAAACTATGTCCTTCTAGTATTCTTGTTGTCACACATATTAATTTTTCCATATTTTCATATTGATTATATAAAAAGGGCACTTAAAGTAGTTAACCATTCAAATATTTAGCTGGAGCTATTGTAGTAAATGCATACCCTATCTCTCTTTCCCTCCAATATTAACAGTAGCTTTCCCCAAATTCAATCATCATGAGTTACAGAGTGTTAAAATCGAGGTAAATGTCAATGATATTCATTTTCTATTAAATTATTTCAATGCAAAGTGACTAAAAATGTTGAATGATGGAAAACAAAAATAAGAAGAAAGTAGTCAATTACATATAGTTTACAGTTTCAAGAAAAAAAATGAATGTATTAGTTAAGAGGAACATTGAAGTATTCTATTTATGTCTAAGTTAATATAACACATAAATCAATGCATGTCGTCAATATTTTTTTGTGCTTACATTGAAACCAATGCGTATATTTCAGTGAAAAGAAAAAATATTCATGGATTTCTAGATCCAACTTATTTTACCTTTTCTAAATGCCTTAATCCCTCTTCCTCTATGGCTAATAATGTTCCAATATTATATAATACTATATAATATCTATATTATTTTTTGTGTCTCTTTCATCTTCTCTCTCTCTCCCAACTCTATCTCTATCTCCCTCCATCTCTCATTCTCTCTCCCCCTCTCTCTCTTCCAAAAATCACTCTTTTTCTTTATAACCTTTCCTCCCCCTCTCTCCCCCTACCATCTATATCTATATCTAGCACCACATATCCTTATTTATCTCTATAACTTAGTGTTATGGTGGATTAATTTCTTATGGTGACAAAAGTAATCTCCCTATATTCAATGACTCACTCTAGTAACAAACATGCAAACTAGTATATCTTTCCTAGATTTCGTTCCTATTGAATCATAAACAAGAATGGTAAACGATTAGATCCATACCTTTCAAATAAAATTCCTGATGAAGATCCTCCCTATGATTTGATGTAGCTCCTCAATGCTCAAAATTCAGACCTACAAACATAGTAACAACAAAATATCAAAGGAATATGATAGATAATTGACTCAATAAAACCCATACTAGTGATCATGGAAACGAGTACCTAATATCATTATCAATGGAATAATGGAAGAAAATACACAATACATAAAAAAACATTGAAAAATATAGTAGGAAGAAAAATTATTTTGTATTAATCTCAAGAATGAAGGAGTAACACAACCTTAGCCTTGATGAAGTATGTCTCTTGCCAATGATATCCAAATTTATCCTTATATGACAAACCTCATATCCCTATTTCAACATCATATGTTTACATTCAACAATCCTCTCTAAACCTTAGGTTTGTGTTTAATTTATAGGCCAAGAGGAGGAGGTTTGAGGTCCTCTTCCTAAGGGATAAGATCCTCAAAATTTGGGATTAGGGTTCCAAAAAGAAATGGAATTAGCTCCATGAACAGCGGGATCATGCCTAAGCAAGCATAAAATCAAAGCTTTCAGTTTGGAAATATTCACTGAACAAAACTTCTAGATTTAACTTTTATCAATAAAAAATCATGTACAAATGTGTCAAAACATATTTTCAACATATCAATGAATAAACCAATGCATTAAGAATCCATTAACATTTTAATCAAGACATAAAAAATCCATCACATTAACGCAAGGTTGCACAACCTTTTATGTGGAAACCAACACGAGAGAAACCACAATTTCTTCTTCTTATTATTATTCTTTAATTTATTACATAGATTTGTAGTCAGTTTCCTATAAGAGGCACCCACCTGCAAGAGATGAAATATACTACTTGTATTAGGGTACACCCTTATTTAGGTACCAACCTAAAAAACGTGTAATCTAGAAATCATTGTAAGCTGCAACCTAATTGAGACACCAACCTCAGTGATGAGAAAGCTTCAAATTGTGTTACGATCCAACCTAATTGAGGGACCATAATTAGTGATATGAAATATTGAACGTATTGTAGGTTGCAACTTGATTTAGGAATCAACCTCAGTGCATGTACCCACCTTCTTATTTAATTTCGTATGGATCACTTTTAAAAATATCTCAAGTTGGATCCACCTTCTCTTCAATCAATATGTATTTAATATAAATAAAATCTTGTTTTCATGTTGATGTCAACAAATCGTCCTGTCTTGCTCAAAAAATTTCGCAACCCACTCATCAATATGGTTAGATGAAACTCATCCAAGAATGTGTTTCTGTCATATTATCAACACCAGCTACAATATACTTATGAGCTCCCAAAACATATAGCAAACACTGTGATCATAAAAAATATATCGTCTAGACTCTTCATGGCTCTAGGATTGTTCACCATTGAACCTTAATTGTCATGGTTCTTTCAAAGTTAAATTTGGACTTATGATTACCCCAAAAACCTCCACAAACCATTTTAATGTATATAAATGAAAAATAAATATTCTAAAAAGAAACTTAGTTCAGAGACGTTCTACAAAAGGGCTATTTACAACCACCAAAAAAATCTAATTTTGTGACAAAATGGATAGATTAAGAGTCCTAAGAAACCTTCTACAAAAAAAAAATTCAAATGAGGCTACTCAGACTCGAACCAACAACCTGCACTATAAAAAGCGTATAAAATAACGAATGAATATGACCATTGTGTTTTGATCAAAGAGCGACACATTGTCACATAGCTAGTCATCAAGCCGAACCAACAGAAATAATGTTAGCTCTCTACGTGAAACTTCACACTCTTAACCATATAACATAACCAATAAACTTGATCATTTTATTTGTAGGTTTTAACCCTAAACATAGATTATCTACAGAATAATCTTAGAACAAAAAATAAACAATAGCGAGAGCATAAAACATAAAATAGATAAACACCGAGATTTTCCCCTGGATCCCAAATCGGGACGACCAACTTGATATTTCATTATATTCCTTTTAGTGTTACAATATATATATATATATATATATATATATATATACATATACATACATGCCAAAGCATACATAAACCCCAATCCATTAACCCTGGATTAGAACATAGCCATAGTTCCCTTGACTGGATCTAAAAAATACCAAGGGCCGAAAACCATGATGCCCCAAAACCATGTGCAAACCCATGCACAAAACCATGGGCGGGACTGCCCACTAGAAAATAAGGACCTAAAATATTTTCCTAGGGCGTTACACCAGACCCCGAATAGGGGGTGCTGCCACCCCTGTGTGACCCCCCTGCTACGCCCGGCGCAACATACATGGGAAACTATTGCCCCCCTTTGAACCCCCAATGCGTGACTAGTCGTGGAAAGAATATAACACATACCCAACAGTATTGTGATGAGAGGTCGATGCACTATCACATAACCAGACCTCAGGTCGAGCCAACAAAAACTTTGGTAACTCCCTACAATAAATGGCACACTGTGATACATATAATTCTCATCCAATAGCTCAAACTTGAAATAGACCAAGCATGTTATCACATTAAACTCACCACACAAAAAAGTATGTTAAATATCCACAAAAATGACACACTCTTATAAACAAAATTCTTTCTCGAGAGATTGAACTCACAATACACCAACCATGATACCACATCAAACTTATCATACAAATAAATATTTTAACTCTCTATGGAGATGGCACACCCATACATATAATTCTTTCCCAAGATCTTTAACTTGCAACAGACAAAGTGTGCTACCACAAGAAGCTCATCACATATATGTTTCATGTTTTTGTTTTGGTGGATTAATGGTTTTTCTAGGGTCATGCCACTGTAATATTTATGTGTGGGGTGGTCCTAAGGATTTGAGGGCCAACCTAGGGGATGACCGCACCACCATATGATTTTTTGTTAAAATTAATGGCCCATGAATCCTGGGGCTTAACCCTTAGACAAAGAAACCATGACCATATAACCTTGCTTAGAATTTATGTTAAACACCATATGACCTTTCCAAGTGACCGTAGCCTTGGGGACTATGGTAATTCACATGATGACATCAGCATGACATCATCATGCCACATGGAAGCTTGTGAGAGGTGCCACATGTCACCATATTTTGAGATTTTGACCAATTGAAACACAACAGATATATTTTCCATGTGACAATCCCTAGTACTTCCACACCACTATTTTGATGTTATTTGTTGATTGTGTAGGGAGGCCATGTCAACATCCAATCAAGCACTGCATCATCATGGGTGAATGTGCGAACGAGTCCATGTCCTCAACTAATCAAGATGTACCAAATTATAGGTGATTGTGGAGAGGGGTCCACGTCATCATCCAATCAAGTGATTCCATATCATGGATGAATGTGCAAATGGGGATATTTCATCAGCCAATTAAAATTTTACCACATGTAAAGTGACTATTATACAAGGGGGGCCACATCATCATCTAATCACGAATTTCCATGTGATATCCCTAGATTGACCACCGTGCTTATCTTATCTAGTGCACATGTTGACCTATATCTATTGTTCGATCTAAGAAGGGTGCACACTCTTTGAGGCTATAAAAAATCATGAAAGTCCTACCAAATTTTTCCATTTACTTAGCCGTGGTACCATGGATCTACCTAAGAGTTGCACACTATTTAATGTATTAATATTTGGACGTTTTTAATTATAGTTGTGGGGCCTAAACTAATTTTCAATTTGAAATGATCATAAATTCTCATCTAGGAGAATTTTTTCAGAGTGGAATATATTGTTGGAATGGTCTCGATGAGGCCTAAACAACCATGCTATTTATAGGATAATTATGGTACGATAACTCTATCAGAAAATCAAAAAAACTTAAAGATTTATTTGGCTTCACCTAATTAAGGTATGCAAGATATCTAGCTATCAAATTTATCTCTTTGAACAATACATATTTTGTCTCGAACATCCCCTCTAGAATTAATGAAACTTGTTGTCATCAATGACACTATTCAAAACACTTTATCTCTCTCTCTTTTTCCCTCTCTCTCCCCCCTCCATCCATATGATCGAGAATTGTCAGTCCATGTAATCAATACCATATGTAAGGTCTAATATAATAAAAAATATAATGGCGATGATTATTATTATGCTATATTCTCATTAGGATAATTAATATTATTGATCATTATACCAATAATAATATATAAAGAAATAAACTATCAAAGAAACAATAGTATGTTAAATTCACATTATAGACAAACCAATTTCTTCTGATCAAATTGGTAGCTTCGTGTCTTACATTTCATATTATATTTTACATTTAACGTTGCGTTACATTTTTCATTACATTATATTTTATAGTTTGCATTTATATATGTTTTAGTTTAAATATTAATTAAAACATATGAAGCTGATATTTAATTTTGTTTTGTTATTTCTTTCTAAATATATTTTCACTGACATTTAAAAAATGTTGACATGCTTACATTATGCCTCAACATCTCCCTTATACTAGGTTATGGATCACCTCTCCATACAAAAACCAATTAATATATGAGTAAAAAAATATGCATATTTAAAATAGCATTTAGCAAGATTCTTAACCATGAAGATTCACGCTCATTTATCCTTTAAGTAGGCTTGTTTACAATACCATCGGCCAATACCATGGATTACTAATATTACATGCCCAGAAAACCATAACTCACGTTTATATGACATGTTTTTTTATAAATTAATCAAATTAACTGAAACAGAAAAAAATTACTTTCTTTAAGATCAATATCAATATTTAATTTGTGACTACGATTAAAAATATTCTAAAAATTTATGTGGAAGATAAATCCCTACCATTTAATAAATATTGATAATTAAATTAAAATTTTATAATTCTTATTCTACTAAAGACACACTTGTCATCATAATTATCAAATTATACAAAACATATTTTATTAAAATAAAAAATTTATATTTTTATATATTCAATAATCTATTAGTTAGTCTATATATATATATATATATATATATTAAATTTGATATTATATGCATTAATTAAATTTAATAATAAAAAAAAAAAACTCCAGGAAAAGCTGTTGAAGAACTATGGTGGTTCTCTCTCAGTTGTACTAGGATATGCATGAGAAATTTTACTTATATGCATAGTATAAGTGAATTGAGAGTTTGGCTATTCAATTGAAATTCAGTTTCTCAGTACTTCACTATTGAAAGTCCTAGTGGAATTTATATCTATAAAGGGATAGAATACCTTAAGAATGGTTTGAGACAATGTGGAGCTATGAAGTGTGACTTGGATGTCCAAGCAGTGTTATAGCTAACTTAGAGACTAGTGCTCTCTCACCTTAATCCCATACCGTGAGAATTTTAGCATTAACTACTTTGATTATGTTTAGGATCATTGAAGTCCTTGCGTGAGCCTATGTTTTCAATATGTTGTTCAGTGATTAGATTCAATCACTATGTGCTTGTATTTAGCTAATGAACCACGTAATGCTTGTGGTTTGTTTAATGAACCACTTAGCACATGTCGGTTGGCTGATGAAACACTAAGTTCTTTTTGAATGGTTAATTAAACCACTAGGTTCTCATTGTTGGTTAATGAACCACTTTTTGCCTTCCTGTTGGCTAACGAACCCCTACTTGTAATTGGTTATTAAATCACCTACATTGTGGATTTTGCTGTAGCATATTTGATTTTAATAACTTATACATTTTAGAAGAAAAAAAAAAAAAACAATCTAGACAAAAAAATGAAAAAAAATAAAATAAAAAAGGGGATAGATTAATTAAAAAAATAAGAAAAAAGAAAAATATTGTATTCCCAAAAGTATTGGGTGAGAAAAATTAAAAGCTATCATTTCAATAGTTTAATTGTATTTAATTAGTAATAAAATGTAATTAGTGTGATTGTTAAGACACGATTTAATGATAAAGCCCATCCGACAAGACCTTTTCTCGTTTTTGTTAAACCTTTTCCATGGTAAAATCATTGTGATATACGCTCAAAACAATCAATGACTCACATGCACTTCACACCCCCAATCCCATCCAACGTTTAGTCAATCGTGGAGGCGAAAACCTGGATTCCCGAAAACCATCTTCACCACATGCCTTCCCTTCATTTGTTTCACACCCCCTCACTCCAATACCACAAAGCATGTCCCCCCACACTCTGAAACCCACTGCTACTCATTCAAAAGACGTTGCCAACTCTCCCCCCAAATCTAATGAACACTGATGTTCTACCAAGTGTCGGCCCTTTTCCACTAATCACATATTTTCAGTAATAAATTATTCGTCAAACATTAATTTCCTTCCCCTGCTCTTCCATAACGGATAATTTAACCAATAAATTACTTTATTCAAAGGTTTAAAGTTCATTTGTTTAAAGAGAAGCAGATAACTGATGACCTATCTATCCATCCCGCTGCTATTGTAACAATTTGCAGAACTAAACCATTGTACCCGTCACAGAGCCGAAACAAATTTTTTTTAGCAAAAACCCAAATTGAAGATCTTCAACACATCTTTCACACAACAAAGGAAAACAAGTTGTCTTCGGGTAAATACAAACCTTTTCCTTTCCTCTACAACTATTTCTTCAAAAAATCAATCCAAGAACATTGATAATCCCATGGTTCCTCCTACTATTTACTTAGACCATGAAACTTTGGTGGACCAACATTTTAAAGTTGCAAAAAACAATTGTGAGTTTGATTTATTTGAACTCCACAATTTGTTAAAAAAGAAGTTCTTAGACTCAACTGATGAATTAAACCTGTGGCATTCATCTCTCCCCAAGTTTATCTTTCCACAAACCATTTACTTCCAATAATTTTTTGTGTGGTGTCAGTTTAGGTATATCCCGAGTCAAAGAGCAGTAATTTCTCAAAACCAAGAAGTCTTGTTAACCATTACTGCTAAGACAATACACAACATTCTCCAAGTATAAAACCATGAAACCTTACATCCATTTTCTCTATAATCCCTCATGGATATCTATAAAAAACTAGATTTTCCTCAAAGAACCACAATTTTTGAACCATTCTTGTTGGCATTATGATGCATGTGTTGTCCTTAATAGCAAACCAATTGTAAAATAGCAAGTATATTTTTTTTGGATAAGCTCATAGGTGACAAAGTGATGGAACATAATGACAGAATGTTGGGACAAATGTTTTGCATATAAAAATCAGAAGATCGATAAATATACATAATTGAAGAACTATATGTGAGTTAGTCAAGGCCAAGTTGCGTATACAGATGAGAATGAAGAAGAAAAGTCAGGTATGTGCTAGCGCACTAATTTTACAATACCATGGATCTTTACAATGGTATTAGCCCACAATATTGAGTGCAATAATGGTTATTTGATCTCGTCCAAGAATACCATCGACTCTTGTGTGGTTTTGGATCATGGTATTGGCTAAGGCTCAAACTATATAAGGAGGTGAAGATCGTAATGGTAGGTGGGCATGAGTATGTGAATTGAATGAGTACTTCAATCTGAAGTATATCTGTATGGAATGGGCTATAGTCAATTGATAGATCTGATATAATGATGCAATCATGTATACAATGATGGATCAAGATCTTTAGACCTGAAATGACTATGCATTTTCATGATCTCTTTATTAGTTGTTTAGATTTGTGGTCTGGTGCATGATTTTTGTAGTGAAGGGTATGATCTGAGTAATTTTGTGGTTCTGAAGTGTTGCAGAGTCCTAAATTATTTACATATCTGTATGTGGGTTCGACTCAAGGAAGGTGTGTATGCATGCGGGTTCGGTTTTGTCGAGGCACGCATATATTCAGTAACATATTGAGATCTATGTGCAAGTTGGTTAAGGGATAAGTGCGTACATACGAAGATATGACTTCTGAAAGGCACATATGCAAGCTAGGGTTTTGCTGAAGAATTTTGAAGAAAATGTCTGATCATTTTTTCTCTATTTATGTTGTTTGTTAATGATGTCTTCATAGAGATTAGGTCTGTTTGAGTATTTATGATGCTGCTAGTTGATTGTGATTGAAGATCGGTGATTAGTTGGTTGGTTGATGATTCATTGAATGATTTGGTACATTTATATGCTTCGGTTTGATGTATGGTATTGGGCTTAAATGAGTGTAGTGGTTCCAGTCTGAAAATCTAATGAAAAGAGGCCCACAAGTTTTGATGTGTTAAATATATTGGAACGGGTGTGAAACATTATGAAACGTGGTCCGCGGTGGTGTTCGGGTTGGAGCCTTCAGAGAGGAAGTCTAAGCTTCCTTCCAATAGGACCTGGTGTTCATATCATGGGGTTGTAGCTTCCTTCCAGTAGTGGCTGGTAAAGGAGAAAAGGGGTCTAAGCTCCCTTCCAGTGGTGGCTAGTAAATGAGATCACGAGGTTGGAGCTCCCTTCCAGTAGTAGCTGGAGAACAAGTGAAGGTTGCAACCTTCCACAGGTGGGTTCCTACGTACTGGTATGATTCTATGCCAGTACAAGATTCTAAGAAGTTTTATATATAATAAATATTGAGGAAAAATACAACAACAATGATGGTTTTCTCCCACATTAATTTTCCACCTTAAATCCTAGTGTTCATGTGTGTTTCTTATGTGTGATGATTTATTCTATTCTTAGTGCACATGTTTACTGCTTACTAAATGTATGATGAATCATTAATGGAATGGTCTAAGTAAATCTCTGAAGATTTATCTAAATTATAAGTTGATTGCTCATACACTAGTTTCTAGAATTAAAGTCGCATACATACGCTGGTTGGATTAAGTAGAGTCGTGTATAGAATTATGTAAAGAAAAGTAAAAGTTAGTGTAATTTTTTAATACGAATTGACCCCCCACAACCCCCCTCTCAGTGTTTTTCCCAACAATTGGTATAAGAGTAGGTCCTCTTGAAGAAGCTTGATCGCTTGAAGGAAGGTGTACCAAGATGAGAAATCAAGATGGAAAATCATCTATCATACCACCACTCTTAAAAGGAAATAATTTAATCTTATCGAAGACAAGAAAAAAATCCTATATTTAGTCTAATGGAGAATATGTTTGGACAATTGTTGAAGGTGGTTAGCAATATCCAACCGTAGTTACAACAGATCTAACACCAAATAATACTTATGAAACCAATGAAAAATATTTCAATGAATTATTGGGATGTCTAACCGAATCAAAATTTTTCAAAGTCATGCTGTTAAATACAACAAAGGAAATATGGGAGAAAATTATTCTAAGTTATGAAGTCGATCCCAAGGTAAAAAGTGCTAAACTCCAAACTCTTATAATTGAATATGAAAATCTTCGAATGCATAATGATGAAAGTATTCCTAGATTCTTTCTGCGTCTATATGAGATCGTAAATCATATGAGAAATTTGGGTGAAGAAATAAAAGACACAACTTTAGTAGAAAAAATATTAAGATCTGTAACTCCTAAATTCAATTAAAAAGTGTCTGCTATTGAAGAGAAGCATGAATCTTCAGACACTTACTGTTGTTCAAATTCATGGGATCCTGACTACTTTTGAAATGAGAAAATGACATTCGTTAGAAGTCAGATAAGCCACAATTAAAGCTACTACACAAGGAAAATATAAGTAAGAATAAAATGAATTAGGGTATGTATCAGAAGAAGGTGATGTAAATTTTGTAAAGAAAATTCAACATGGCACCGGAAGGATCAGAGGTAAGCTTCCCTTCAAATTTTTTTTCTTTTGGAAGAGTGGGTCATTATGCTACTAAATATCCTCATAAAGATAATCATGACAAGGGAAAGGATATAGAAAAATATAATAGGAGACGATTTGACAATAGGAAAAATTATTATACTAATGAATATAGAGCTCGATTGTCAAATAGTGAAGAAGGAGAATTTGATCAAGATATTAAATTATTCATGGCATTTGAAAAGGACACTAATGATTCTAAAGATAATTTTATGGATGCTTTAGAGGAGAAGCATAAGGAGAAGTGAGAATGTGAAACTGTAAGCCTAATAAAGGAAATTGAGAAAGTAAAAACTCTAAATCTTAGATTTAATAAAGGATCTGAAACCTTAGATGATATTATCAAGGTTCAACACTCTCTTCTTATAGAGACATATCTTGGATATGTTGGTGAATCTTCATATACATAAAAATCCTCATCCACAACCAGAAGATATCTAAATGAAACAAACTCCAGTCATAAAATTTTCAACCCTCAGCAAAACAACAAAGACAATTCAAAGGTAAACCATGTTTGCTCTAATTCAAGGATTAACAATAACAGAAGCATCACTCAAAAGGTAAATAACACTAGAAGGTTCGATGATCATAGATGTTTATTCTTTAATGGAAAATGTTTCTCATGTCATAATTTTTTTCAAAAAGTTGCTCAATGTGTGGCATACAAAATCATCATGATTATAGAAGAAAGAAAACAAAGAAATGAGATAGGAATGAAGAAGAATACTTATAACAATTTCGCTCCTCCTAAAGATGAAATTGAATGTTATTTTTACAATAAATTTGGACATGAGGAATCATAATGCAAGAGAAAACCTCAGACAAAAGAACAAATATCAACAAATTCTAAGGTATGGAAAAATAAGGATTTAACATTCGAAAGTTGCGGCATAGCTTTATTTGCAGAAGGAGAAGAAAATCAATGATACGTTGATATAAATTTTAAAAACACATGACATGTGATAAAGATAAACTCATCTCATACAATGCGCTAGAAAAGGATAAGAATGTCACTTTTGGAAGTGACTCTCCTCCTGTCATTAAGGGTAAAGGATCTGTTTTTCTAAAAGAAAAGGTTAAAGATGGTAATGTTATGTATATTGGTGGACTAAAGAATAACTTGTTGAGTGTTAGTCAAATGTATGACGAAGGAAATTAAGTAGTCTTCTAGTCAAAATAATGCGTGGTACGTGAAATTGACATAGGAAAGACCATTAAAAAAGGAAAAAGAACACCAAGATATCTTTATATATTGAAAGGTGGCCAAGAACAATGTTATTTGGGAAAAGATGCTAAAAATTGGTTATGGTACAGAAGGTTGGGACATCTGAGCTTTTCTCAACTAATAAAATTGAGTAGGCTCAAAGTTGTTCGTGATTTGCCCAACATCACCCTACCAGAAAGTACCATATGTAAGTCATGTCAATTCGGTAAGTAAACCAGAGTTAAATTTAACGCAAAAGAAGGATCAACATGTAAGCCTCTTGAACTTATACATATTGATTTATGTGGACGTGTAAATAAAATTTCACTTCGTGGAGAACAATACTATATATTATTCATTGATGACTTTTCCAGAATGTGTTGGATCAGCTTATAGAAACATAAAGATGAAGCATTTGATAAATTTAAGGTCTTTAAAGCATTAGTTGAAAATGAAATAGATCTAAAAATCAAATGTCTCAGATATGACCGAAAAGGAGAGTACATATCGGATGAATTATTTGATTTTTGTGAACAATATGGCATAAAAAGACAATATCATGTAGCAGGAACTCCTCAACAAAATGGCGTGGTAGAAATAATTAATAGAGAAGTTCAACAAATGTCTCATGTTATGCTTGATGACTCTAAAAATTCTGACAACCTTTGGTGTGAAGATGCACATATTGCAGTAAATATTCTCAACAAGGCTCATGTTCATATGAATAGTTATAAAACTCCTTACGAACTCTGGCATGGTAAGCCTCCCATTGTGAAGCATTCTATAGTTTTTGGAAGAAAATGTTTCATAAAAAATAATTATGACAAAATTGGTAAGTTTGAAGATAGATCATATGAATTAATAATTCCTCGTTAGTCTTCTAGAAGTAAAGGATACAAATGCTAGAAATTATTGAATGTATTTATGTTGTGATTAATGAAGCATGCACAACTCCAAAAAATGCAAAAACAAAAAAAAGAGGATGATGATGATGACGAATATTTTCCCACATCAAATCACAATGATAGAGAAGAATAAACTAATAAAAAATCAGAAGAAGACACATCCAAAAAATAAAAGGCTCCATCCAAGTATGTTCAAAAGAATCATCCAAAATCTCAAGTTATGGGAGAAAAGGAATTTGGGGTACAAACAAAAAGAGAACTTGTGGGGTCTCCTAGTTATCTAGCATTATTATCCACCATTGAAACACAAGATGTAAATCAAGATAGTAAATATGTATCTTGGATCAAGGCCATGGATGAACAAATTGATCAAATTGAAAAAAATACTACTTGGGAATTGGTTCCAAGGCCTCATAGTAAAAATTTTAATGGGACAAAATGGATACTCAAAAACAATTTAAATTAAAATGGAGATATAATTAGAAACAAAGATAGAATTGTTTGTAAAGGTTATGCTCAACAAGAAGGTATAGAATTTGAAGAAACATTTTCACCAGTAGCTAGACTTGAAGCCAGAATAATGTTTCTTTCATTTTCAAGTTTTCAAAGTTTCAATGTTTATCAAATGGATGTAAAATCTACTTTCCTTAATGGAGACTTGGAAGAAGAAGTATATATATAATAACCAGAAGGATTCATTTTGGGGAATGATAAAAAGCTTGTTTGCAAACTCAAAAAGGCTCTATAAGGGCTAAAACAAGCTCCACGTTCATGATATTATTGTCTTGACAAATATCTTCAACAACAAGGCTTCACAAAAGGATCTACAGACAATAGTCTGTAAGAAAAAATTGAGGATGACAAACTGTTAATTATTGTTTTTATGTTGATGACATCATTTTTGGGAGTAATGAAGAATCCATGATAAAAAAAAATTCTTCTGTTATGTCACAAGAATTTTAAATGTCTTTACTTGGGGAACTAACATATTGTCTTGGTTTACAAGTGCAAAAAGAAAAATATGGCATCTTTCTCTCACAAACAAAATATCTAAAATAGGTTCTGAAGAAGTATGGGATGGAAGCCTAAAAACCTTTGTGTACTCCAATGATGATAGGATTTAACTTCAGTTCTCATGATGATTCTCCCACGGTAAACCAACCAGAGTACAGATCTGTAATTGGGAGTCTGCATTATCTAACATGTACTACACCAGATATCATGCATGCAGTTGGGATTTTTGGACATTTCCAAGACAATCCAAAGGAATCACATCTTCAGGAAGTTAAGATATTATTCGAATATATCCAAGGTGTTAGGGTTCTATATTTTATAGGATCTCAAGCTGGCTCAGTTTATTCTATCTGTCAAATTTATTTTGTAAAAGGGTTTCCAATCTGCAAATAATTTTTAAAATAAAATAAAAAAAGGAAACAACATAGAAAATCAAAAGAGGGTATATGTTATAAATAAAAAAATAATAGGATGTGAACCCCATCAAACAGAAGAAAAACAATAAAATTCTAAAAGTGTTGCACATCGAAATGCCACTACTCTTAGTTTAGCTTATTTCTCAAAATAAATTGTGTGCAACTTGGTTAATGACACAAAAGTTCAATAAAATTCAATCATACATTTTAAGAATGATTGCATTAGGTTTAAATTTCTTGTTAATAGGTAGTAAAAACTAATTTTTCAAACTGTTTAATCTTGACATATTAATTAGTTAGATAGAAATTAAACATTGGTTCAACAGTTTAATCTAAACCAAGGGAGATGTTGTAACATCATTTTTTTTGATAATTTAGCATAAGTAGTTAAATAATTTTCAAAATGATAAGGTAGGATATGGAAGCAAAAGAATGAAGAAGTTAAAAATGTTAGGAAAATTATTATTTTTTGTGGGCATCCATGTCAATAAAATGTTAGGTGTTAGATGCTCCAAATAAAGAAGGAAAAATAAAATGTTAGGGAAGCAAGAAAAAAAAAGAAAGCTTCATTTTTGTTTTAAAAAGATTTGATTGGCTGCTAGTCTAATGTGCCTATGGAAAAAGTTATTTGTATGGTTTAAATCCTCATTATAAACTTATATCCTAAATTTTTAATTCATAGCCATATATCCTTGCCATACTTTCATTTCATTCCATTTCCCTTCATTTTTATTTCCATTCCCCCCTCATATATTTCCATATATTTCCATATATCTCCGTACATTTCATTACCGCATATTCAAATTTGTTTTTTTGCATAGAACAAATCCAAAAATCCTTTGATTTGTGTCTCATACAAACCTTTCGAAAGGCAATATGTGATGAAGTGGGACCCATTCACCCGCCACACTCCCTTTTAATTTCATTTTCCTTTGAAAACATTAAACCTTACCTTTTCCACCTATTTCTGCTATATCTTTCTACTATAACTTTTTTCCGCTATATCATTGTTTTACCTTCCGCTTTCCTGATTTCCTCGATTGCGATTAAAGTGGGGCCATCCATCCATGTCACCCTTTCTCCCCACAACCCATTGCATGTCAGTAAAGATAACATTTCACATCACAACTAAACCTTAACACTTGCGATCGCTGATTTGTGATATATCGCATCGTAGAGTTTTTAACTTACCATTTGAAGCGCCCGCAATCTATTTTGCTTAACTTGCGATGTGGTTGGACCAACCACAGTAGCTCCGCCCCCCACTTCACAGCCATTTGAAATACATTGAAATAAATTGATATATCATGAAACCTCATAAAATTTTCCTTAGCGCATAAAACATTCACCGATTTATAACTCCGCCAATGTAGTGGGCTCCATATTCCTTTCCACATCATCCTCCGACAACGCAAATCACATTTCGCATGTTTTAGAGTTTTCCTCCATTGCTTATAAATAAAACTTAAGGTGCGATCTACGGGCTGTGGTCCGGTCCCAACTTACCTACCAAGTCACTCCATCATCCCTGCGCTTCGCACTTCGCATATTTTAGAGTTTACCTATGCCCTTATAACTAAACCTTAAGAGTTGTGATCTGTGGGCTGCGGTTCGGTCCCACAATCCCTCCAAATCACCTCCCACTTTGCATCACATCACTGATTACATTCTTCATAACTTAAAATATAAATATTGAGAAGTGTGCAGATGTGATGCGGCTTTAGAATTAAAATCTAAACATTTTTAGGTTCGGGTATATGGGTTTTTACACAGTTTGTTTAGAAAAAGGGTTAATCATGGAAAAAATTATTCGGGTGGCAAAAGGACAAAAAGGTCAAGTTGGGCAGCAAGGGGCGCTCAACAGTCTATTCAAACAACAGACTTCGCCAACACAACATTTATTCTGCCAGCACATTAGTAAAATGTGGTACACGTCCTAACTGTCCCACTACATGAGCACCTGCTTTGCACATCACATTCCACCAAAGTTATACTTTTGTAATAGTTATAATTTTAAGTTCAAGTCTGTTACAAACTGTATTATTGTATTTTTTTCGGTATAAATACTTTAGTTTTAGAAGTATCAAATGTCGATTTATTGAGATTAGAATCATTACTATCTTTTGGAGTACTGTAAGATTTTCCAAAGCACTAGAGTATCAATAATAATCAGACCAATCACAAGATTCTTATGGATTAAATACTAGTGATGTTTTTCTTATGTTATTTTGTATCATTGTCATCTTTCATTGTAATCATATGAATTTCAATTGTAAAGTAGAAAGCGTGATGAATAGGATTTACTTTTGAGTACCTTATTCTAGCCGCGTTTACAATCATAATGTTTTCCACTGAAATCCAAACTAAGGAATTCTTAATTTCTCTTTACTTCTGGTGAATATTTTCATATTTTTGTCATAATCCATTTATAAATTTGAAAGATCCAGTTAACACTCCTAGCTTGCCCTGTGTTTACTCTGTGAAAAGTTGATGCAACCATCTAGTTATATTTTGATTCGATTGCTCAATAGACATTAATTCATTGAATACAATCAATTTTCCAAACCCAAAACTCAAAACCCAAGTACAACCATAACTAGCCTAAAATTTATCCAAACAAAGATAAATCTTATAGAGAGAGCCCTCTCTGAAACTGGTATGGCTAGATCCCAAGCTCTAAATTTGGTTTGATGTTGGGATATGTGATTAGTTCTCACAATCTCTAGCAAATTACAGAATGCTAACATAATGGCGACAATACTAGGGACTTGAATTGAAATCAATCATAATTCTTTTCGAATTCAATCTAAGGTTAAATAATCACTGTATAAATATTTCATAGAGATTGCTATCTTTTTTATTTTCTATAAATAAAGTGTGTAATTCCATGTCCGAAATATTGGTGTGAGTTATATTTTATAGTGTGTGTTTTCATTTTCAAAACTGGCTTCCAAGAAACCTTATATAAACAGGGATTTGAAAACGCTATTATGGAGGTTCACAAACAATATAATATTAGGAGTATAAAAAAAATATGACAATAAAGCTAAGAAGAAAACTGATCATCCAGCCAAATTTACCTCTGATTCAAACCCTAAGAAAACAATAGAAAATTGTTCTAATAAATCTGGTGAAACTCGTGGAAAGAAACCTTCAGAGGTTTCTACTAAAAGGACAGTTGATTTTGTTTCTAAACCAACTCAAACACATGTTCCAACCACCAATCAGAAAACCCTACTTAAATCTAAAGAAACTATCGATGTACTTGACATTCCTAATATTGTAAAGATTCAATCATCATTTAATCTTGAAAATGAACTAGCCAAAGTCACGATTCCCATCCCTTTGACATAGCTATTGAGAAAACAAGCATACATAACTCTGGTAATTGAAGTACTGAAGATAGGGGAAACTACAGACACTCTCAACCTTAATGCTGATCAACGTGAATTGTTGTTTGGTCCAGAAGTAGATGGTAAGTTACAATAAGGATCGGTCCCTCCTTTCTATGTTAGCTTTAACATACAAGATAAAATCCTACATAATGTTATGCTGGATTCAGGTGCTTCACACAACTTAATTACCAAAGCTGTAATGGAAAACTTAGGTCTTGAAGTGTTTAGGTCTCATCAAGGACCTGTGTGTAACTTTGTCTCAAATCCCAGAAAAAAACCTAGTTATGGACATTGTCGTAACTGACATTCCCCCTAAATATGACCTGCTTTTATCATGTTCTCGGGGAGAAAATTTACAAGGAACCCTTCAACTAGATATGAACTATGCTACAATACTAGTTTTTTGTCAGTAGAGAAGGTTGTACAGGGAAACTCTCATGAAATATATAGCAAGAATTCAAGATAAACCTCATAATTACCCTCTATATTCTATTCACACTGATTTGGATTCATTCATACTATTCAATGATGCTGAAATTGAAGTGCAACTTGGAAATAGCATTGATACACCTGAAAACCCAGTTCAATTTGAATGATTAGATCCTCCTCCAGAACTCTTATGGAATATGAGATTTGATGGATCCTGTAGTAAATAAGGCTCTCGAGTAGGAATCTCGTTATCTAATCCATATAATAATTATTGTGAAGGGCATTCCTATAAACTTAATTTTCACTGCACCAACAATATTGCTGAATATGAAGCTCCAATGTTAGGTCTACAATTACTAATGAAATTTGGTGCCAAAATAATTTTTGTGCAGGGAGATTTAGAATTAATCATCAAACAAGTAAAAGGAGAATATGCTGCTAAACACCCTAGACTAAGCGCCTACAGAAATGCAGTGAAACATTTCTTAGATACTTTTGTGGAATATGATCTCGTAGTAATTCCAGCACTACAAGGAAAATACCCTCTAGCGGATGTTTTTGAAGAACCCCACAAAAAAATACCCCATACATTCATTTCTAGTGGAGGTTTCTAGAGGAGGTTGGCGGGCAGAGGGTTTTGTGGATGTTTTCCTCTTGGTGCGCTTATCATTAAATGTCGCCCCCGTCCTCTGGAAAAAAAAAAGCACTGGTGCGGACCAACACATTGGCACAACAGACACTGTGCACTCCATACACACCTGCCTAGTGCATCACAACTCATCCGCGCCTGTGGATTATAAAACACCACGCCAAAATCGAAACCACCTGGTGCGGTAGACAGAAACCCAACTTGTGCATCATAAAACAATGTGCCAAAACACAAACGGACCGGTGCGTTTGTAGGAAATAGAGCTGGTGCACCTATAAACCACACACACCAGTAAAGGGTTAAATTAAAAAAAAAAAATTACAACAAAAATCACGGATTTTTCAGTTTTACACTGCACCTGAGCTCTTAATTACCGGTGCACGCACTACGATAGAATGCACCAGTGTGCACCGAACATTGGCACGCTAGACAACGTGTGCAACATACACACACTTCCGGGGTGTCCTATTAATGTAACACACCAACGCTTCACTACTCTTCTGCACCGATGCATCATAAAACACCACGCCAAAACAGAAATGCGTCGGTGCGTTCTTCTCCAAGAGCACCGATGTGCCTATAAACCACATGCATTGGAATATTGTTAAATAAATAAAATAATTAAGGCCAAAAAACCGGTGCTTTATGACTATTCCACACCGGTGCTTTACGATTACTCCACCCCGGTGCATCATCAAACTTTCGCGCCAAAATTGAAACATCCCGGTGCGTTGTTAAGGAACTGCCCCGGTGCATTATAAACAACGCACCAAATTTGACACTGCCCGGTGCTATTGTATGTAAGCGTATCGGTGCGCCTATAAAACTCCGCACACCGGAGAAGGGTTAAATAAAAAAAATTACAGCCAAAAAACTTCATTATTCACTTTCTTCAGTTCTCTAGAGCTCCCAAGCACCAATGCGATTTCCCTTTCTCTGAGTCGCCCTGACATCGGTGCTCTCATTGCACCCATTTCATGCACTGCTTCTCTGCATTGGCCACCAATCTCTAGCTTGCATTTTGAAAAACAGTCAGAAAAATTCTCTTTTGCAAATTTTACATCCAATATGACTCCTTGACGGCGAAATGTACATGTATTTTTCTATTTTTTCCATAATTAAGCCTTTTAGCGGATTAGAAATTGAAATAACCTTAAAAATAACCATTAAAAAAGAAAAATAATAATTGTTGTGCGGTGCGCCTGAGCTGTTCGGCTCACACCCGATAGCGGTGCTACCTATAAAATTTACAGGCTGCACCGCCACCTGTGCTAATGGTATCCGTATCATTTCTGAGGCAGTACCGAAAGGTGCCTCGAATAATTTTAAGCTAAAAATATAAAATAAAAGGCGGTGCACTCATTTATCCAGGCGCACCGTTGACCACGACAATCACAGTGCAGTGCGTTGATTGATTTTTCTGCCCTAGTTTATGTCAGCGCACCGCTTTCTCCATTCTGAGAGGGTCAGTAGTGCAACCAGGTAAAATACCCCACTGTCGACTATGTCATTCTCATGAAGTTGGTGCGCTGACACGACTATACGTGCCAGGGCGTATATTTTAGTCAGCGCACCGCTATTCTGAACTTAGATATAGTCCACGGTGCCTGAAAAATAGACAGTTGCATCGAGTCCGGTGCGTTGTATTTCATTAGGGGCACCGGTACTAGTGCACTACAAGATTATTCCACACCACCACCGGTGAGTGACTGTTTTTATGGTGCACCAACTTTTATGTTTGTTTTTTTTTCAAAAAAAAATATATATATGTATATTCCTAAATACATGTATGTTTTAATAAAAAAAATTATTTAATATGGAAATGATTCAGAGAGAAGAGGAGGAACAACAACAACAACAGGCTGAACAATATGACATGACTCGCCAATGGGAGGCCTGAGAGATGGAGAGAGATGCATTCCCTTGCCCTATTACTACAGATACCCAGGAGATCCTTAGGCAGGTAGGCCTCCTCAAGTTCTATGAGGAGGCTACATCCCTAAAGGCCCATAGTGTGCTTTTGAGATCTCTTATCCGTAGGTGGAATGACCACCAATAGCCTTTCTAGGTTGGTCCTGACCAGTGGTACACACCCACTGAGGAGGATATTTATTTTATTACAGGACTATCAAGGAGAGGGGTGAATTTCCCCTCATTCCCAAACATGCCAGCTAGTTGTGTAGCAGGGAGTTAGTCAATTTACTCCCAGAGATACATTGGAGCACATGTGTTGTCTCCTTCAGAGTTTCAGGTACCTAGCGATCAATTACGTATAGGTGCTTTTGGTAGACATGACATGCAATGCCTCTCCATTATCATTTCAACCATTTCGCATAACACCAATGACGGGAAACACATTAGTTTCTCACTTTTATTCTATGTTTATTCTTTAGGATAGCAGCCACGACTTGTCAAGTGGTTTGCAATTTTTTTGCGGCAGTTTGTATGGCCTTAGATAGATGTCGTGTTCATGCACAAGGGAGGGTCAACTTCCCTTTTTCTTCAGAGTTCTTTTGTTTATTTTTTGAGAGGTTTCCAAAGATGAGACATAGTTTTGTTCGACAGCCTCATAGGCCGATGTTTGAGGCCCAGATGCAAATGTGGGGGCAGATGATGCCCAAGAGGGGAGACACTATGTTTCCAACAAGGATTTCACATGATTCACTAGACTTATTAGCTATTGTTGGCGGGTTGCATCACTTCATTATGGTCCCATGTCCTTATGCTGGACTAGATTGGCGAGGGTGTCCCAACATCCTCTTCACAGATGATGAGCCGCTAGATGATAGACGTCATATTATTGTTTTATTTATATTTATTCTAACACGTTCTTTAACTTGTTTTTATTAAATTGTCTAATGAAATTGTCTAATTATTTTTGTGTACTTGTATATATTTTGCAGACATTCGCTCTTTTGATGGCGAGGAGATGCTGGCTCCACCACATGATCTAGGTGTGGATCCTGATGATGACGATCAGGACATCGCTAATGTGCTCGAGGATGTTCATGATGAGGATGAGGCTGGTGCAGCAGAGAGACGTGCTCCAGCTCATGGTGCACCGGTACCGCCTTTTTCTAGGTGTGGTAGACTTGAGACCAGATGTAGGATGGATTCGAGCAACAAACTCTGTGGATTGTTTTTTGATGCGGGCTTCAGGCCCACTCATATCAGAGACATATAGGCCAATGATAAGCTGTTATGGATGTGGAGAGGCATGCCACATGACATGTACGACCTGATGCGGCATGTCGTAGGAGCTACGATAGTTGTTATGCGACTGAGGAGGATTGTCTGTAGCTATAGTCGTAGTCAAGCCGCGTCACGTGATGGACAGTCCGCGAGCAGCGAATCACATTCATCTCATGATCATTCACCTTGTGGGGCACCTGATGAGCATGGGGCTCAACTGGGAGCATCTGACAGTCATCATGGAGATGAGGCTAGACCATCGGCCATGTCCAATCAGCAGCTTGCAGCATCCATCAGTACTAGTAACGATCATGAGCAGGTTGGACAATCAACCACCGAGGCTGCACTATTGACTGAGCATGCCTCCACTACTAGTACTCATATTGATGTTGTACTACCACTAGCGGGTGCATCCATCAATACTAGTGATCATGATCATGAGCAGGCTCCACCATCGACTGTCGAGGCTGCACCCTGCTTTACTGAGCATGCATCCACTTGTAATGCTATTGATGTTGTTATACTACCACCTGTTGATCCATGACATTTATATTACAGTTGTATATTTCTAACATTATTTAGTTATATATATATATGGTCCATGTATTTTATGTTCATGTTGCAGTTGTACTTAATTTTCATGTTGGTGATCATCATGATGTGGCGCATATTGTTAGGTCATGTTAGATATGTTCATTTAATGTTTAGCTTGCAGATAGATGTGTATATGTGATATCATGAGTTATTTGACATATTGAGATGTATATTTGATGTTTGTGTTGTGATGATGTTAATATATAATGTTAATTTGATGTTTGAATGTGTTTATTAGTTGAATATGATGTTTGTACGATGGTTATCATGATCGTGATGATGTTTATTAATTAATTTAATATTATTAAATGACCATGATATGTATTAAATATTATGTGATGTCTAATGTAATTGTAATTTAAAATCTAATTCTATGTAAAATTGTAAAATTGTATTTGTATTTCTACTAATTATATTTTTAACTGTAATTGTATGTAAAATATTTATTAATGTAAAATTTTAATTGCAATTGTAATATTTAATTTATTCTGAAATAATTATAATTGTATATATGAAAAATTGTAAAATTGTAATTGTAGTTCTAATTGTATGTAAAATTGTAAAATTGTAATTTTATTTTTAATTGAATTGTATGTAAAATATTTGTAAAATTGTAATTGTAATTGTAAATGTAATTCTATGTAAAATTGTAAATGTAATTGTATGTAAAATTCAAAAATTGTAATTGTATTTGTAATTGTAATTTTAATTTAATTGTATGTAAAATATTTGTAAAATTGTAACTGTAACTGTAAATGTAATTCTATGTAAAATTGTAAATGTAATTGTATGTAAAATTCAAAAATTGTAATTGTATTTGTAACTGTAATTTTAATTGAATTGTATGCAAAATATTTGTAAAATTGTAATCGTAATTCTAAATGTAATTTTATGTAAATTGTAAATGTAATTGTATGTAAAATTCAATTTGTAATTGTAATTCTAATCGTATATGTCAAATTAATGTAAAATTGTAATTGTAATTTTAAGTCTAATTCTAATTGTAATTGTATGTAAAATATTTGTAAAATTTTAATTGTATTAATGTGAAAATTTTAATTGTATTAATGTGAAATGATTTTATTAAAATATTTAAATTTGTAAATTTGAAAATAATTGTAAAATAACAAATCTAGGATAATACAAATTTTTGTAACGTAAAGTTTAGAAAATAATGAAAATAAATTCATGTACTTTATAATTATCATTATTTTATTATTATCTTACATACAAAAAAAAGAACTTTAAACAGTCTGTTGTGCTTATCATCCTAACACGCCCCGGTGCATCGTATTAAAACGACGCACCGGTGCTTCACAACTCTTCCGCACCAGTAACAAATAAACACAAATTAAAAAAATTAAAAAACGCAACTCTATTTTCCTTAAGTTAAAAAAAACGGCAATTTGAAAAATGGGCGGAAAAATATTTTTGAAAATCTAATTTCATAAAATAATTTTTTAAATACTAAACACTTTTCATTATTTCACTATTTTGCTAAAATTTTCAACCAGATATTTGCAGGAGACAAACCTGTAGCAAGAGAGCATGAGGGCACTGTGCAGCAGCGAAATACGTTCGAATAGAAGTATTCATATAATCAGAAACCATACCTCTTGTGATTGAAACCCTTTATCATAGAATTTCAAACCATCTCGTGATTAAATTTGATTATTTTTCTTACTTTTTTTTGTAGTTTTTTATTTTTTTCTGCAGTTTTATCCATTTTTACCCTGAACCCTTCATTTTTTTGTTTTTACCTTTTCTTCTCCCTATTTGTGTGATTTCAGAATTAGGGTTTTTCATTTTAGATTGACGTCCAACCCACGGGATGACTTGCATAGTCAGATCCGAATCCATTCGGCCATTGCATGATTGTTTGAAAAAAATGGACTTTTCTTTATCGAAGCGCCCTGCGTACGCTACCACATTGGTGTGCTGTATTATACAATGCACTGCGCAAGTACTTTGTAGTAAAAATTGAAAACATTTTTTCTAAATCCGTGTGCCAAATCTGAAATAAGGCACTGGTGCTCCATTTAACTATGCAAGCACCGTACGGTGTATTACACCATTTTTGTAGTGTTTTTATAATACCCCACACACCGTTAGGTCTATTACACTATTTTTTGTGCTGTGTTTATAATACCCAACACACCGTATGGTGTATTATACTATTTTGCGGTGCGTTGTTAATATACCCACGCACCGACGGCGATGCGAACTTCATGCAAGGCGCACCGGTGCCTTGAGATTTATTTTCTACCTAAAATGTTGAGAATTTATTTATAAATATATTAATGAATGATATAGTACAGGTTTCCGATTGATAAAGAAATTACTGACAAGATATCAAGTAACAAAAATACTTTTAACACATCAAGAAAAGCAAAAAAGGCAAGTTCTTTGTAAATTCTTTATAAAAAATATTATTTTTGAACTATATGTAAGTTTAACTAATATGTATTTTTTATCGTATATCATGCATAGCCACAAAATGACGAAGCTTGATATGATTATTTATGGTCTAGGACCAGAAGAGCATAAACGTTTAATGGAAAAATTGCAAAAAATATGAATCAGGTGAATGAAAAAATACTATTGATCCAATATGAGTTTTTTTTAGTTATCATTAATAATATACTTAAAATTATTAGATAACATGTGTAAAACAGTCTACTAATTCACATATGTTTAATGTTCTATAGGGACCAGAAACTCAGAAAAGGAATGTCATTCTAAGAAAAGGAAAAAAAATAGAACATGCAAATGAAAATGAATTGCTCCTTAGCTCATCTGGAGTGGTGCTGGAAGTTAACGAAAGGGGGAAAACTTTTACAAAAGTTTGAGGGGTCTAGTGGAACGAATCTATAGACGTTATTTCCAACAACAACAACGTGCTTCAAATGTAATATGTAATCATTGATTTTTTCGATCATTAGGTACAATAAATAAACAATTTAGCATTAAAAATTAATTTTCAAGAATTTTCTTGCAGAAAAGAAAAGAAAATGGAATCCATTCAACACATAAAATAGGAGGACAAGGAAGAAAATGGTTGATCTCTAATTTTGTGAGTAATTGTTACTTCCTTATAACAACTTAACTAGATTTCATTTTTTTATTTTTTAAGTTGTTTTACAAAAATCATCATTGAATGTCTACAAACAGGTCCTAACATACAAATAAGAACCATCAGACGAATTGATTGAAATTGGGTTAAATATGGGTTGTGAGTATATGTTGGCATATCAGAATTTAATTGTGGAATTTGTAAGCATCTATCCATCCTTTTTTAATTAGCTTCGTCTATAATTAATAGAACAAAAACATCTTTTATATTAAATATATGATTTGTTATGGGGTATAAAACTTGCAGGAAACAAAGTATGGAACTACGCCAACAGATGAAATTTTGAAAGATGGCATTGTACATGGTTTTGAAAGAATGTGTATAGTTTATGAGTCAATTGCTGCTATGGTACATCATTTTTCTTTTTGATTTACATTGATATATATTATTTAATATTGGAATTTTCGTTAGTCTCACCAATTTATATACACTCATTTCAGTTTTTTTTTTATGTTTTTAGATGGAAGGTGAAGAAGAAGAAAACAATCAACGTCGTAAACACAACATTCCAGAAAATAACCCAAGTCATGGAAGTAGCTCTAGCAGTGACAACAGTTCAAGAGAAGAATGATGATCACTATGTTTGGATATCAAAGCAAGGCATTTTATTTTTTGAAATACGTCTGTGAAATCAGACATTTTGTTTAATGTAATGGACATAGTGTCCTAATTGAAAGACAAAGGGATACAAATAATTGTCCCATTTTGTATGATAAACACTGTCTTTTATATATATATATATATATATATATATATATATATATATATATATATATATATATATATATATATATATATATATATATATATTATCATAAAATATGTTTAAATTTATTCTATTGTGTTCTCCATTGTCACTATTGTGTTCTCCATTTTCATTCTCAAATGCACTAATAAAAATTTAATTCATATGAATATTGTTATAAGATATATATGTGTCGAATTTTGATGAATAATGAATTTTATAAAACCACAATAATTCTAATATTATATAACAAATTAATCCAAATAGCGCATTCAAATGCATTAATAAAAATTTAATTAATATGAATATTTTTATAATATGTGTCGACTTTAATTGGACTGTCAGAGGTCGATGTTTCTAAAAAAAACAAAATGAAAACCGGTGTGTTTATGTGTCTATATGCACCAGTGCGTTTATGATCTATGGTCACTGCACAAATACTGATTCCTATTATAAATATCGGTGTGTTTATGTGATATTGCGTACCAGGGCGTTTATGTATCTATAAGCACTGGTGAATTTTTAGTTACCATGTGCATTGCACTAATACCGATACCAATTATAAATCTCGATGCCTTTCTATGATACGGCGCATCAGTGCATCATAAAGGTATATGCACTGGTGCGGTTATACGACCTATGGGCGCCACTCAAATCCTAACAACAATTAGAACGGCCTCTTGTGTTGTATCACCAACACTACACCCGGTGTTGTTTTATACCTTAACGGCCCAGTGCATTCTCCTTCGATCGCCCCAGGGCACTGTCTACAGGTACGCACCAGTGTGTTAAATCCTAATTAGAGCACGGATGAAAAAAACATCCGTAATAACCTCTAGCCACCCATTTTTTTTTAGTTGTGTTGAATTTCTATTAAAATCTTTGCCAAAACCTCCATTCCTAGAAACAAATGTGGTATCATATGTTTTTTGACAATTTTGGCCAATTTTATAACACTAAAAGCCTCGTTTATAACCTCTGTTAGAAGGTCTTTTCCTTGTAGTGCAAGAACTCAAAATTGCATAGTTGATAGTCTTGCTATTTCTGCAAGCACTTGTAATATACCTCACTCGAATAAACCCCACACAATTTAAATAAAACATCGCCATGTAGTACCAAATAACATGTGATACTGGTAGGTTTTCAGAAATGAAAAACAAATTGAAAATTTCTTACTGTCAAAAGATGAGCTTGAGGAAACACAGTTAAATTTGGATAATCAAGAACACGATCAAATAAAACCAGAAGATCATGTAGAAAATTTAATAGATGTATATAATCCTTTGGTAAACCAATGTGATAGATTATATATCAATAATCATTTAGATGAAAGTGTGCCTAAATTATAAATTCATGAAATAGATCCTAAAAAAGAAGATTTTGAAATGCTTCAACTAAAAGATAATGTTTTGCCTCAGGGATTAGCTCCATTAGAATAAATTTTTTACTTCAATGATGCAGCAAATAAGCCTGAAATTGAGCCCATAGGAGAAGATGTTGAGGAATGCAACATAGGTATTGAAAAAAACCCAAAAAAGATAAAACTGTCAAAAACTTTACCTATTATCACAAAATGGAGATATATAGCCCTATTCAAATAACACATTGATGTTTTCTCTTGGTATTATGAGGACCTGAAAGTTTATTATTCCAGCATCATACAGAAAAAAATTCCAATTAAAGAAGAACAAAAACCTTTCAAACAGAAACTTTGGAGGATAAATCTAGTTTTGTTGCATTTAGTTGAGAGATAAGTTAAACGAATGTATGATGCTAAAATAATTGTCCCTCTCATATATTCCAAATGGGTGTCAAACATAGTACCAACCAGAAAGAAAATTGAATAAATAAGGTTGTGCATTGATTTCAGAGATTTGAATAAGGTTTATCTGAAAGATAACTGTCCCTTACCCAAAATGGACCATATCTTACAAAAGGTGATAGGATCAAGCAGGATATCGTTACTAGATGGTTTCTCTGGCTACAACCAAGTCTTGGTTGATCCAGAAGATCACGATAAAATAAATTTTACCACTCCATGGGGCACTTTCATGTATGTGAAAATTCCTTTTGGAATAATGAATGCTGGGGCCACCTTCCAAAGAGCCATGGACATATATTTTTCAGAAGAGATTGGTCTTTTTATTGTAATCTATCTGGATGATATAACTATGTATTCAAAATCTAATGAAGAACACTTTAGACATTTGAGACGATTTTTTGAGAAATGCTTAAAATTTGGCATATCTCTAAATCCTAAGAAAACATTATTTGGTCTGGAAGAAGGAAAACTATTAGGACATATCATATCAAAATATGGAGTTAGAGTTTACCCTAAGAGAAATGAAGCAATCCTAAAGATTAGTCCCCCAAGAAACATTAAAGAACTTCAATCCTTCATAGGTAAAATAAATTTTCTAAGAATGTTTATCCCTAATCTTGCTGAATTTCTCAGAAACATAACCAATATGCCCAAGAAGGATTCTGAAATAAAATGGAGCATAGAGTCTAGGCAATATTTTGACATGGTAAAAAATGCATTAACTAAAGCACCAGTGTTAATCAGTCGAGATTTTATGAAATATTTTATAATCTTTTCTTTTTCTTCTGAGAACACCGTTGCGGTTGTTTTACTGTAGAAAAATAGCGAAGGATTTGAGGAGCCAATATCCTTCTTCAGCAAAGCTTTAAGAGATGGTTCTCTCAAGTACAACATCCTGGAAAAAAGGACCTTTTCACTAGTCAAAGAAATTAAATATTTTAGAGTTTATATTCTGCATTGACATGTAATTTCTTATGTACCTAACTCTATGATAAAGAATATTTTGATACAGAATCGACCATATGGAAAAAGAGGAAACTGGATTGTTGTTATTTTGGAGTATGATCTGGAAATAAAACCTACCAAACTAATTAAAGTGAAAGGAATTGCACAGCTTATGGTTCGGTCGAATTTTCAAGCTCTAGACATAAATTTGGTGGAAACTTTGGAATATCAAGACGAGAATGTGAATCCACAAATCGATCGAGAATCTTTAAATTATCCCTGTTATGCAGACCTGCTTTATGTGTTGTTCAATTTAAATGCTCCTCCTCGTCTTACAAAAACTAAGATAGATTTTTGAAATTAAAGGCGGTAAAAATTTTCATCATTGATAATGTCCTTTATTGTAAATATTCTGGTGGAATATTACTCAAATGTTTGTTGAAGAATGATGCAGACAAGATTATGCATGCTTTTCATAAAGGAGACTGTGGTGGCCACCTGTATTGGAGGATTACTGCTAATTAAATTCTTAGGGCTAGTTTTTACTGGCCTACCCTTTTTTTTGATGTTCATAAGAAAATCACAACCTACCAGAAGTGTCAATTTTTTGAAGGTAAAAAGAAACTTCTACCCTTTCCTCTCAAACCCATTTCTATTGAAATCCCATTCCAACAATGGGGTTTGGATTTCATAGGTGAAATCCATCCTCCTTCCTCGACCAAACACAAGTGGATGTTAATAGCCACATATTACTTCACTAGGTTGATAGAAGCCATCCCTTCCAGAAATGCCACTGATGTTTTTATTACCAAGTTCCTTGAGACCAATATATTGTCCAGATTTAGGTTCCCAAGGAAAATCATTACTGACAATGCAACAGCCTTTAAGTCCAAAAATATGATTGAATTATGTGATAAATATCATATTTATTTAGGACATTCAACAACCTATTACCCAAAACGTAATGGAATGGTTGAGTCATCCAATAAGAGTCTAATAAACATCATCAAGAAGTTATTAGAACAGAATAAAAAGTCTTGGCATAATAAGTTAATTAATGCACTTTGGGCTGATAGGCTTACTAAAAAGAAGTCCATTGGTATGTCACCATACCAACTTTTCTATGGAATGGATGTTTTTCTCCATCTTCTCTATCACTGCCAATTGTTAGTGCCAGTATTTTCATATTTCCACCAGGGATCAAAACACATTTTTCATGTGCATATTAGGTGTCCCACTCTAAAGAATTTTCAATCATTCCATTAGGTCATGATATAAAATTGTTCCATTGCTTGTTGTCCTTGTCAAATGTCTCACTTTCCTTCACAAGTATATGCCTATTTACCCTCTTCCATTTCTTCATCATGCTAAAAAAAAGTTTTCTCTCATTCCACTTTTAGTCAAAGTCACTCAATGAGTCAGTTTCTTTCATTTCTCATTAGCTCACTAGGGTTTCATTAGGTCAAATTATTTCATTGTCTCATTTTCAATAAAGGGCAGAAAAATGTGTGAAGGTGACCTATAATAATCTCATGAAGTGTTTCAGTCAGGTTTTCCATGTAAAGTTACATTTCATTTTGTAAGTTTTCATCTCAAAAATCTCATTTTTGAGATAAAAACAGAGCTATTTAATTATTCCTAATATTATGTAATTTTATGTCAGTTCAAATGTAGTAAGTACTCAGTCTCCCAATGCTGCCAACTCAGAGTTCCAAATTCCAACACATCAAGTTTCAAATAAAAAATGTTTCTACTTTAGCAATTGATCAAATGTCAAAGGGAGTTGTCTTTTTTTAAGGGTGCCTAAGCTAGGGTTCCCACTGACCTAGGGTTTGTTATGGAATCAAAGACATATGAGCAGAGGAGGAATAATTTAGGTCATAACGGTAAGTAAGAGGTCATTCCAAACTCATTAACATCATGTCTCCATCATTTTCCAGGAAATCATTCAAAGAGTTAAACCATTTGCCACTCATAGGGCTAGATTTACTTCAAACTATGATTCTGACAAAACAGAGATGAATTTGACAAACGTGAGAGAGTTTCTTGTCTGTAATAGTTCCAAGAAGAAAAAATTCCTTCATTTTTTACATATGTGTCATGTTTTTATAGAAATGTCAAAAATACAGGTGCCACAGGAGAGTTGTTGCACTTCTGGAGTGACCATGGGAAAATCATGGTTTCTCATATCTAGAGACTCCAAATAATTTTCTTGATGAGTCAAATGATAACTATACATAGAGAGATTTCCTAGGAGCTATCATGAGCTCCATTTGGAGTTGAGGAAGGCCTCCAAAATTTTTATGCACCAGCACTCTACATTTCTGCACCCTCATTCAACACATTTTGACCATTCTTGGGAAAATCAACTTTTGACAAGGCAAAACAACTCCAATCAGAAAACCAAATGTATATTGGGAGAGTAGACTTTAAGATATTTCCAATGAGCTATCCTGGGCATAATTTGGATACTAGTATGGCAGTAAAAACTATCCTACAATTTGGGGGTAAAATGGTATACGCATAGGCCAAAGGCACTGCACATAGGACAGTTCAGGCAGTGTTAATTTGTTCAGCACTGTGCATAGGAGAAGGACACTGCACACCTAGGTTAGGCGGTGTGAATAGGATAGTAACCTCCCAAACTCTTCCAAATTCTTCCAAATTGTCCCTTCTTCTCTAAATCAAGTAAGTAAATCCGTGTTTACCCTTCGTTCTACATTTTATGCTTGTGGATAAAGTTTTATATGGGCAAAAAATCAGAAGCAAAACCTAGTTTTCCTAAAATTACCATCCCCATGAAATTTTTTCCCAAAACCCCCTTGTCCCAAAATTGTTATCCCCAAACCCTACTACTTCACCCCATATTCCCCAAAAACACTAAAACTATCCATCCATAAGTCCCTTTACTCTTTTCCATTAAAACCCCAGTTTGTAGGATTTTCACTATTTTGCCTAGATTTCCCCATACCCTTGACCTGTAATTAAATTTAATTTTCATCCCTCTTCATATTTTCATTTCCCATCACCTCACAAAGTTTCTTAACCCTTTTCCCCATCTCCCTTAATTTTTGTGACTTTATCCCTATCCCCTAAAGCCCTCATTTCATTATTTCTTTCCCTGCTCTGATTCCCTTCACTCCCTCAATCACTCTCCCTTTTCTTTCCTTTTCCCTAGGGTTTAAAAAGTGACAAAGAAACAATAATGGAGAGATAATACATATATTACATGGAGGAGGAACACAATTATGATGAGTTCAAGGAATATGAGGTTGTACAGTAGAGAAGGTCACAGAAGGGAGGCTAAAAACATCAAGAAAATGCCAAATGAGATTTCATAACAGAGAAATGTGGCTTGAGAGAGTCAGAATTCACTTGGAGAAGCTTCTAGTGAATTCGAACAATGAAAATTAGATGCTTAGGCAGATGGCCCATCACTATCAGACCCGGAACAAAATTTTCAATATAAAGGTCAAACAGATGAAAGATAAATTTAGGAAGATTTGGAAGGGCAAGAAAGGAGGTCATAAACTCAAGATTCTTGTTGATGCCTACTTAGCTCAAACTTGACAGGTGGTTGTGTGCCCATCCCACAAATTGTGTGAAATTTTGAAAATTTTGAAGATTTTTGAGTTTTTTGGCAATTTTGGAAAACACAGGAAATTCTGGCCTATGCGCAGCGCCTTGGCGCTGAGCACTTTTTTGGAGCATCCAATGAGAAAATGGAAGACATAATTCGGTTCATAATGATGAGGAAATGCCCACTATACTTTTTCTAAGCATTTGGAGAAAAACTGGTCAGGCAGAAGGGCCAAAAACATCCAAAAAATCATGTTTCTGCCTCTTTTCCAGCATGGCGCTGTGCATAGACATAGTCTTGGGAGAATTCAGTTTTGAGGGGTCAACTCAACTCCAAATCAGAAACCAAAAGAGGATCTGGAAAGTAGACATGACAATATTTACAATGCGCTATCATGAGCTCAATTTGGACATCGGGAAGTCAGCCAAATCTGACCTGCAAGAAGACCTATTTTTTTACTCCTTGGCGCTGCGCATAGGACAAATTTTGCTTGTTTTTTCAGTTTTACCAATTTTCAGAATTAAAATTTTACTCATGTAAATTTAATTTTTTACTGATAGAATAAGTTGTTGGTGATGTATTTATGTTTTACCTAAGGTAGATACATTAGGTAAATGGCCTCAATGACATGTAATGAATCAGTTTGCTCGAATTAGGGATGAGTCACTTTGACCACCCTATTCTCTAGTTGTTAGTTCAGTCTTTCTTGGAACCATTGCTCCTCTCACGGATTCGACCCCCTAAAGCTAGGATGACCATAATAGTATTTTTTAAGCATAAAAAGAATCAAATTATAGATTTTTCAGATGTGCAGAAGGATAAGGCTATTGATCACAGGTTCTTGACACTTCAATGCATGGAAGTTCCATCCCCAATTGGAGCCGCTATTAGGGTTCTATATCTCATAGGATCTCAAGGTGACTAAGTTTATTCTATTTGTCAAATTTATTTTGTAAAATGGTTTCTAATTTTCAAATAATTTTCAAAATAAAATAAAAAAATAAAATAACATAAAAAATTAAAAGAGGGTATATGTTATATAAAAAAAAAATATCGGATGTGAACCCCATAAAAAAGAAGAAAAACAATAAAATTCTGAAAGTGTTGCACATCCAAATGCCACTACTCTTAGTTTAGCAAATTTCTAAAAATAAATTGTTTGCAGCTTGTTTAAATGCCACAAAATTTCAATAAAATTCAATCATACAGTTTAAGCATGATTGAATTAGGTTTACATTTCTTGTTAATAGGTAGTAAAAAATATTTTGCAAATTGTTTAATATTGACAGATTAATTATTTAGATAGGAAATAAACATTGGTTCAACAGTTTAATCTGAACCAAGGGAGATGTTGTAACATCATTTGTTTTTGATAAGTTAGCATAATTAGTTAAATAATTTTCAAAATGATAAGGTAGGATATGGATGCAAAAGAATGAAAAAGTTAAAAATGCTAGGAAATTTATTATTTTTTGTAGGCATCCATGTCAATAAAATGTTAGGTATTAGATGCTCTAAATAAAGAAGGAAAAATAAAATGTTAGGGAAACAAGCAAAAAAATGAAAGCTCCATTTCTGTCTTAAAAAGATTTGATTGGCTGCTAGTCTAAATGCACCTATGGAAAAAGTTATTTGTATGGTTTAAATCCTCATTTTTAACTTATATTCTAAATTTTTAAAACATAGCCATATATTCCCACCATACTTTAATTTCATTCCATTTCCCTTTATTTTTATTTCCATTCCCCCCTCATATATTTCCATATATTTCCATACATTTCATTACCGCATATTCAAATTGTTTTTTCGCATAGACAAATTCCCAAAATTCTTTGATTTCCATCTCCTACAAACCTTTCAAAAGGAAATATGTGATGAAGTGGGACCCATTCACCCACCACACTCCATTTTCATTTCATTTTCCTTTGAAAAAATTAAACCTTACCTTTTCCTCCCGTTTCCACTATATCTTTCTACTTTACCTTTTCATCGCTATATCATTGTTTTACCTTCCAGTTTCCTGATTTCCCTGATTGCGATTAAAGTGGGACCACATCACCATTTCTCCTCACCATCCATCACATATCGGGAAAGATAAAATTTCACATCGAAACTAAACCTTAAAACTTGCGATCGCCGATTTGCGATATATCGCATCACAGATTTTTTAACTTACCATTTGAAGCACCCACAATCTATTTTGTTTAACTTGCGATGCGATTGGACCCACCACAACATCTCTGCCCCCCAATTCACATCCATTTGAAATACATTGAAATACATTTATATATCATGAAACCTCATAGACTTTTCCTTACAGTATAAAAAATTCGTTGCTTTATAACTCCGCCAATGCAGTGGGCTCCATCTTACTTGCCACATCATCCTCTGACAATGCACATCACATTTCGTATGTTTTAGAGTTTTCCTCTGCTGCTTATAACTAAAACTTAAGATTTGCGAGCTGCGGGCGGCTCCACCTTACCTTCCACGTCACTCCGCCCTCCCCGCACTTTGCACTTCACATATTTTAGAGTTCACCTCCACACTTATAACTAAACCTTAAGAGTTACGATTTGTGGGCTACGGTCTAGTCCCACCTTCCCCCCATGTCACCTCGCACTTTGCATTGCATTGTCGATCACATTCTTCATAGCTTAAACTATAAATATTGCGAAGTGTGTGGATGCGATGCAGCTTCAGAAGTAAAATCTAAACATTTTCAGGTCCGGGTATATGATTTTTTACACTATTTTGTTTAGAGAAAAGGATTAATCACAACAAAAAAAACTCGGGTGGAAAGAGAAAGAAAGGTCGAGTCGGGCAGAAAAGGGAATTCAACACTCCGTTGATACAATAGATTTCACCAACACAACATTCAGTCTGCCAACACATTAGTAAAATGTGGTCCACGTCCTAGCTATCCCACTACATCATCACGTGCTTTTCACAACACATTCCACCGAAGCTATAATTTTGTAATAGTTAGAGTTTTAAGTTCAAGTATGTTAGAGACTGTATTATTGTAATTTTTTTTATAAATACTTCTTTTGGAGGTATAAAATTTCGATTGAATGAGATCAAAATAATTACTGTTTTTTGGAGTACTGTAATATTTTCTAATGCATTGGATCATCAATAATATGCAGACCATTCATAGGATTCTTGTGGATTAAGTACTGGTGATGTTTTTCTTCTGTTATTTTGTTTCATTGTAATCATCTGAATTCCAATTTTAAAGAAGAAATCATGATGAATAGGATGTATTTAGTAGTATCTTACTCCGGCTTTGCTTACAATCATAATGTTTTCCATTGAAATCCAAACTAAAGAATTATTAATTGATCTTTAGTTCTGCTGAATCTTTTCATATTTCTGTCATAATCCATTTATAAATTTGAAAGATCCAGTAAATACTCCTATCTTGCCCTGTGTTTACTTTGTGAAAAGTTGATGCAACCATCCAGTTATATTTTGACTCCATTTCCTAATAGACATTAATTCATTGAATAAAATCAATTTTCGAAACCCTAAAATAAAAACGCAAGTACAATCATAACTAGCCGAAAACTTGTCCAAACAAAAATAAATATTATAGATAAATCCCTCTTGAAAAACTGGCATGGCTAGATCCCATTTTCCAAAGTTGGTTTGATGTTGGCCTATGTGAGTAGTTCTCACAATATCTTACAAATTACAGAACGCTAACACAAGGATCTTAAGAATTTGGTCTTTGGTATCCTAAAAATGTCGATCATACCCTTCATGCTTACACACATGAAGACTGGGCTAGAAATGTTGATGAATGGAAAATCACTAGCGGAGGTGCATTTTATATGGGGTCTCGATTAGTATCATGATTCAGTAAGAGACAAAGTTCCATTGCTTTATCTAAAAAACAATAAAAATATGTGGTTGTTGCATCATGTTGAACTTAACTTCTATGGATGATGTATACATTACATGATATTCAAATTAAATGTTCTCCACCAATATCCATTCTATGTGATAATACAAGTGCTATTAGTATCTCAAAAAATCTTGTTATGCACTCCAAAACCAAGCATATTCCAATTAAGTATCACTGTTTGCGAGAACAAGTGCTTGAGTAAAAGGTTAAGTTAGAGTATGTTCCCTCCAAAGAAAAGTTTTCTGACATATTTACTAAACCTCTTCCCAGAGAAGCATTTGAATATCTTAGACAAAAACTAGGACTTGTTGCTGCCTCATTATGATGTTAAACATATCAACCCTATTTTTAGATGAAATTTTAGAAGGATGATTTCGGTACATAGGTTTCTTGAAGCACAATTGCGTATATACATGAATCTATTTTCAGACAGTCATGCATGGATCTCTCTGACATGAAATTAGTGGGCTAGCCTGCAGAATATAATAATTTGTCACGTTGCTGAAAATTATGATTTGGTTCTATTGATCATGTGTTGACGGGTACAGTCTCCTGATATGGTTTCTAAGTTACATTTTCCTCTTTGATATTTATCTTCTTGATGAATGTGTTGTTGAAAATTTTCAAGTAGCACGGGTTTAGGGGGAGCATTATCTTTCAATATATAATGCATTGTTGGAATTATGTGTATCATGGTTGTTAAATTTTGATTCATTGATATCTCTCTGTTGAGGACTTTTGGTCTTGGTTATAGAAGTCATATCCAAAAATTTATGTAAAGGTCATGTTGAGACCAATGATGTAATCATTGTGATATTCATTCATGTATGGACTTTGAGGTCATCCCTCTTGGTTGAGTGGTTCTGTCAAATATTAAATCCCACTTGGTTGGGTGATTGATGTATGTATTAGTCCTTGGCGATAGGAAAGGTAATATTCAATTTAATTTTAGAGTCATGTACTTCATTGAAAATATATCTAAAGATTCAACATGTGCTAAGGGGGAGCATTGTTAGTGTAGTGCCGATCAAATCTACAAGGAAAGATAAACCTTTTTTCAACATTGGTCTTCCATTTTCCCTTGGGGAGAGTAACTCGGTTTTTAATAATGCTTATGTTGATGTGTCTAACATGTATCTACAAGTTGTGGTGATCAAACACCAACATGGTTTCCATCAAGTCCAAAGGGGGATATTGTTGGCATTATGATGCATGTGTTTTCCTTGATATCAACCCACTTGTAAAAGACCAAGTATATGGTTTCTCGATAAGCTCAGAGGTGAGAAAGTGATTGAATAGAATGACAGAATGTTGGGATAGAGTTTTTACAGATCAAAATCAAAAGATTGATAAAGATACATAATTGAAGAACTATATGAGATTTAGTAAATGTCAAGTCAATAACACACGTGGGTACAAAGTAACAAAGTCATCTATGTGCTAGCGCACTATGTTTATAATACTAGGGGTATTTACCATGGTATCAGCCCACATTATCAAGCACAATAAGGGTTATTTGATCCCTTCCAAGAATACCATTAACTCTTGTGTGGTTTTGGCTCATGGTATTGGCTAAGGCTCAAACTATATAAGGAGGTGAAGATCATAGTACTAGGTGGGCATGAGTATTTTAATTGAATGAATACTTCAATATGAAGTATATCATTAGGGAATGGGATATAGTCAATTGATATATATGATATAATGATGCACTCATGTATAGAATGATGGATCAAGATCTCTAGACTTGAAATTAATATGTATTTGCATGATCTATTTATGATTTGTTTAGATATGTGGTTTTGCGCATGTTTTCTATAGTTAAGGGTATGATCTAATTAAGTTTGTAGTTCTGAAGTGTTGCACAATCTAGAATTATTTACAAATCTGTACGCGGGTTTGACTCAAGGAAGGCGCGTATACACACAGGTTTGTTTCTACAGAGGCACGTATATATTTGGTAACATATTGAGATCTATACATCAGTTGGTGACGGGATAAGTGCGTACATACAAAGATACGCCTTCTGGGAGGCACGTATGGAAGCCACGGTTTTGATAAAGAACGTTGAATAATATGTTTGATTAGTTTTGTTGTATTTCCGATGTGTGTAAAATATTTCATCATAGAGACCAGGGTTGTTTGAGTATTGATTATGCTTGTAGTTGATTGTGATTAAATATCAATAGTTTTTTGGTTGATTGATGAATCATTGAATGATTTGGTACATTTATATGTTTATGTTTGATGTATGTTATTGGTCTTAAATGAGTGTAGTGGCTCCGCTCTGAAAATTTGATGAAAAGAGGCCTACAAGTTGTGATGTGTTAAATATATTGGATCTAGCGTGAAAATTTATGAATCGTCGTTCGCGGTGGTGTTGAGGGTTGGAGCCTTCAGTGAGGAAGTCAAAGCTTCCTGTGAGTAGGAGCTGGTGTTCAGATCAGTGGGTTGCAGCTTCCTTCGAGTAGTAGCTAGTAAATAAGAGTAGGGGGTCGAACCTCCCTTCCATTGGTTGCTGGTAAATGAGATTAGGGAGTCAGAGCTCCCTTCCAATTAAAAATAGATAACAAGTGAAGGTTGCAAACTTTTTCAAGTTGGTGCATGCGTATTGCTATGAGTCTGCACTAGTACAATATTGTAAGAAGTTTTTCATATAATAAATATTGAAGAGAGAGATGAAAAGAGTGGTGGTTTTATCCCAATTTGGGTTTCCACCTTAAATCTTGGTTTTCACTTGTGTTTCTTATGTGTGATGATTTATTCTATTCTTACTACACATGTTTATTTCTTACTAAATTTTTTATGAACCATTAATGCACTACTCTAAGTAAATTTCTGAATATTCATCTGAATTATAAGTTGACTAGTCATATGCTAGTTTCTTGAATGAAAGTCGCGTACATACGCTGGTTGGCTTAAGTACAGTCACGCATATAATTTTGTAAAGGAAACTAAAAGTTTGTGAGTTGAAAATATTGATTCAACCCCCCCCCCCCTCTCAATATTTTTCCAAACAATTCTTGCCATAAAATGCTAATTTTCCCAAAAGAAATCCACCCTATCAGTCATCTATGCTTACATAAATGACCAAAAATATTATATCCATTGTTGCATGCCTGTTAGGTTATCATTACAATCAATGGGTGGATGAGGTCATAATTGCTCTCTTGTCAATTTTCTCATAAAATTAAAAGCCTCTTATCTTCAACTACAATCAATACTTGGCAAATGCAATTCATGAGAAATTCATGAAATTTACCACAGAAGTAGTGTTCAAATATGCCTATGTTTTAGTGTATTTATTCCCATTTTATCACTGAGATAGATTCTATTTTTCTTTACAAAATATGCACAGTTAAGGAAATCCACAATCCATAATGCAATGGACATCATTATTAAGAAACAATACCATTGAATATACATTCAGTGAATTTCTAGATCAGTTTTTACATGTGTTCCTAAGTCTATTAAACAGTGATGCAGAATGAAGGATTGGGACAAAAATTAAAAGAACCCTACATTTAAGTGAGAAAAATAAAATAAGATATTGGTACTTGTACCAAAATTATAATGAAATCAAACTATACAACTGTGAGTTACCACCATAAATATTTCCTAAATTCCTCCCCCCCTTCCAATATTTTCTCTCGAATACATTAGGAAAATGATTAACGTATATTAGCTCCATTTTTTCGCTTCAAGGAAGAAGGCCCAATTCAAAATCAAGACTCAAATAGGGCCTTTTATTTGTAATACTAGATCAGTAGGGAAGGAAGCAGATGTATTTTTGAAACTACTGAATTTAAAGCTCAGTTTCACCTAGTATCATGACCCACTAGGACTAATTTCTAAGTTAAGGGAAGAGAAAAAAACTACCCCATCTACGCACACTCCTTGAAATGAAATAGAATAGTAAATGAACCAAGATGAATTTCAGGGAAATACCTTACACGAAGTAGGAGAACATAACAGATCGGCAACAATATCTCAAACTCCAGTGTCTAAAGAAAATAAGGACAAAATAAAAAGGGAAAGTTATTCCCCTACTATCACAAAGATCTTAGGGAAAGAATTCAAGATGTACACTAGGAGAAAAAAAAACATGTGAATGAAAAGAAGAAGATACTAAAAAGCAACATCCAATTATTATGATAGGGACATTTGTACCTTCATCCTCTACAAAAGAAGGAATAATTGTTGGATCACCTTCAGCCTCTCAGGATGCATTATCATTAGAGACAGGGGAAATGCCAGAAAATCGAAATTAGCCAAACATATTTGTGGTTTACAAAGAAATGAAAAAGAATAATGAAGCTTTGAAAGGTTCCACTTATACTCAGTTTTGGAAGCATACAACTACTTTAGAGCATAGGCTATATTCAGCCTTTGATACAGAAAAGGGAAAAATGAAAATGTATTTCTTAGTGCTAAAAGTTACTGATCCCAAAACTACAGATGATTATAGAAAATAAGTTTTCTCTTTTGATACAAATTTAATTCATTCCATTGACTAGATAGATCTGCACAAATACTCTGGTGAAATTATATTTTCTTCTCTCACAAACTCAACTATGGAAGCATCTAGACTACAACCTTCAGTGAACAATGTCCAATCTCAGTTGAAAATAGAGAAAATATCTTCTCTAGCCAAGGATAAAAAGATAAATTCATTATAAGGTTATTGCTAAAATTGGGATATGATCCCACTAGTGTGAAAACAATAGAGGAGATTATCAAAATTAAAAATGCAGACATACATTCTTTGATAAACAATTCAGACTACTGACAACAGAATATCCACAAATTAAAGAGGTAGGAGAGGTGGAAAATGAAAAAGAAGATCCGTTTAAAATCATAATTGAGAAAAATGTACAGATAGCCATAATGGAAAAATAACTTGAAAGCCTCCTAAAATAAAAAGAGCAGGCAAGACCTCAAAAAATGGTGACCTAACAACAGTTTCAATTACAGTAATTGCACCAGTAATAGTTATACCTGCATCCACTTTATCAGGTGCATCTACATCAGGAAGCACATATCCAACAATATAATTGACAAAAGAAATGGACGATTTGTCCATTAAAGGAAAATAAATTGAAAATTTCAAGGCTCATCTAACTAACATCGAAGAGCATACATTAAAAAAATATAATTCCCATTTGGTAGAATTATGGAAAACACAAAATATGACTCAAATAAGTAATTCCTTAGAAAATAAGTCTCTTATTGTTGATACCATATCACACGAAAAAGAGAACATCTGGATATAAATCAATGGGGCCATCACTGAAATATGGCCTTCAATCCAAATCATCTTTGAAGAAGATGAACTAGTGAAAAATTCTAAACAATTAATTCATGATGTAAAGAAAGAATTGGGTATGAAGCCAAGTAGATCCAAAACTCTTATTAGGATTCTAAACTCTAAAACTAAACAACAATTAGAATAATTTGATATAGAAGACAAGAAAAAGGCTATTCTGGAAGCGAGAAGGGTTATCACTAAGAGAAATCTGATGTTGCAATTGGAAAAAAAGTGCAACAATCTATAATCTGGAATCCAAAAATTTCATAGAAAGTTCTTTGTCTAAAATTAAAAATGGTTGCCTAGATTAAATGGAATAGTAAACAAATTTATTAATTTGAATGAATATGAAGATATTATTTACTCAATTACCCAAGATAAATCCATATTTGAAAATATAAAGGGTTCAATTATAGAAAAATATTTCATGGAAGGTCGTAGTTATGATTTACTTATCAAACATGAGATAAGTCATTTATCTTTTGTTAAGACTACCTTCCAAAATATATTCAGGTAGATGAAACATTTAGAAAAATACTCAAGTATACAGTTCCAGAAGAAGAAATATGGGAATAATTTTACAAATTATTGAATTAATGACTCAACAGGATCAACAACAAAGTAGCAGCACAATTAGGCCACATCAACACCAGAATCCTCGAAAAAAGTGCCAGCAATTTCAACAGTTTCGTTTTACTATAAATTTTCACTATTTTTGTAAAAAAGTTCTAGATATTTTCCAAAACATATCTATATATTTTGATCTAGATATTTGTAAAGAAATTGTATAAATACCTCCAAACTCAAATTGCAAAGGGTTGTATCCTTGCGATGAAATTCTGAAGAAGAATTGTAATTGTCTGAATTTGCTTCCTATTAATGAAAGGATTCTAGAGTTGCATCAAAACAACTTGTCATCATTGTGAGTTCTTCTTATTTATTCATTCATTTTGTTGTTTTTTACATGTGTTTAGTCTTTTTGGAGAAATATGGGTAATATATAACTGAATGTGAGCTTATCTTAAATCCCCTGTGAAGTTATAAATTATTATAGAGATTATTTTAATGGATTATCTGTCCTAATAAGTCCTCTATATTAATAAATGGTCACTTATTCATGAAATTATATACATTTTCTTGGGTTGTGAACATAGTTTTCTTGCATCTTTCCTTATCATTAAATAAGTATTTCGTCTGAATATTTAGAGAATCATAGCCTTTTACATTTCTTCCTTGCAACCCTTTTAAAATCCAAATTACTGTCAAGAGGTAAAGCATGAGAAATTTCTTAATCTTAAGGTCAATCAAGGTATAACATGTACACAAATAAGATTAAAACATTGGCCATCCAAAAATTCAAAACAACAAAACATTTTAAATGCTTTGGCATAATTACATAGCATAGAATTATCTCATAGATACAATATCACATTGGCGTCATTGCAGGGGAATGAAAATTGAATTATTTTCCCTCGGACAACGATTAGTCTCTCCTGTTAAGGTGAATAAAGGGTTAGTTGGTTAAAATTCTTCCCCTTATGACTTCACATAATAAATCTGGACTCATCAAGGCATACCAGATCTCACTCATATCCTAATCTCCATTCTCTAGTATCATATCCAGAGAGGCTAGTGACAATTTCATCTTTGAGGAGAAGACTAGAAGCCTAAAATTCAACTTTTCCTTCATTTCAACGAGAAATAGCTTCAGAGACTGGTCCTTTTAGCCCTATATCAATTCCTCCTTAGCTATCATACTTACCACCTAAATTGTTCAATCTATTATCTAAAGGTGTTGATTTCAATATACTCATCTTTCTCATCAATTAGAGTCATATCAGATAACTGAAACGGTTTCAGAATCTTCAAAATCTGAAGAAAATTTAGAAGTTGAATTACCTGAACTAAAACCCACTAATTTAACCTTTGTTATTCACACTTTTCCATCAATTTCTAAGAAACCTGAGGATAGAATTTCCATATACACTAATCCTTTGTTTGAATGTGATCAAAAGTTTGACACAAAACTTAAAAAATTGGTAATTCAGTTACCTCCTTCCAAAGGGTCTAGTGGTTCCACTTATCATCCTAAAGGAAGATTTCCTACACTCCACACACCTAACAAAATGGTTGGCATACAACTAGTCATTCAAGCTCATTATGCAACATTTTTCCTTCCTAATTTGTTAAATTATTTTCCAAATGGACATTTAAAATATTTTCCCATATTTAATGGAGAAACAAAGTTATTTGCAGAAAATCATGTAGCTACTTTCGTAGCTTTTTGTAATATTCCAAAATTTTCACATGTTATTTGGAATATTAGAGTTCTTAATAAACTTAATTAATTAAGTAGATAAAAGGGTGGAGGGAACCATAATCCTCAAAGATCAATAAGATCCACTTTTTATGTGTGAATGTGGATTAATTAGGCATATATCTACATAATGGAGTAGTGGAGCAGCTACTAATGTGAAAGGAGTGGAGATCATGTCTCATTAATGAGATAGAATATGGGCGTTGAAGCAGTCAACTGATATCATGGAGGGAACATAAGGTAATATCATAGAGCATTCATGATGAAGTGATGGAGGAAGTAGTGCATTTAATGCATACATGATGGAGAGGGTGAACATTGCATGTAGACATGATGGAGGACTTGGAGAGACAGCGCAGTCAGTCATGGAGAATTATTTCCACATGCACAATGCATTTTAGAGGTGGGCCAAGGCATGGGAAGGCTCATAATCTATATAATGAAGATAAAGGCAGAATGGAAGGTAGGCTTTAGATTATTGATTTGAGATCTGTTTGAATCTGGAATTGTCATTTGACATTCAATGCATGCTTGAGTTGTTTAGATAAGTCTGCACTATTTTTTAGCCCAGGGTGTTCCCGAGCGGGAATCCCACCCTTACCCACGGGGACTTTGAGTGCCTACTGAAACCTTTCAGAGTGCCACTCATCCCACCCTTAATGAAACCTTCTCCCTTGTTGCCAAAATGAATTCTATCCACCTTGTTCTTTCCCTTGCTGCCTCCTTTAAGTGGGAAGTCCATAAAATGGATGTTAAATCTGCCTTTTCACATGGGGATTTGCATGAATCAATATACATGGAACAACCCCCATAGTTCATCCAAAACGAATGTAGCCTTGTTTTTTCCTTAGGAAGTCTCTTTATGGTCTCAGAAAATCCCCTCGGGCTTGCTACTCCAAAATAGATAGCTTTCTCTTAGATAATGGATTTTCTAGATGTCATTTTGACAACATTGTCTACACCAAGAAAGTGGGTAATTCCTTAATCATCCTTGTTCTTTATGTTGATGATATTATCCTTACCGATAGTGATCCCAACCATATAAACCATGTGAATTATAGCCTCAAAAAGAAGTTTGAAATGATAGACTTAGGACACTCGCATTATTTTCTTGGTCTTAAAGTCTTGCAATCCAAAGAAGGTATTACCCTTTCTCAGTCCAGGTATGCCTGTGATGTTCTCCTCCACTTTCACATGGAAGATTGTAAGCTAGCCCCTTCTCCCGTTCAGACTGGAGTCAAGATTTCAGTAACTTGTACTACCCCTGAAGTTGATGCTACCTTATACCGTCAACTTGTTGGTAAAATTATGTATCTAACCCACACCCATCCTGACCTATCCTTTGTCATTGGTCTTGTTGCTCGGTTTATGCACCAACCTCATGAAAGTCACTCGAAAGAAAATAAAAGAATACTTCGATATATTAGAGGTACAATTGAGTTCATGATTCATTACAGTGCAGGGGAATATCCATTGTTGATTGGTTTCACTGATTTTGATTGGGCCGGTGACCTTGATGATTGAAAGTCTACTGCAGGATATGTATTCACTCTTGGTTCAAGATCTATTACTTGGTCTTGTAAGAAACAAAGTGCCATCTCTCTTTCTTCAGCCGAAGCAGAGTATCGTGGTGCAGTTGAAGCCTGCAAGGAAGCCATGTGACTTCATCAGATCCTGTCTGAATTTAGTCTTCATCAGCAGTATCCAACTACACTTTGGTGTGATAATCAGAGTGCCATTCAACTATTTAAAGATCCAGTTCAGCAGCAGCGTATGAAACACATTGAGCTCCACATACACGTCATCAGAAAGCTCATTCATGATCGTGTTCTTGAAGTTCGGAATTGTCCAACCAATGATCAAGTAGTCAATATCTTTACAAAGGCTCTCACAGAAGTGAAGTTTACCAAACTTTGATCCATGCTTGGAGTTCAGGAAAGTTTTCATTAAGGGGGTATAGGTTCTAATGCCTCCTTCCTTCCCCTATTGTGTCACCTTTGTAAATCCTTCAGTCCTATCCCAATTTGTTCTTAAGGGGGGATGTTAGGATATTTTGAAACATAGGATGATGGTAGCCTCATCTATTCCATTATTTCTAAGCTTGGCCCTGCATACTCTGTATTTGTTTCCACCTTCCATTCCACTAGAGAAGCCATCATTTCTTCAGGAACCACCTACAAGAACCCCTCCTTTGATGCCTTTTGCAATTATTTGATAAGAGAACAAGAAAAAATCTTACACCTTGGTCTTATCATTTCTGGAAACACTTCTAATAAATCCTTAGCAGCCTAACAGCAACCATATCAAAAGAATCCCAAGAAGTAGTATGCTAAAAAGTATGGTTTGAAACCAAACAAGGGTCCTAAGCAATATCAGCCACAACCTGAAAAAGAAACTCACCAGAATGATAAAGCAGATAAAAACAAAGGGAAGAAGATAGATACACATTGAAAATTTTGTAATCATGATGGCCATATCGAGCCCAAAAATTTTAAGAATATGGAACCCTTGGAAGCATCAATGAAGAAGGAAAACATAAATTTGGAGCACTCTTCACATTCATCCTCAGGAATGGCACTTTCTCCTTGTGGTTGTCAAGCATCAAGATCTGGTTATGCATTAAATGTATCTTCTTCTTCTCATTCTAATGAGTGGCTCAGTGATTCTAGAGCTTCTTACCACATGGGAAAAAATAAATCCATGTTTTCTTCTTTAAATGATTTTAAAACCAAACATATTTATGTTGGTGATGATAGATCTCTTTGTGTTGTAGGATCTAGAACCATTCATCTATATAATGGTCATTTCAATGATGTACAATGTGTTCCTACCTTGTCATGCAACCTTCTATCTTTTTATTAGATAACTCATTCAGGTGAAGGGAAAATAGTAGAATTATCACCTCATGATGTTGTAATCAAGGACCTCAAGAATACTAGACATATTTTAGCTATTGGCATTTCTAATGATTCCACAAGGATCTATAAGTTTGACAACTTTGGGTCATCATGTCTTCCCATCGTTTTTGTTGCTCATAATAATGAAGTGAGCAAACATTGGCATGAGAAATTTGGTCACTTCAACTATTTCTCTCTTCAATCTCTATGTAAAGAAAACATGGTGACATGTCTTCCTATGGTATCTTTCCGAGATGGTGTTTGCTTTGGATGAGTACTCGTAAAACATCATTGAGATAGTTTTGACAAACGTGCCTCTTGGCATGCTTCATCCCCTTTGTAGCTTGTGCACAGTGATTTATGTGGTCCAATTCCTGTTGTCTCTTTCTATGGTTGCAAGTACTTCTTAACTTTCATTAATGATTTTTCCAGACGCACTTGAGTATAATTCTTAAAACTCAAGAGTGAAGTTTTTAACATGTTTTTGGCCTTTAAGGCCACTATTGAGAAACAATATGGACATCAAATTCTCAAGTTAAGATCAGACAATTGAGGAGAATATGTTAATTTTTTTTTTTATCAAATTCTGCACTGAGCATGGAATTCAATTACAACATAATATTCCATGTACTCCATAACAAAATGGTGTAGCTAAAAGGAAGAATCACACCTTAAAAGAAATGGCTAATTGTATGCTTCAATCTAAAGGACTTAGTCTCAATTTTTGGGCAGAAGGAATTAACTGTGAAAATTAAATAGTAAATCACACTTCTACTTAGGTTTTAAATAACAAAACTCCAGAAGAAGCTTGGATCTCAATCAAACTAGATGTAAGTCACTTTCATGTTTTTGGAAGTGGTGCTTGGGCCCATATTCCATATGTGAAACATAAAGCCTTAGAACCTAAGAGTGAAAAATGCATTTTTGTTGGATATTCTGAAGATGTCAAAGGATATAGACTTGTTCAACCAAAATCCAAAAATATAATCATTAGAAGAGATGTAAAATTTCATGAAAAAATATTGGCATGCGAGCCTAGTTCGGCGAGTGTGCCACCTTTGGCCTGTGAGCCTGATTCGGCATATGTGCCACCTCTCTCTCTCTCTTTTCTATTTTTAATAGCATTCCTTCTAGTTTATATGATGACAATGACGATGAAAATCATCCTCCACCTCTTGAAATTATTCCTTTTACTCCACGTCTTCCAAGATGGGTCCGCTGTACTCGAGATGGATCACGTTTTGTTGTAGGAAACCCTACAAATCGACGACGTACACATTCTCAATTGGAAAGAGCCTCTTCCTTATTGGCTCAAGTTCCAGAAAATCCTGATCTAGAAATATTTGAAAAATCCTCCGGTCATCCAGATTGGGATGAAGCTATGAATGAAGAATATCGTTCCTTATTGGCAAACGATACTTGGGATCTTGTTGCTCTTGCAAAAGGAAGAAAACTTGTGAGATGCATATTGGTTTACAAAACAAAGTTTGGACCAGATGGAAAAGTGGATAGACATAAAGCTCGTCTTCTCGCTAAAGTATTTTCACAAGTTGAAGGAATTGACTATACTGAAACCCCCTGTTGCCAAAATGAATTCTATCTACATTGTTCTTTCCATTGCTTTCTCCTTTAAATGGGAAGTCCATTAGATGGATGTTAAATCAGCCTTCTTACATGGACATTTTCATGAAGAAATCTACATGGAACAACCCCCTGGCTTTATCCAAAATGACTCCAGCCTTGTTTATCACCTTAGGAAGTCCCTCTATGGTCTCAAACAAGATACTCGGGCTTGGTATGTGTTAAGCCCCTATATTAATAGTGTAGCCCCTTATTATGTTAGTATAGCCCCCCTTATTGTTATTATTGTACCCCTGTAACCCCCATATTGTTATTATTGTGCCCTTACATTATTATTGTTAGGTCGGCTAGGATTACATTGTGGCCCACTAGGATTACATTATGACCCCATGGACTCCTATATATAGAAAGGAGGTTTTGTTCATTTGTATCATCCAAGAATTGTTCATTTATGTAATGTATTGGAGGTTGCCCCCTCGAAGTGGCTCATTTCTAAGGCGTTGATATCTCTTTTCTTCTCTTTTTGGAGTTGGTTACACAACATTTGGTATCAGAGCTTTGGATTCTAGGGTTTCGCTGCTCCAAACAGGTCATCGTGGCATTTTCGCTATAACTTTTTTTCTACGAAGCTTCAGAAGCTGAAATTTTTAGGGTGCGAAGCTGAAATCTTGAGGAAGGTTGTCTAAATATTTCAGATCTTGGTTCGCAATATTTGAGGAGATATCATCTGTGGAAGTTAGGTATTTTTTCAGGCTCATAAACAGGTCATCGTGGAATTTGCGCTATAAATTTTTTTGTACGAAGGTTCAGAGTCTGAAATTCATATGGTGCGAAGCTGAAATCCTGAGGAAATTTGTCAAAAAATTTCAGAGCTTGGTTCGCAATATTTTTGGAGATATGATCTGTGGAAGGTAGTGCTTTGTCAGGCTCCTGAATTTCATCTCAAAGAGGTGATCGTGGGAAAAGTTCAATAACTCTCTCTCTGGGAAGTGGATTTGAGTGCCGTAAAAATTGGTCACAATTACACGGACTGTAGTTTCTTGGCTATCAATTTCAGAGACAAAGGACGAAACAGTGACACGTGGCAAGTCCTACAAGTGTGCTCTACTGAACCAGTCCAGAATTAGGTCATTGTGGGAGATTGGACACGACTTTGTCTTGAGGAATCCAAATTAGATCAGACCTGTGGCATTTGAAAGAAGCTTCAGAGGGCTACTACAGAGCTAAATTTCAGATATTTAAGATTTTCAATTACAGAGATAATTCAATTTCAATATTGAGCTCCTCAAAAGCAAGAAAAAGGTGTGTATTTTTCCGAATTGCATAAGTCTTGTTTGAAGAATCAATTTGAATTGATTCCAAGGGCATCTTGTAGAATAGATATCAATATTGGATTCCTAAAATGGCCCTAAAATATTCAACACCCATTAAGCCTTGACTATACTATGACGCATGAAGAGGAAGAGTTGCAGTATGAGATATCAAAATTACGGTACCAAGTGCAACAAGTTTCGATCTTACGAAGAGAAATTGAAGATGAAATAGATGGTTTAAAAGCAGAAATGGAGGCTAAGTTGGATAGTTTGAAGGATCAAATAATAGCAAATATGGATGATAAATTAGTGAAAGATCACATCGAGCATCAACAACAAGTTCTCCAACTCTCAAAGGATAACCCAACTTTGGTGCAGAATCTAATGAAACAACAGGAAGATCAACATGACATCGAAAGAAGTTATGAAGTAGTCATAGAAACAAGAAATCGACAAGTACGATCAATTTCAGAGTATCTCAGCAAATCGAAGAACTTTCCTGTAGAAGATTTTACATGGGAGGATGAGAATTTTATACAGAAGCATCAAGAAATAATCAAGCGTTGAGGACAACACTTGTTTGAAGGAGAGGGGCATGTTAAGCCCCTATATTAATAGTGTAGCCCCTTATTATGTTAGTATAGCCCCCCTTATTGTTATTATTGTACCCCTGTAACCCCCATATTGTTATTATTGTGCCCTTACATTATTATTGCTAGGTCGGCTAGGATTACATTGTGGCCCCACGAGGATTATATTATGGCCCCATGGACTCCTATATATAGAAGGAGGTTTTGTTCATTTGTATCATCCAAGAATTGTTCATTTATGTAATGTATTGGAGGTTTCCCCCTCGAAGTGGCTCATTTCTAAGGCGTTTATATCTCTTTTCTTCTCTTTTTGAGTTGGTTACACAACAGTATGCCAAAATGGATAGATTTCTATTAGATAATGACTTTTCTAGGTGTCATTCTGACAACACTATCTACACCAAGAAAGTGTGTAAGTCCTTCACCGTCGTTGTCCTTTACGCTGATGATCTTATCCTTACTAGTAGTGATCCAAACCATATAAAGCATGTGAAGTCTAGCCTCAAAAATAAGTTTGAAATGACAGACTTAGGACACTTACATTATTTCTTTGGTCTTTAAGTCTTGCAATCCAAAGAAGGTATTACCCTTTCTCAGTCCAAGTATGCCTATGATCTTCTCCGCCACTTTCACATGGAAGATTTTAAGCCAGCCCCTTCTCCCTTTCAGTATGGAGTCAAGATTCCAGTCACTTGTACTACCCCTTGTTAGACTGAAAATTTTCATCTTGACATTCTTCCATGTGTATGAGCTCATTATTACTCATACTTCTCCTTTTTGCAAGTATAACATATCAGTTTCTCATGTCAAGCCTTGAAAATCAGAAAAAAATTCCTAAAAGTCTCCTAAACTTTGGTGTCGCACTTTCTAGATATCTTGCTTGCGGTCCTGCACCCAATGTTCAGCTTTCCTGCGTTCCGGAACGCACTTTATCTTTGTTATAGGTGCAGACCCCTGTAAGATTAAAAAGGCGCAAGTAAAATCCCAAAAAGCTCAATTAAAGTAAATTCTGGAAGCTTCTAGAATGGATTTTGCGGTGGCAGAACCGCTCTTGTAAGGTGCATGAATCCCTTACCTTATGGATCTAACCCCTTGATGTGAGGAGCTTATCCCTTTGAAGGAGGATTCTATCCCTTCATGCTTGGAACAGAAAACCTCCTCTTGTCCACTATAAAAAGAGGCATTGGGTAGCCTCAAAGGGAGTTCAAGCTTTTAGAATATTTGAAGTTAAGTGCTGTTAAGATTTAGACTCAGTTAACTAAGGCTCTTGTGAGGAGAGATTACATACCTCTATTTGTCTTGGTTCGAGGAGTGCAGAACTTGTCAAATTAAAGGAGACTCCTGCTTCGGACCCCGGAAAGTCCTGTGCAACATCAAGGCTCAAGTTGTAAGGATTTTCTTCTTTGAAATTAATACAAATATACTCATTTTTCTCAATAAGCTTTCAATCAATGGTTTATTTCATAGATTCCTTGATCACTATGATAAGCATGGTTTATGATGATTTCTATACAGGTGCTATGTAATATTTTGCTTTTTTTTTACTGCAGGTTTACGAGGAAAATTCCTTCAAGCGCGCGAGGGATAACGACAACTTCAAACAAGCACTGGAAAAACGGTAAGTCCTTAACACCTCTATAGAGTTTTTCATAGATCATATATCCTTAGAGAAAGATTAGTCTATTTGGTTGTTTGTTGCTAGATACTTTTAGTACTAGGGAGATCGGTCTTGTCCACAAGATGGATCAATCCATACAACAAATTGGCGACTCCACTGGGGATAGAACTTGTTGTTTTTGGTTCTCTTTTGTTTTGATTTGAGGAAACGTCTTTCTTGGTTTTTGATTGATTGACATCTGCCTGGGTAGCTTAGGTTTTCTCTGTTTTGAAATTTTTTGGAAATCCTTTAAGTTTTTCTCTAGTTTTTCCTGGGACCGCACTTTGCCTTGTTGTCACAATGCGGGCAGTTTCGCACTTTTCCTGTGTAAACAGTGCGGGACCGCACCTGTGATATCTTGGAGCCTGCAGACCCTGTTAAAGTTTTGAAAAAATTAAGATTTATTTCTTTAGTTTATCTTGATTTTGATTTTCAGTTTTTATTTTCTGCCCAGATTGATGATTGTTTATGTCAAAAGCTTTCTGTTAATAAGTCTCAGCAGTATTGGTGTTTTGATGATTTTCTAGAAGTTTTTCGTTTTGGATTGCATTTCACTTGGTCTTTGTAGCGATTTGAAGAATTTGACATCTTGAAGTACCTCAGATTACCTTGGTATTTTTGGTCTTTTTGCTGGATCTGACCTGATTGTGAAATCATTCTTTATTGAGAAATAGAGTTACCTGTTTCTTTGCAAATCTTCGAAAAGAAATTTTGTTATTGGTTTTTGAATTTCATTTTTAATAAAAACATAATTGAGTGTTTTTTATCTGTTTGTTATTCTGGATGAATAGATCCTTAGTTTGCTGAACAACTAAGTAAAAACATTCTTCAAAAAATCTTAAAGCTTTTATTCATTTAGATTATTAAAGTTTGTAGTTTTGAGTGCTATTAAACTTTGTAGATCTCGAAATTAGTTTGTAGTTTTGAGTGCTTTTAAAATTTCTAGCTTTCTTTTGAAGGAAAGTAGTTTTGTAGCTTCGAGTTTTTGGAAAGTGAAAGGATTTTTATTGTGAGCTTTGATAATTTATTGGAAAAGAAAAAAATATTTTCTTTCAAGTATTGTTTATGTTTAAAGAAGGAATTATTTATTAAAAGAGTTGCATTCTCTAACTTTTCCTTAATTAGAATTTCAATGAAAGAAGACAATCTGATTATCATTTTTAGGTGCATTTTTGGTGTCTTTTGGAAATCGAGTCTTCACACCATCAGAGTTTCATTTCCGCACCCATCGACTTAAGAAACAACTCTTAAAAGTAACGCTTAATTAAAATTCATCTAGCAATATTTTTATTTTCTAGGGCTCTTATCACCAACATAGCTTAGGCTAGTATCTTGGAGTAGGGAGTAGCTAACTCTCCAAGGTAGTAAAAACCAACAAGTAGACAAATCTTGCAATAAGAGATAAATCCAATTGCAATTTGTATAATCTGGGAAGCTTCTCTTAAAGAAGTCAATCACGAGATCATGTCCGAACCTTTGAGACAATCAATTCTATTTCATTAGGGAAGATAGAATATTTTGCGCGTATTAAAAACGGTAAACCTCGGATTAACCATTGTCGAGGAGCCTGGGGTCACTTGTCGGTAAACCTCGGATTAGCCATGTCGAGGAGCCTTCAAGGGTATTGAGCTTGCTACTTTTCCCTTGCGCGTGAAATCGGATCGTAGACTATTCCTCCAGTTATATTTGTTACTGTTGGTAACCTTATTGTCCATTATCTTAAGATTATTTCCTAAGGTGACGGTGAATGAAAGATCTCACTGTAGCTGGAGCAGACGTCGACTAGACTCACTTGGACTCTCTGCGGGATTTTCTTCACACAAGATGGTTTTGTGAGGAAACTTGTGCCAGTCTGTTTCATTAAGCAGGTTGTCGGGGTAACTCTTCCAACTGCCCTTTCTGTGTTAAATTTCTACTAAGTTGGATTTCATCACTAACTAGTGTTTTTAGTACAGAAAGTTACTGTTTGTGTGTGGTTTGAACTCTTAGATTTTTAAACGCGTGATTCAGCTGTTTGTTTCTTTAGATACTTTAGGCGTTTTCATTGAAATTTTCTTTGTTTGCATGTGATTAGTCAATATTTAATCCTGGCGGAATTGCCGAGACAATCCTAGAGACTACAAGGGAAACCCCCTGAATATTCACCAAGTCAGCTTCAAGGGCTTCGTGCTCTGGTATCATCCAGTAGTGGTAGGATTAGATCAACAGAAATTGGAAGTTCATCCATAGTTTTCCATCCTGATCATCAAATACCTACAACAGAATACATTGAAGAACCGATTTCAGTTTCTAAAGTTACTAGTAGTATTCATGCTTCCAGTGAACTGGCTGACGAACCTGAAATTGAACCTTCTATTTTAGAAACATCCTCAGGATTTATTTCACCAACTTCTAGTGATCTTGGTTCACCTAGGGTAAGAAATATTGTCACTGACGATCTTCCATCTGGTCTTATTTCTATTGAAAAACTTACTAATCTAGATGAAGATATATCTCTTCCCGACTCCCCTCAATCCTTAAATCTTAGGGAGCGTGAATCTATTTTCTATAGCCCTATTCGAACTAGTGCTTGGTATCTATCCTTAACAAACGTTTTAGAGAATCCAGGTCTTGATTTTTCTCCACCTTGAGTTCCATTCCATCCTACACCCAGAGGTTACTATCCACCATCCATTATGGCCGGAGAGTCATCCATGTTTTCCCAGACACTGGAATCATTTTTACACGGTGGTCCTTCTGTTCCTTCAGGATATCAGGCTATGTTTGGTACTTTCTCAGGAGCAGCTCCTCGACCAATTGAACAAATGTTGTCACCTGGTAATAGTGGTGTTAAAACTGAAACATCGAACGCAGCGCAAATCTATATGATGTCTGGTAATATTCTGAATCCTCAACCTCAAGGCAGTCAGTTACCGCTTGGAGGGCCAATACAGGGAAATCCGTTATCGCCTGGGGGGCAACCTCAAGGTAGTCAATTACCGCCTGGGGGGCAACCTTCAGGTAGTCAGTTACCACCTGAGGGGTAACCTTCAGGAAGTCAGTTACCGCCTGGGGGGCAACCTCAAGGTAACTTTTTCCCAGGACAAACTGTGGAATCATATTATTTTGGGGGACAACCCCAAGGACAATACACACCTCAAGGGTATCAACCTTCAGGACAGTATATGCCCCAAGGTTAACCTCAAACTCAATATGCTCCTTAGAGTCCTTATCAACCCCAGCTTCAGTACACGCCTCAGGGTTATCAACCTCAAGGTCAGTACCCAATTGAAGGTTTCCAACAGCCTTCTGGTTAGCCACCCATTCAAGGAGATGGAAATGTACCACTTACTTATCAACCCTACGTCCAACCAGGTTATGGTCCTTACGTTCAACCTTCTGCGGGACAATACCCCGGAATGAATATGGTGTGGGATCCGTCCCAATATCAATAGCCTATGCAGGCTAATGTGCAGTTTCCTTATCAACCTGGACAACCTTTAATTTCTGGTCCAACTCAGCAACCTGTCCAGCCTACTATCCAAACTCCTGCACCTGGTCCTGTTCAGCAGGCTGGTCCTAGTTCACCTAAGACTCCGCCTCAAATTGCTGCAACGGCTGCTACATCTGTTCAACCTGTAACACCTGTTTCTAGAGTATCTGTAAACCCGAGTTTGTCTATCCCTGCATCCATGAAAATCCCTCCAGTCTCTATACCCCAGTCAAGATCTTCAATTCAGACTTCGGTTCAGATGCCTACGGGACAAGCCGGTACAAGTACAGTTGTCACAAGTCAATCACAATTCACGTATCAACCGTACCAAGGACAGCCACAATTCAGTCCCTATACAAAAAATCCAAACTATCAGTATCAACCTTACCTTGGCTATACTTATCAACAGCCTCAACAACCCCAGTTCGGTTCGGTTAATCCTGGTTTTCCAAGAGGTTATATAATTCCTAATGCTAATACGATTCCTAGTTATCCTGGGTATCCACCTCTTGGAACTTCTTTGGCTACTCAAGGTTTTCGTGACCCTAACCGTCAGTTACAATTTATCGCAACTTTGGACTTACCTGATTTGACGCGCCTTATGAATGATCCAAATTTTTATTATCCGTATTGGTCACCGATGCCGCATAAGTTGCCCAGTGATATACCAAAATTCGAAGGTAAGTCAGGAGAGGATCCATCAAATCATGTCATGACTTATCACCTTTGGTGTGCGTCTAATTCTATCATTGATGATTCGATTCGCTTACGTCTTTTCCAAAGAACTCTTATTGGTCTTGCAGCCAAATGGTACATTGAGTTACCATGAGGCTCGTTTCATAACTTCTGTCAGTTAGCAACTGCCTTCTTGACTCATTTTCAGTTTCCAGTCAGATACGACAATGGCACAGAGTTATTAACTTCGCTGAAACAATCCACATCTACGTATATTTCTGATCATATTCATGAATGGCGACGCAGGAGACGTTTGGTGAAAGTTTACATTCGGGATCAAATTTTGGCAGAATGGTTTGTTAAATCATTGTTACCCAAGATATCTAAAGATGTAGCTAAGGCTGGTGTTGTTACTGAAGAGCAAGTAATTGCTCAAGCTCAGTACCTTGACCTTGTTTACATGCATTCAGGTACTTTACATGAAAAAATCCCAGACCTTCCAAAGCAAGGTCAAATAGCTGATGCTCCTTTAGTGTCTCATGCCACTGACGGTATGATTGGTACGGTCAATACTAAAAGCAAGAAGAATTCTTCTCCAATTATAACTTTACCTGATTCCCCGAAAGGAGAATATTCCCCCGAAGTTTCTGCCGATATTCATGTTGTGGAGACATCTACAGCTAAATCTAAATCCGGTAGTAAAAAGAAAGGGAAGAATAAAAACAAAAATAATTCGAAAGAAAAAACTGATAAAAATGAATCCAATGACGAAAAATGTAAACCACGTTATCCTTGTTACATTTGTGACGAAGATCATTTTACTAAAGAATGCCCACATCGGGCCAAGGTTGCGAAATTCATCAAAGGTTCACAACCTGCTGTCTTGAAGGATCCCTTTCCGACTCAAGATAGTAAGATGGTTGGTTCTACCTCGCCTTCTTCAGAAGAGCCCATTTTGATGATGTCTCATGTAAGGATTGTGACGCGATTGCAAGATTATGGTACTAAGAATCCTGTTGATGGTAAAGAAGCAGAATCTTCTAATGCAGATACATCAACTACACCTCCTCCTATTTCTGGTTCGCTACAGATCGAGAAACCAAATCCAGACTTAATAATCAAACTGCCTGCTAAAGGTGTTCTTCGTAAATCATCTTTCAATCCACATGCGAGAGCTGCTCAGAATTACAACATTGTTGAAGACTTAGCTATTTCCCCTTCAGCAATGTCGGCTTTGGAAGTGTTGCAATCATGCCCAACACAACGTAAATTGCTTTTGTCTGCCATAGGAGCTGTTGATATTCAGGATTCTAATCTTATAATCTTCGATCTATAAAATAGTACACCTTGTCTACCTCATCAGATGGATTTCTAGATACCAGTGTTAGTCAAAAACAGACTGATCTATCAGATTTTGATTGATGAGGGAGCTTCAACGTGTATTATGTCGATTCAGTGTTGGAAATCACTTGGTTCTCCTACATTGAACCAATCTCCAATGGTTCTTAAGGCTTTTGATGGTCGAGGTTTCCACTCTTTTGGTATTTTGTAGGATTTACCCATAGGGGTTGAAGCTAAAATTGTAAATCTAGATGTGGAAGTGGTTAATTCCCCTCTTGATTACAACCTTCTTCTGGGTCGTAGTTGGTCTTACGCTATGACTACTGTTGTCTCTTCGGTCTTCCAACTCATAAAATTTTCATATCAAGGAAGGATCGTTACAATAGATTAGTTAACTTATTTTTCTTCCGACCCAGCCTCTACATAAACAATCCATCATGTTGGTAAAGAGGCTATCCCGTACAAGGATGTTGGAGTAGGTTTGATTAAATATTTTGGTTTGCTAGGAAGTTTTTCCATTCCTCCTCCTAACTTATCGCCTTCTGTTGCAACTATTCATATGATTTCGTCAGACTCTCTTATGTTTGATGATCCTTGGATCATATCTTCCGAATCCGAGTTAGATTCAATCGATGGCAAGATACCTTTGAGTCCATTTGAACTTGCATATTAGGATGTACAGTCATTTTCCGACCCCTCTTCAACCGACAACTACAACCAGGATTACATTTTATATATCGCCGCTTCTCATTCCACCATTTGGATGGTGTTAGTTCAGGAAGACGAATCTCATACTGAACATGTGATTTACTATCTTAGTTGAAATCTGCATCCCACTGAGATTAAGTATACGCATGTGGAGAAATTGGCTTTGGCAGCTATTCAAGTTGTCCAACGATTTAGACATTACATATTGTTATGCAAAACTACGGTAATTTTCGATTGCAACGCTATGATGTACATTTTGACAAAACAATTGCTAGGGGGCAAGTATTCCAAATGGATAGTCATCCTACAGGAATTCGACTTGGAATTTGAAAAATCCAAGGCGAAGAAATCCTTGGTCTTTGCGGAACTAATGTGTGATTTCCCCTCTACTGATACTGAAACTGTGGCAGAGCATCCCATTGCGGACGAATCTCTGTTTCTTATCAGTACTCTTGATCCATGGTATGGAGATATTATTGTTTATCTCCAAACCCAATCTTTTCGGCCTGAAATCTCGCGATCTCAGCGACGGAAGATACGTTTCCAATCCCAACAGTATAATATTATTGGTGATACACTTTATCGTCGTGGAGCGGATTCTGTTTTCCGACGCTTTCTTATTCATGAAGAAGCTGAAAAGGTTTTAAATGACTGCCATTCTGGGGCATGTGGCGGTCATATGTCTGGGTATGCCACAGCCCAAAAGATATTGCGCGCTGGTTATTTCTAGCCATCGTTATTCAAAGATTGTATGTATGCAGTCCGGAAATGCCACAATTGTCAACTTTTTGATCGTAAGATGCGCGCGCCACCCGCTCCTCTTCATCCCATAATTGATGTTGGTCCTTTCGCAAAATGGGGTATCGATTTTATTACATGTAACCCTCACTCGGCCGGGGGGCATGCCTATATTATCTTAGCAGTAGATTATTTTACTAAGTGGGCCGAGGCGATGCCTACATTTTCGGCTGACGGCAAGACTGCTGCAACTTTCGTATTTAATCACATAATTGCTAGGTTTGGTGTTCCTCAAGCCATTATTACTGATCATGGAAGCCATTTTCGGAATGTCATGATGACTGAACTGACAGAATAGCTTGGCCTGTGTCACGATAGTTCCACTCCATATTATTCGCAAGCCAATGGTCTGGTCGAAGCCATAAATAAAGTTTTAGTCACCATGATCAGATGAATTATTGGTATTCACAAGACGAATTGGCATTCCATGTTATTTTCAGCACTTTGGGCATATCGAACCTCAGTCAAAACATCAACTGGTTTCACTCCCTTTCAACTCGTTTACGGTTTGGAAGTTGTGTTGCCGATTGAATGCGAAATTCCATCTTTGAAATTAGCCATAGAGTTACTCCCAGCTACGTCTGAAGAGGAGAAACGTTTTTTGTACTTGGCTCAATTGGATGAAAATCGGAGAAACGTTGCAATAGCAAACGAGGCTCATGTCAAAAGAGTAAAAGCTCAGTATGATAGAAGTGTTACCCCTCGAAATTTTTCAGAAGGAGACCTAGTCTTAGTTTATGATCAAGCCAACGATAAGCTAGGAGCTGGGAAATTCGTGCCCATGTGGCATGGTCCTTTCATTGTTAAGCGAAAGCTAGCAAAAGGGGCCTATGAGCTAATAGATTTTGATGGTATCCCTTTAGATAAACCCAGAAATGGGCTATATCTGAAGTGATATTATGCTTAAACTTGGTATGGAGATCTTTTATTTTTTAGGTTAGATTTCTTTACTGCTGGTGTTTCTTAGATTAGAAAGGTGTGCCTAGTTTAGAAGTGTGTTTTATCACTATTCCTGCTTATCTGAGTCTTACTCTTGATATTGCAGATGTCGACGTCTCTTCAAACTTACATTGGTTTTGCTGATGGTGCTTATCGTAGTACACTGAACATTTCTTTTGCATCTTGGGTTATCTATTCACCCTCTGACGAGTTAGTTTCCATGCATGGGGTAAGCCTTGGTCAAACAATGAATAACATTACCGAATATAGTGCAGTGATTGAGTTATTTTCTGAGTCCATATCATTTGGGATTCGGAGTTTGATTGTGAGGTTGGATTCTGAACTTGTTGTATTACAACTTAATAGAGTGTATGCCATTAGAAATCCAGTGTTGTTATGGTTGTTTTTAAGATTTCGTCTCTTGGAACGTGAATTTGACTACATTGAATATCAACATATTCCAAGACATTTAAATACATTAGCAGACGCAGTTGCTTCTAGTATGATAAATCGACATTTGCAGTGATCAAAACAGTAAAACAAATAACATTCATAACATGTATACAGATAGCCGGTAAATAGTGATATATCATAGGATAGAAGTGTTTTCAAAAAATATACATCGTCTTCGATCATAGGTTGGAAACACCTTATGATCGGCAAATGATAACACAAAAAGTCAAAAATATGAGTCTACAACACGATCATCCCATTACTGATGGTGATCACGATAAGAAACGACTGCCCGAGCCACCCTGCACAGGAACCTCCTAAAAGGTCCTGGAACACCAATCACGTATCTCTGCAATATGAGTGGAATGTCATCTATGTCTGTCTCCGGAATGTCTAGAGTCAAACGCTCTAGATGATGCTCTAAATCAGTCAAGATTTCAGCTGATTGGCCTACTGGAGCTGGTGTGGCTGCAACTGGTTGTCTTCTTTCATAAGGTTGGAGATGGGCTGGTCGCCGTGGGCCCACATTTGTATTCAAAAAAAAATTGGTTATTAATTTTCAAGACGATTTAAAAATAATTTTTTTTTAGAAATTAGAAATTGTTGAAGAAATATTTTTACCTGAGTCATCCCACTGTTCCCCTACTGGGAGAGTCATCTCTCGGTCACCGCAGAAATCTATCCTGGCATATGGAAATTCCTCTATGACAAAAAGTTGGTGATCCAGCCAACGAAAATATGAAGAAGGAAATTGAACAATCTCAGCGCCCTCAATATCGTGACGGGCCATCAGTGCGAACCAACGAACCATCCTAGGTTCTATAAGTCGACCGGCATCAATAGGGATACTCTGTGGAGCTAGCATAGGAATCCTCTCTAGAGAAAAGGAGACGACAATGGATCCATATCCAAATTTATTCAGTTTCCCATTTTTTTCTCTAGTTAGTTGGCCTTTTATATTAGCCAACACAGTGTCACACCAGTTGAAAATGGTGCCGCGAAAACAATCCACAGCAATACGCATCTGAGAACCGGTAGCTACATGCAATGCTACACTCCCGCATAGTCTGGTAACAGTAAATGCAATAAATTTTAGCTCGGGACAGATGACATTTTTTATATCAATCCGTTTGTCCCTGGGGTCTGCTTCATCATTACAGAATTCTTGCCGAAGACTAGCGACAGTTTGGCCATCTAGCCTAGTCCCAAACAAGGAGAGTTGTTCACCCCTCTTGGACAAACCAGTCAGAAAATAAATGTCCTCCAACTCGATTTCGAGCCGGTGGCCGCCAATAATGAAACACTGGTCCTGCACGTTCCACCTGTTAACCAGCCATGTCAGGAGCTCTACCTATGCTCTCATGCCTTGGATGGCCCAGAATTTATATAAACCCCATGCTCTTAATCTTTGCATTGTGGGCATATGGAGAATTGTGGCGTCATACATGTCCTCGTGTTCACGTTCTCTCCAAATCAACATCTTGTTAATCCTACAATACATAAAAAGATAGATTAGAACAATCTAATTTGAAATTTTTTGAGCAGGAAATGAGAAATTTGAGTTTTAAATTTAAACACGCGGGGACCACACTTTACCTTTGTAAATAGTGCGTAGGAACGCACATGCTCTGTAAGGAAAGTGCGGACCCACAATTTTTTTTCCTTGTAGAAAAAATTCAGGGTCCGCAGGTACCATGTGTGTCACCTGCGGAACCCGCGGGCGATTTTCGAACCATATTTTTCCCTTAAAAATAAGATTTAAAGCCTAAAAACGAATTGTAAATGGATGAAATGCAAGATTAAGAGGTCGTGGATTACCTGGGACTGACGGTTCTCAATTTCAACAGACGGATTTTCCAGAATCTTCACAGGAACGTTTTTACCCAAAAGCTTCTACTTTTCACTCTGAACTTGAACGGTAAAAATGAAGTTGAAAAAGTCCTTTTTATAAGTTTTTTCGAATAGATGAATTTTTAATTTATTTATTTTTCACTTTAAAAAGGGTATTTTTGAAGCATTTTTACTCATCTTAAACAGGTATGTGTAATGTTTCAAGTTTTTGTGTAGAAATTGGATTTTTTAGGAGAGTTTATCATTTTTCAACAAAGAACATACTTTTATCACTTTTTCGGACTCTTTCAAAAATTCACGAAAAAACGAAACGTTGGAGTCCTCTTTTAAGCCCTTTTCAGACTCTCTAAACATGAAAAGATCGTCGAGTACTTGATTGTTCAAACTCGTTAAAGTAAATGAATAATCATCCCTTCAATATAAGTTTACCCCTTTTACGAACTAAAATGGACTATTTACGAAAAATGTATACATTGACTAATTACGGTCAATAGAGTTCTCTCCTGCATTATTTTATCCTTTTTCGGGCCTAAGAGACTAAATTTACGAAAAAGTACACCCATGGATTTTTCTTAATTTTTTTTCTTCTGACTCCCTAAAATTGAAAAACACCGAGTTTCTCCTATACTGGACTCGTTAAAATTGAACAGTAAAGGACCTGCTCAATTTCAAATAGGAACGAACCACTCCTTCTTAGGGTTCGAATCTTAAACTAAGTTGGACTCATCTGAAGGATGAGCTTATAAACAATCAAATGTTATCCTCCTCAAAGCTTGTCAAAAATAAAGAGGTACTTGCCAGAAATGGTGGGGGAAAAGAGAGGAAAATGGGCGTGTTTGTTGTATTTTGATTCTTTGAAAATTCAGTCAACCACTCTTGAACACGACACTTTCATTCCCCTGGGTTGGGAAATCCTTTGCCTAATAGTTAATCAAACCTCATTGAAAGTATTCATCCAGTTTCTGGGTATTAGCTTTGGGTCAATTGTCGCCAAGCCATCTGCAGTGTCGTTATGTGTTCAAGAGGACAGTTTAAATAAACCATTCATCTGCAAAATATCTGTCATCCATTTTGACCATCCCTCAGTCAGTCCTTGCTAATATATTTTCAAAACTTGATCTATGATTTCGTGTTGTGGGCTTGCCTACGACGGATCGCTTTCTATCGATGACAACTCATTACCTGGGAAGTTGATCTAGAAATCATCAGTACCTTTAAATCTGCTTGCCTTAATGGCAGGTTTCTCGCTTTCGACAATAGGTTACATAATCAACCTTCGATCGAATGATTCCGTGAGATGTTCGACTTCAGCTCATTCATTCACATTTCATGGATTGTACTGAGTACTTTGAGAGCCATTGACATTACTGGTGGCTACTCTCACACTTGTTAACAGTTTACATCATTGACTAGTAATAAAGTGGTTTCTACCATGTTCGACTTCAACACATTCATTCGCATGGATAGAATCGTACTAGTTCGAGATGCGGAAATCAAGACCCTGGATCTAGTTTCTGCCATCCAGGCTGCGAGGAATTTTGTTATCATATATACAGTGGACTATTTATAAACAGATGGCTGCGTCCATACTATGTTCACACATGTCTATACTGTCATGTACTAAAAATCATTCCTGTATCAGAACAGTTGAATCAGTTTTTAGTTATTTTAATCTGAGTATGGGAATGCCTACCTCAGTGATGATATGTATACATATATATTTTTCATTGAATGTTTTTACAGGTTTTTACTGGGGTGACCATAGGATGATCTCGGAACACAAAGAATCGCACTCTTCGTACATGGCCCCGCATCACCCGTTCCGCACCGCACTTTAGGGGAAATCTGTTACATCGAAAATTGTCATCCCGACATCTCCGCCGGTGGTGTATGAGCCACTGTTACTCATACTTCTCCTTCGGCCCCACACGCTCCCCGGCCGGTTTGAAAATCAGCACCTAAGACTCCAAACCGTGTGTCGCATTGGGTTATCCTTGTCACAAACCCACCCACCAGCCCAGGACCCTTTTTCCTGCTTCCTAAATTATTCTTTATTCTGTTACAGTGCACTCCCTAGATTAAAAAGGCACAAGTAAATCCCAAAAAGATCAATAAAAGTGAATTCTGGAAGCTTCTAGAATGGATTTTGCGGTGGCAGAACCGCTCTTGTAAGGTGCATGAATCCCTTACCTTATGGAGCTAACCCCTTGATGTGAGGAGCTTATCTCTTTGAAGGAGGATTCTATCCCTTCATGCTTGGAACAGAAAACCTCCTCTTGTCCACTATAAAAAGAGGCATTGGGTAGCCTCAAAGGGAGTTCAAGCTTTTAGAATATTTGAAGTTGCTATCATGGAGACTTTAGACTCAGTTAAACAAGACTTTTGTGAGGAGATATCACATACCTCTATTTGTCTTGAAGGAGAGCAAGTAGCTTATCGTGCTAAAGGAGACTTCTGCTTTGACTGAAAGTTCGAAAAATGACTTGCGGCTCGGTAGTTGTAAGGATTTTCTTCTTTGAAATTAATACAAATATACTCATTTTTCTCAATAAGCTTTCAATCAATGGTTTATTTCATAGATTCCTTGATCACTATGATAAGCATGGTTTATGATGATTTCTATATAGGTGCTATGTAATATTTTTCTTGTTTGTGACTGCAGGTTTACAAGGAAAACTCCTTCAAGCACGCGAGGGACAACGACGACTTCAAACAAGCACTGGACAAACGGTAAGTCCTTAACACCTCTATAGAGATTTTCATAGATCGTATATTCTTAGAGAAAGATTAGTCTATTTGGCTGTTTGTTTCCAGATACTTTTAGTACTAGGGATATCGTTCTTGTCCGTAAGACGCATTAATCCATACAACACCCCTGAAGCTGAGGCTACCTTATACCGTCAACTTGTTGGTAAACTTCTGTATCTAACCCATACCCATCCTGACCTTTCCTTTTCCATTGGTCTTGTTTCTCAGTTTATGCACCAACCTCATGAAAGTCACTAGAAAGAAGCTAAAAGAATACTTTGATATATTTGAGGTACAATTCAGTTCGGGATTCATTACAGTGCAGGGGCATCCGCATTGTTGATTGGTTTCACTGATTCTGATTGGGCTCATGACCCTGATGATCGAAAGTCTACTGAAGGATATGTATTCACTCTTGGTTCAGGACCTATTACTTGGTATTGTAAGAAACAAAGTGCCATCTCTCTTTCTTCGACTGAAGTAGAGTATCGTGGTGCATTTGAAGCCAACAAGGAAGCCATGTCACTTCATGAGATCATGTCTGAATTTGGTCTTCATCAACAATATCCAACTACACTTTGGTGTGATAATTAGAGTGCCATTCAGCTATGTAAAGATTCAGTTCAGCATCAACATATGAAACACATTGAGCTCCACATACACTTCATCAGAAAGCTCATTCATGATTGTGTTCTTGAAGTGCAGTACTGTCCAACCAATGATCAAGTAGCCAATATCTTTACAAAGTCTCTCATAGAAGAGAAGTTTACCAAACTTAGATCCATGCTTGGAGTTCAGGAAATTTATCATTAAGGGGGGATAGGCTCTATTGCCTCCTCCCTTCTCCTATTGTGTCACCTTTGTAAATCCTTCAATCTTATCCCAATTTGTTCTTAAGGGGGGATTTTAGGATATTTCGACACATAGGAAATAGGCTCCTTCCGTGTCACCTTTGAAAATCCTTCAATCCTATCCCAAGTTGTTCTTAAGGGGGGATGGTAGTATATTCTCACACATAGGAAATATTTAAGAATAACTTAGTCTAGTGTAGAGTTAGGTAAAGTGTGTTTATTTACTATATACATTGGTAACTTATAATCCGACGATCATGATTTGTAGTGATCTGATGGTTCACTCTCTGCTCGGTATTAACCACACTTGATCCGTGGCTTAACACCCGATTGGTGCATGATCTCTATTTAAAGAGCATGGAGGGTTATTTGTCTGGTAACTATTTATGAGAGAAACATATGTAACTTTTCTTTTTATATTAATAAATTTCCTGAAGTGGCCGCATTGGCTCAGGCTGTGGACGGTTTCCCTCTTCGAGGGTTTTAACCACGTGATAATACTTGTGTACTAATTTGTGATCTGTTTATGAGTGGTGACCCTTGGTTTTTGATCTACGGAACTTAACCTGTAAATTCCTACAAGTCGTAGCTACTATTCATCATCAGGAATTGGTGTCACACTATTTACACTCACTGCATAACATATACCTTCAAGAATTACGCATTTTTGAAGATCATTTTGGGAGGAGGAGGTTGTCTTCAGTATTTCAAAGGAAGAAACAATGAAGGATTTTTCCTATCACCTTGGACTTCAAGATCATCATTCCCGAATCATCATTTTAGATCTGGCATCAGGCCAAACATTATTCACCTCCTATCATCAACAGTCCTATCAAGGATTGCACAGTCCATCATTGTAGATCCAGAGGAGGAAGAAATTTTCTAGCACTTCAGCTAGGAATAATGTGAGGGATCATCCCCTCACCTTGATAACTATTTCCATAATACTGGAGCTTATTTGTACCATATTTTGGTAGAAATTGAGTCTCTCCCTCTTGTACATTGAGTTTCTCTAGCAGTTGTATATTCAGTTGCTAGATCTTGAGGAGGAGGAAGAAGAGACAAGATCTCGTACTTCTAGCTTGGAGATATGAATAATGCATCGACCCTTCAAGCTTATATCCGGTTGTAAATAATATTGAAACCATCATATGATAATATCTAGCTTCAGATCTGCAGACCCAAAATTTTTAGACTTAAATCGTAAGAGGGTGATTTTCCTAAACTCATAGATATCGAAAATCATTTCTGGGTTATCTTGAGTTGCCATCATAGTGCCCAGATCTGAAATCTTGTCATAATCAGAGTTCGTGAGATCCATACATTTTCATTTCCCTTTCATCCATAAGTCACATGTTCATCATATACTGAAGGGACGTCGCAGTATTACTTCCTGCAACTCTCCATTTATGAAGTGCTTGTTGTAGCATGCTTTCAGGGTCATTCTAGGCCATCTCTTGGCTAGAGTACCTTATATTTTGTACACTTTTGTAACTGAATATCCTCCTATGAATAAAATGGCTCATCTATTCTGTCTATATTTGTGTTGATCATAATTTTACATGTACATTTTATATGTTACAAATATTTTTTTTTGTGTATCAATGCATTATTCCATTTTGGGATATTACAGTGGTATTAGAACATGATATTTGGCTCAGCTTGTGGACATTATTGACAAAATATGAAAAGTAGATAGTAGAGATCTACTATAATGGAGGGATTAATTTTTGTTGCATCCTTCTTGAGAACTATGGAGGATCTCTCCAAGGAGACCATTGAAATGAAGAAATAAAGGCAACGAGAAACCTCAAGAAGGTTTCAGGATGAATAAGGTCCCAGTACTTCTTATCAGTAACAAAGAAGACCAAAGAATCATGGATATCCTCATAGTTCTACTATGCCCACTTTCTTTCAAGAAGGTGAATGGTATAGAGATGAAGAAAGAAGAAATATGGAACCTAAGACAAATGATACTCCCAGTTTATATCTTGAAGAGTATAGAGCATAGTCTAGAGCAGTCAAGGAGACTCTAACTCTCCAAGAATTCTTCAAACTCAAAGAAGAAATAAGATCCTATAGCATCAATAGAAGAAAGAGGCACAACAAATTCTACTTTCCTACATTTGATGGATCTTCCTCAATAACTGTAAATGCTTGGAAGAAAGAGATAGATACATTCTTTAGGCTACATCCTATTGCTAAAAAAGAGGCTATTCAGATTGCAGCACTTCATCTTAATGGTGAAGCCAATGATCGGTGGTTTTCTCACATGGATCATGAAAAGTTGACTAAATATTCATATTAATTTTCAAAATTAAGAAATAAGTTTGATAGGAGAAGACTAGAGATATTTTACAAAGAGACATTTCCTAAGAAGTCAAAGGAGGATGTCATTCTTGTCACTCTGGACAAAGATTCACTACGTTCACCACCACCTGCAGAATTACTTGTATCCGGAGGAGAGACACTTGCATCTTTTCAAGATACTCTTAAGCTACTGACATATAGAGTCACATGCATGGTTCAAGAGATGCATGAGGAAGAGGAGGTAGATACCAACGTTGGTACACTTGTAGAAGAGAAACCATAACTCTTACCAATAGTTGGAGGGACTATTGATCTAGTTGGAGGAACTCTTTTAGTCTTGCAAGAGGTTCCCACACATCATTTGATCCAAGGTATGCATCTACTTTCATCTCATGTTGTTTTAGTACATCTTATTTAAACTTATGGGGACATGACATCAGGTTTATTGCATGACCAAGGATTAGAAAAACATGCTGATTTGAAGCAGCATCATATCAGTGCTCATAGGAACCTTGATCTAATCAAGGAAGAGAAGAAAAACCATCATAGTTTGTCATTGATGAATTACATTCAAACCTTTGAGATGAAATGTGGAGTTTCAGAAAATGGGAGAGTATGATCCTATGTACAATGGCTGGCTATGAGTTAAGCATTGTGCCTTGCTTGGAGACAATAGATGCATCATTATGGACATTAGTAGCATTGTGCATGAGAAGAAGTGAGAAGAATAAGACCCATTACTTATGGAAGCAATCAAATGGAAGCTTCATTCATGAAGCAATGGGGAAGATGATGATAGATGGTAGACATCTTGATATGGGAAATCATTTCCCCTTTCAAGATGACTCTTTCTCAATGAGCATCTCACAACTCAAAGAGAACATTCTACCTACATCATATCTAGAACCTTATTGTTTTGGAGGGCCATTGATGAGAAGAAGATCTTGTGGAGAGATCTCATGGGAGGCGCACTTCAACATATCATAGAGTGAAAAGTTCTTCGTGAATTTGAGGAGGATGGTATTATAGAATGGGAGGATACCATGTTTATGAAGAACATCATTCATCATCCACATTGGGATGAGTGGGTGACGATGATAAGCAAGGGGTTGCATGACCACTTGCAGATATATGACATGGGCCAGCAAGAAGCTTGGTTATGCTGGTTGCTCTTGGGTGAGTATGGTTACTACCAAAAATCTCCTATTTCTTTCATCTATGCCTTGAAAAACACTCATATCATGAAAAAGGAGGCACGGTTACACTGACTGATCTTGGGTGAGTATGGTTACCACCCAATGGTTCATAATTTTTTTATTCATGCCTTGTACATCACTAGAAGAATGCATAATAAGAAGGCATGGTTGCTTTTGTTGTTGCTGAGAGATTTTGGCCATCACATGACATCTCCTATGTCTATGTGTTTTGTATTGTGTAGAACTTGGTATGGTATTCTCATGATGTGTAGTTATGGTGTTTGCTTGTATTGAGCTGATGTGACATTCCACATGTCTATAAATATGTTTTTACTCCATGATGCACTTGAGAAGGTGAAGATGCAACAAGATCTCTTGTTTCTTTTGGGAGAGTTTGGGTTGACCATATTGCATAATGGAGATGGAGGATGGTAGCAAGAGGCCTTACTCCTGTGGCTACTATTGGGATAATATCGTTTGACATTTCTGTCTAACCATATGTCTCTAATTGTTCTTTTGCACAATGTTGGAATAATGCTTGGATCCAACAAGGCCAACAAGGCTATGGATGGGGGCATGTGAATGCTCAATATACTTCATAAAGCATGGGATGAAGAGATGTTTTGTGATATGGCCTTTTCGTTTGTGGGAAGAACCACTTTATTTTCTATATCTCATGTATGGATGATGATTTTGGGCAGCTTCTGGTTGTTACTTGCTACTTCTCGGAGGATGACGGGCATATAACTACATAGTTGGAGGTCACTCTATGCATTCTCGAGTGGAAAATTTGGAACCAAACATACATAACACATTCCAGTAGATGGGGGAGGCCTTCCTTATGTGGATTCTATTTGGGAGGGAATATATGGCTTTTTATATACTTTTGTAGTTGCTTTAGGACAAGAAACATTTTTTCGGGGATGACTGTAATATTCCAAAATTTTCACATGTTATTTGGAATATTAGAGTTCTTAATAAAATTAACTAATTAAGTAAATAAAAGGGTGGAGGGACCCATAATCATCAAATATGAATAAGATCCACTTTTGATGTATGAATGTGAATGTGAAGCTACTAATGTGAAAGGAGTGGAGATCATGGCTCATTAATGAGATAGATCATGGAGGTTGAAGCAGTCAACTAAGATCATGGTGGGAACATAATGTAAGATAATAGAGAATTCATGATGAAGTGATGGAGGAAGTAGTGAATTTAATGCACACATTATGGAGAGGGTGAAAATTACATGTAGACATGATGGAGGACTTCAATATCATCACTCATAGAGCATCCTTTCAGATATGGAATCAGGCCAAACATTATTCACCTCCTATCAGCACCAGTCCCATCAAGTATTGAGCAGTCCATCATAGTAGATCCATAAGAGGAAGGAAGTTTCTAGCACTTTAGCTAGGAATCCTCTGAGGGATCATCCCCTTAGCTTGACATCACTTTTTCCATCATCTTGGAGCTTATTTGCAGCATATTTTAGCAGGAATTGAGTCTCTCCCTCTTATAGAACAAATTTTCTCCAGCAACTACATATTCAGTTGTTGCATCTTGAGGAGGAGGAAGAAGAGACAAGATCGCCATCTTCTAGCTTGGAGATCTGAAGAAAGGATCAGTCCTTCAAGACTAGATCTTGTTGTACATCATATTGCAACCATCATATGATCAGATCTAGCTTTAGATATACAGACCCACCAGTTGTAGAGTGAAACACTAAGAAGGTGATTTTCCTAGACTCATAGATCTCGAAAATCCTATCTGGTTTATCTTTAGTTGCCATCATACTGCTCATATCCAAAATCTTGGCATCATCAAAGGTCTTGAGCTCCATATATCTTCATTTCCCTTTCAGCCAGTAGTGATATATTCATAATCTGCATGTCCCTTTCCTGCAGCTCTCCAGTTACGCAGTGCTTGTTGTAACATGTTTGCAAGGTCATTCTAGGCCATCTCTTGGCTAGAGTACCTTATATTTTGTACAATTTTGTAACTGAATCTCATCCTATGAATAAAATGGATCATCTATTGTGTCTGTATATTTTTTGAGCATAATTTTAGATGTACAATTTCTCTGTTACAAATATTTTGTTTTTGTATCAATGCATTATTCCATTTTGGGATATTACAACTTTGTTGATAATATGAATATTGAGCATCACGATGTTTATACAATATTTTTTTTGCAATCTCTTGAGGGTAATGTTAGGATTTGGTTTAGACAGTTATGAGCAGGGCCCATCTGCAATTGGAATGAATTAATTATTATTTTTTACATCAATGGGGATTGAACAGAGATCCTATCTATTTCCTAACACAATTTGATGGTTTAATGAAGAACCCTAGAGAAGCTGTGTTAGCTTTCATTAAGAGGTTCAATAAAATTTATAATAAAATTCCTCCTGATTGTAAACCTCCAATAGCAACAACAAAGGTTCGATTTTCAAAATATTTTGATTATGACTTTGTTGTTATGCTGAGAGAAATAACGTCTCTTACCCTAGCAGACATGTAAACAAATGCTCCTGAAATAGAGACAAACATTTCTGCATCTAATAAAATGAAGTCAAAAGTCTTAAAAGGATGAAAATAAAAATTAAATTAAAGAAGAAAACACTTTTTTCTCAAATAAGTAAGGATGAAGATCACAAGATTGATGAAATCACTTCTTTATTAAAATATATTTCTAACATATATCTAATATTAAAGCTCATCCTAGAGTAGACCAACGAGCTGCTAATAGAACTCAAAATAATTATAGAATACCTTAGGAAATTCATATTTTATAGAGGCCGAATACTAATCAAAAAATTCAACCCCCATTAATTATTGATGATCATGATCCTAAGGATATTGGCCCCCTAATTACAGATTATATCAATAATTTTGATCACCGATCAAATCATAATGCCATTGTTCCTCTTCCTCAAAATCAATTCTCTCAACAGGAGAAAGAAAATTCACAAGTTTCAAAATATCAGGCCTTATCTGAATTCATAATTGTAGAATTAAATACAAGATGTGATTGAAGACCCAAAACGAGACCTAGTAGAACATCTAAAAACATCATTGTTAATGAACCATCAGTTAAAACAATTGAAACTAAAACAATGATCATTGAACCATTGAATCAATCAAATGATCAAACCTTTATGGACAAAACAATTTTGAGAATTTTCAATGTTGAAAAAGAATTAGAAAGAGTTAAAATACTTATTCCTTTATCTAAAATTTCCAAGAATCCATGCTACAAGAATCAAGTTTCTAAATGGATCCAATCTTGAAGTGTTGATACTAAAGGAGATGTGAAAAGTATTTAAGATGAAAATCCTTCAGTAATCTTTAGTCCTAGTTCTGATATGATTGATGAAGATGTTCCTCCCTTTTATGTCACTTTGAAAGTGAATGATTTTCTATTATAAAACTATATGATATGTTCGCGAGCTTCCAATAATATAATGCCCAAAGTGATCATGGATCATATTCAACTGCAGATTACTAGACCTTATCACGATTTATATACTTTTCATTCAAATAAATTATTAATAAAATATATAGTTGTCACTTTAGCACAAATTCCAGTTAAAAGTATAGTCTTAGACATTGTAGTCACAGATATTCCTCCTAAATTTGGAATTCTATTATCAAGTTTATGTTGTGCCGAATTGGGAGGAAGTCTGCTGATGGATATGTCCTATGCTACTATTCCTGTGTATGGAGGAGAACATTTTATCTTATACAGAGAGGTAAGATTCATAGATACTATTTGTAGGGTTGATCATGTTATGAGTCATCTTATCTATGTTGTTTATCAATATTTTGGATGTTTTACATTATCATCTAACAATTTTCAAAATGCCTAGCTTCACATTGAACAAATTGTGGATAAACCAATAACTAAAAAAACTGATATTTGGAAATTATATTTTGATGGAGTATTCTTAAAGGATGGAGCTCGAGCTGGTATTTTTCTTATTTACCCAGACATAAAATATTACCCAATCTTATAAGTTAGTTTTTGATGTTACAAAGAATGTAGCTGAATATGAATCTTTCCTTTTAGGATTGGAATTAGCTAAAGGTCTAAAGGTCCAAAAAATTGTTGTCTTCAATGATTTCGAATGCATTGTTAAACAAGTAAGAAATATACATCAAATAAAACATCCTAGACTTATATCTTATAGAAATTAGGTATGGGATAGAGTGGATAATTTATTTCAAACCTCTAACATCACAACTATTCCAAGAAATCAAAATATTCATGCAGAATCTTTTGCTGTTTCAGCAAGTCCTTTTAAGATTCCCAATGAAATGCGGACACATTATCAAATTCAAGTAAAATATAGACCTTCAATTCTTGATAGTATTCAATATTTGCATGTCTTTGAGGATGATGTACATTGAAAATATTCTTACAAGTAATTGATGAATTTTCAGCTTTAAAAATTGAAGATGAACATCTTAGCGATCAAAATTTGGATAATGAAAAGGAAAATTCATCATTAAACTTTAAAATAGCTCATGATAATATGATTCATTTATGCAAAAATTTAATTCCAAAGGGCCTAATTCCTCTTGAAAAAATTTTCGATCATAATGATGTTCCTGAAAATTCATTAGCAAATTCACCTAAAGAAGATATTGAGGAGTGTAATATTGGTGCTCATGGAGATACTAGAAACATTAAAATATTTGGATCACTACCAAAGGAAAAAAAATATGAATATCTAAGTCTCCTTAGGAATTACAAAGATTTCTTTGCTTGGTCCTATGATGAGCTAAAAGATTATGATACCACACTCATTGAGCACAAAGTTGCTCTTAAACTAGAAGCCAAACCTTTTAAACAAAAACTAAGGAGGATAAATCTAGTTTTACTTCCAAGAATTATTGGATGATAAAACCATAGTTCCCTCAAGATATTATGATTGGATAGCCAATTTGGTCCCAGTTAGAAATAAAACTGGTGAGATCAGATTGTGTGTAGACTTCATAAATTTAAATAAATCATATTTGAAGGATAATCATCCATTACCCAAAATGGCTTCATTACATCAACAAGTTTAATTTTGTAACACAATTTTTATGTTAGATGGTATTTCTGGAATAAATCATATTATGGTGAGTACAAAAGATAGGGAAAAGACAAAATTCAAAACTCCTTGGGGTACATTCGTATATGCAAGGATGCCTTTTGTTCTAACCAATGATGGAGCTAAATTTTATAGAACAATGGATCTACCATTTGTTGGTAATATTAATAAAAATTTTGTGATTTATCTATATGATCTAACTGTATTTTCTAATTGTAATATCCCCAAAGCAAGGATTCAACAAGACTTCAAATGTATAATGGTATTTTTGTGATGAATAAACTTAAAAAAAGTGTGAGAAACATATATACATCATTTGGAACTACAGCGGCAACTTTAATTCAGATCTATGATCCAAAAGGTGGGGAAAAGCAAAGATTTATGCCCTAAAAAGCTTAATTTCATATATGTGCATAACAATAAGGGCAAGTGATGGTTGGATATAATATATTAGGTCAATAGGGACTCACATGTCAAATTTCAGATTAAAAAAAAAGTCTAGCTAGGTTAAACAGGTCTCCCACTCCCGACTAGGCTTAGAAACACCCAATCCCCATGACTTTGAGCATGAAGAATTTACTGAAGCTCAGGAAGCATGATTTTATGAATATATTAGATGAAATATGGCATGAAAATTGGTAAATTGGATCAGTTCTATGGATAATTCAATGTACATTATATAAACAGAAGATTTATATGAAGAAACCCTCAAAATAGAGGTGTTGCAACCATGGAAAATGACTGAACAAGCTTGACAACATTTTATTATGGAGTAAATAGTAGCTAGTGATTAAAAATTATATCTAGGACAAGATAATGCATGAATATTCAGATCTATAATAGATCCATACACTATAATGTCTCTATTTTACATCCCCCTTGTGGTTTTCAGCAAAACATGAATGTACAAGAGTAGATATGAGATCTACTGCAACAGATCTGCAGAATGATTCAGAAATTATGAAGAAAATATATCAATATACAAGTATATCTGAAGCATACATGGATTGGGTGGCCAATCCATGGATCACCACAGTGAATGGAAGACTCCTTAACACTAGAGATCTCTCCTCCAACTAGTTGTTGAAACACCCTGTAACTTTTCCTTTGCTAATAACGTAGTCCAGGGACATAAACTGCACTATAGGCTTGATGAAATATTTGGCCTGATTCCAAGATGTATATCTGAAGCTCCAATTAGCTAATACACTCTTTCAGGAGGTTAAAAGACACACTCACTGAGAAGAGGCACTAGAATGCTCTAGATCTGAATAGATCTAGCCTCCACTTGTTGCTACTTACAAAGACAACCAAACCCTCAACAGGATCTTCTTGTATTTGGAAGAATAGCTTGGCCAAATGCTTGATAGTGGACAAGAAATGCAAGGCTCCTCCAAGAGCTACTCAATGGAAGAGGTGGGATTCTCACCCAGGAACACCCAATTCTCTGCTAAACAACCAAGAGAATAAGAATTGTCTAAATAGAAAATATCTTCTAAAATCATATGGTCATCAAAAACCCTCTCTTGTTGTCCTTCTCTTCCTTTTATAAGATAGAGTCCTTGAAAACCCTAAACCATCTCAAATGGATTAGCCATGTTCACATGAACAATCTCCAAATTGATCTGCATTGTTTATCTAGGAGGTTCAATGAATCTAGACAGCGCTGTGATTTGGTCATGTTGACCCAGTCAAATAGTTCAATCCCCCTCACACATAAGGGTGTTTTAATGTAAATAGCCCAGATATGTCTTTGTTCACATGTGGCATTGATTTATTCATAGCTTTAGGAGTTTTACATGTCCTCCTTTGCATTTTTATTCATCAACATGAAAAGAAAAGCAAAAGAAAGAAAAAATTGAATATTCCTATTAGCTTGGGCTAATTTAGGAATATTACAGTCCTCCCCTCCCAAATGTTGCTTTTCCTCAAGCAATTGTAAGGATAGAACTCAAGAGCCTTTCATCTTCTTCTTGTAGCATCTTCAAATGATATGTTCCTCCAAAGAACAAGATGCCTCCTCAACAATATGCCCTCAAGTTGTTCCTCCTATGTGTATAAACATGCCTTTGGTAAAATTCCCAAATGGCTCTGATCATGAAAAAGAATAACATACATGGAAACAAGAATATGTAATCTGCAGGCCTTCTTGAGGCATGGAATCAAAAATATGTTGGGAATCATCATCCCCATGTGAAAGCTCCATCCCCAAGCTATCATCCACAAAATGTGAGTTACCCTCCAACATAGTAGCTCAGGAAACATCTCTTCCACCTTAAGCTCCTTCAAAGAAGGTGGGATGCATGGCTAAATTTGTGGGATCAAAATGTTCATCCCACTCTGCTTATCTCTCCACTTATGATATGTTTGGAGCTGATGTTGACCTTGGGATGAAATATAACGGTCCTCAAAGATGACCCAAGTCACTCCATCAAATAAATCACCCATGAGGTTCCTCAAAAAATAACTCAATATCTCCAAATGGTTCCTCCCATAAGAAGACAAGAAGTGTAGCATGGCAATCATGGTCTGCCCATTGTTTCTCTTGAAACATGAAACATTTGAAGTATGGAGAATCATACTCCCAATGGAAACCTTCATGTCTTGTGCCACTCCCTCAATAGAACTTCCCATAATCATATAAACATCATCAGTATATGGAAGCATAAACAAATGAAAGCAAGTTGTCATGTGACAACCAGGAGGTGGAATATTGTTCCATATGTGGAACTAGCGCAGTGCATCCCTTGCCTACCTCATATCATAATGCAAAAAGTGTCTTTTCATCCACTTGTTTTCTGCCACATTCATCCTACGAGATGAAATCATGAAAGTACAACTAGGTGCCAATGGTGCAAACCAAAATTCATGTGGCATTCCCCCAAAAACCACAAATAAAATGGCCAACATGAATGCTGCAAATGGCCTCAAGTGCGTCACAATACAATTTATAATAAGGAAAGATCCTCCTTGGTACAATATGCTACTCATAAAGATAAAGGAGTAAAAATCATAAAGAAAAAATTTACATCCTCCATCATGTACTTTGGTCATTGAGCTGAAATGGCTCAATTGCAAGTTCTCTCTTACTTCAAATGAGTAGGGAAGTGGTTGTGCCAACCTCTTCATCATATTTCTGGCTCTGCATCTCTCCATATGCTGATATACATCCAGTTGGATGCCCTCCCAAGTCAACTCCTCCAATAAAGAATGGTATGCACTAGAATGCATGGAAGGAAAGCTCACCAATGCTGCATGTGGGTCTCTCTCCTTATGCTTGAAAATCCAAGTTAGAAAAATCATAGCAAAGAAGATCATAACAATGTAATAGATGTCTCCATACACTACTCCATCATACTCCTCTCCTACATTCCTCCCCAGTGAATCATATGTGAAGTGATCCTGGGAACACTCCATTAAACAGTCCCAACTCCCAAGTGACAGCGTTATTGGCTTTTGCATTGAAACTCCTGTCATCTCAAAGCTCTTCCTCTTGACATCCCATATGTCAAAGTCAACATCAAACATAATGCTACTATATGTGAGAGATCCCTCCCAAATTGGAAGTACCTCCTCATCCTCCAAAGCCAAAGAGTAGCCCCTTTGCACCATGATAGTGCCATCTCCTACTCTTGCAACATCCTGCAAAGTATGGAATGAGATCAGCCCATACTCTTTCAATAACAACCAAAGCAATAGCAGCTCTAGTTTCCTCCTCACACCATCATCATATAGATCATGGAGCAACATCATAATAGTAGATATGAAAGAGATCATATCACTCCAATATAGCCAAACTCCTTATTGCCATATGATGTAAGTGTCCTGCCATATACCCTTAGAAAGAGAATGATGACCAAACTCCTTCAAGAGTAACCAACGCAGTCTTGCATCCTGTTGTCCAGTATCATAGATCTGCAAGTGGTTTCCCAACCTCTTTCTTATTAGCTTCACCCATCCAACCCGTGGTGAGTGTCTATCATCATGCTCAAAAGTGGCACTCCTCCAATGGAGAATACCATCCTCCCAAATCAGATTTATGTCTTTGCACTTCATGGGATGTTGAAATGAAAACTTTTGAATGTTGAACTCTTAGTTAAACTGAGAGGGGGGGTGAATCAGTTTAACACATTCATAGTTTTTTTAAAACCTTTTATTCAAACTAACACACATCTTCATTTCATGTCCAGCTTAATATGTAAGCAATCTTAGAATATGAGCAGCAAGTATCAATATAATAGAACAACAGACTTAATATGAGAGCAGCAGGTATTAAGCAGATGATATAAATCAGATCAACATATAAAAACATCATGCACAGAGACACCAGATATAAGTGGAAACCCATAAAAGGAGAAAACCACATCTTATTATTGTTGTGATGCAAAGGCAAGCTCCAACTCCCTCTCACCACTGTTTTTCTGCAGGCACCAACCTACAGGAGGCTCCTACCTTAATTCTACAAGCTACAACTTGCAAGGAAGCACCAACTCCCTTCAATTTTCTGCAGGCACCAACCTACAGAAGGCTTCAACCTCAGTCAGCTGCAACTGACAGCTATCAAGCAACAACTTGATAGGGAAGCTCCAACTTCCTCAATTCAACAACCTGAATGTTTGCTGATTTACCTTAGATATCAGCTCTGTTCTGTAGCTTCTCTTTCTTCTCTTAATCGTCTCTGCTTTATTCTTCTATGTTCTGCATTCTCTATATTTTCTCTCTCTCACTCTCTTGAGCTTATCAAATTGATATTATATATAGAAATTCTCACATGACTGTTTGTATTTCACAAGGAATTTGAAGTGAACAGTCATGACTCTTTGGCTTCTGTCTTCTTATTCCTTTTTCAACTCAATTTTAGAATTACTACAATATGTACAAATTTTATGCTACAGTGGGATTTTGTCTTTTCCTTAGGATACTTGCCTTTGCATCACAAACAATAAAAAAAAATTACATCATTTACATTCACACTCTTAATTACATATTTACATATCACTCAGCTCCTCTTCTGAACTTTGGCTTTACTGGATTTTGTCTTTTTCTACTGCTGTTAAGAAATTGTTCTGCATCATCTTTGTTTACTATCATCTATACATTTCACCTGTTCACTGCTCTTCTGAATCCCTGTATTTTTCTTGTTCATTCCAGTTATATAACAACTGTATGTACAGTTGTCTTTTAGTCAAACTTAAAATAACTCTCTGCGTTTTTATAACCCCTTTTTAATCACACGGATATATCAGTGCTCACAATCTTTACCATATACCATCAACTGTATAACCTTTGGTTTCATTTTACAGGAAACACTTTGCCTTATTAACAAAAAAAATATCTGCTCTCACTTTTTAATTGCATTCAAAGTTTCGTGTCCAACCATTTTCTCATCCGGCAATCTCACTCTTCTCTTGAGAACACGCTGGCAAATTCAATGCTTAAATCTGGAGAGTTAATAAATCAACCATATTCCCAGTTTAGCTTACATGGCTCTTAATCTTCTTTTTCAAATAAGTATATTTGTAACTTTCGAACTTAATTCTAGCTCCCGGTTTATATATAAATTATTTTCAATCTTTATATTATGCTGCCAACCAACGTTCATACCTTCGTGACCTTATATTAACATTATACGCCTTTTAAATGAATGACTTTATTATAAAAATTTGGCTCCAGGCCCCACCTATATAACCAATAGCCAATCAACCGCATGCACCATACCTGGCTTAACCTTCGCACACCTTTGTTAAACTCTGGGCATGTTGAACGTGCGATCGCCGTCCGATGGCTCGTTTCCAAATCAACGGCTCTTGTCGATTTCGCGCGGCTTCCAACGCAGAACGTTAACGCGCGAAGGCGCAGTTTAATAGGCGGTTTTCAACTGGGTCCAAAAGCCACGTGTTGATTCCTATATGGAATCGCTCCTCCTCTGGGCAATACCACCTTCCGTATAGGAGTGGTGCGAAGAATACCACCATCCAGCGCCAAACCACCATCATTGTTCATCAGGTCTTGGTTCCGCTCCTCTCCTACGCTCCAGGTTCTGCTCCATTCAATTATTTATATATATATATATATATTTCCGACTATGGTTCCGTTATACTCTGACGCAGAGTTCCGCTCCTTTTCTCGGTTCCGTCTATTCTTATGTGTTTGACTATGGTTCCGTTATATATAACGCACAGTTCTTTGGTGTATATATATATATATATATATATATATATATATATATATATATATATATAACGCACCTACCATGTATACAACCTCCATGTCAATCGAATACAAATGCTCCATTAAAAAATTATGTTATGTGTAACGCCCGGCTGTATAAAAGATTCTCGGAATTTATCTATATATATACATATTTTTGGAATAACAATGGTTTCTCTGCAATAACATCTGTGTCTCTGCCTCTGTCGCTATTGTCACTCTGCCTCTGCCTCCACTGCTGTGATAACAGCTCTGTGTCCGTATTTTCTTCCTCTACCTCCATTGTCTGTCTTTGTCTCCTTGTAATTGTTCCTGTTTCTGCATCTGCTACCTCCTTTTCCATCAATGACAACATTTCCAATAGTCTCCTCCTTTGGCATTGATGGAAATACATACATTTTCTCTGTTTGCCTGCTCTTTCTCCTCCTTTGGCATTGATGGAAATACATACATTTTCTCTGTTTGCCTGCTCTTTCTCCTGTTGCTTGCTCTTCCTCCTGTTTTCCTGCTCTTCCTCCCGTTTTCCTGCTCTTTCTCCTGTTGCTTGCTCTTCCTCCCCCTTTGACATCAATGGCAAAGGGTTTCTTTTTTCATTTCCTCTCTCTGAGTTATGTTTAGGCCCTCTTCTGCTAACTTTGTACCATGCTGCTCCATAGTGATGTAAAAGAGCACTTTGAGGATTATCAAATTTGAATATACACTGCAAATTGATGTATGATTGGATTGGATTCAGCAACTAAAATTCTGAGAGGCTTCAAATGATAATCACTATTCGTCTTTTATCTTTTAGATTTTCAATATAATGTTTCAATACTGATACTTTTGCTCTGTAATTGACCTTTTGATGCTTGAATAATGCAGATAACTTTAGGATAATAACTTGGTGTTCTTTTGCCTTAATCCTTTGATCCCGAGGACCTGATTCATGCTTTCCTTGCTGTCTTTTCTCCTCCTGAAATGATATTTTCGTTTTTGTTCTCCCCCTGAAATTGTGCTTTTCTCTTTATATCAGAGAGTAGCATCTGCAGATACTACTCCTAGTTTATCTCTCAAATATTGAAATGTTTCTCTAGCAAGAGGTTTGGTAAATATATCTGCTGTCTGTTCTTTTGTTGGTACATATTCTAGCTTTACTATCTTCTAAGCCACTTGTTCTCAGAGGAAATGATACTTGATTGAAATATGTTTAGTTTTTGAATGAAGTACAGGATTTTTAGATATACTTATAGCACTTGTATTATCACATTTAATTGAGATAGGTTCATCAATGCTTACCTTCATGTCTTGTAAAGTTTGCTTCATCCACATGACTTGTGTACAACATGCTGCTACTGCAATATATTCTGCTTCTGCTGTAGATAGGGAGATAGATGTTTGTTTCTTGCTTAACCATGCCACCAGACTTTCTCCTAGATAGAATGCACCTCCACTTGTACTCTTTTTGTCCTCCACACAGCTGGCCCAATCTGCATCTGTGTATGCTGATAAAGTGAATTTTTTGCTTTTAGGATACCAAAGTCCATACTGTGTTGTTCCTTGTAGATATCTGAATATTCTTTTGACTGCAAGAAGGTGATTTTGTTTAGGTGCTGCTTGATATCTAGCCACTAGTCCTACTGCTAACATGATGTCTGGTCTTGATGCAGTTAGGTACAATAGACTTCCAATCATGGATCTGTAGAGTTTTTGATCTATATCAGCAGACCCATCATCGGCACACAGCTTTCAACCTGTGGTCATGGGAGTTGACACAGGTTTGCAATCTTCCATTTTGAATTTTTTCTGCATTTCTTTTAGGTATTTTTATTGAGAGATGAAGGTTCCTGTGTTCTTTTGTTGAATTTGTAGTCCCAAGTAGAAACTGAGCTCTCCAATCATAGACATTTCAAACTCTGTTTTCATCTCAACAGCAAAACCTTTTGCTAGTTCATATTTGTTGCTTCCAAACATAATGTCATCAACATACACTACAACAATCAGGAGTTCATTCTCATGGGCTTTTATGTATAGATTGTTGTCTACTCCACCTCTCTTAAAACCCTATTTTTGCAAATGTTTATCCAGTCTTGAGTACCAAGCACGAGGAGCCTGTTTCAGTCCATATAGGGCCTTCTTCAATCTGCATACATAGTCTTCTTTGTTTGTCAATGAGAAGCCTTCTAGTTGTTCCATGTATACTTCTTCTTCTAGATCTCCATTAAGAAAAGCAGACTTTACATCCATTTGATATACCTTGAAGTCTTGGTAGCACGCAAATGCCAGGAACATTCTGATAGCTTCCATTCTGGCTACTGGGGAAAATGTTTCTTCATAATCAAGTCCTTCAATTTGTGAGTATCCTTTGCAGACTAGTCTGGATTTATTCCTGATTACTTGTCCTTGCTCATTCATTTTTTTTTTGAATACCCATTTTGAACCAATGATATTCTTCTCAATTGGTCTAGGAACTAGTTCCCAGGTATTGTTCTTCTCAATTTGGTCCAATTCTTCATTCATTGCTTTTACCCAATACTTGTCCTTGCTGGCTTCTTCAAACTTCTTTGGCTCAATTTGTGATAACATTGCTATGTATACTTCTTCTGACTGTTCAGCTAGTTGCCTTCTTGTTTGCACTCCTACACTCTTGTCTCCTATGATTTGATCTTCTGGATGGTTCTTTTGAGTGTATCTTGAGGGGGTTTTTGAGTTCAGTTCAACATTTTCTGATGTTTTGCTTATTTCTTCATCATCTTGGTCCTCTTCTTCATGATTTTCAGGATGGCTGCTGCAATCTGTATCTCTTGTCTTGTTTGGGAGTTCTTCATCAAATCTTACATCAATAATTTCTAAAATTTTTCGAATAGTCTTGTTGTAGCATCTGTATCCTTTACTCTTGGATGCATATCCTAAGAGTATTCCCTCATCTGCTCTTGCATCAAATTTCCCCAGATTTTCATCATTGTTCTTTATGTAGCACTTGCTGCCAAAGACTCTAAAGTGCTTGACTGATGCAATTTTACCATGCCATAGCTCATAAGGTGTCTTGTCACTGTTAGGTCTTAAATGAGCTTTGTTTAGAATATGTACTGCTGTGTGTACAACTTCTGCCCAAAAGGTTAGAGAAATTTTATTCTCTTGCATCATAGCTCTGATCATTTGTTGTACAGATCTGTTTTGTCTCTCTGCTACTTCATTCTGCTGAGGTGTCCCTGCAACGGTAAATTGTTGCTTTATTCCATGTTCATTACATAGGTCTACAAAGTCATAATCTGTGAATTCTCCTCCTCTATATGATCTGATACATTTTAGCTTGCATCCAGTTTGATTTTCTGCTAATGCTTTGAATATCTTAAACTTTTCCAGTTCTTCTGATTTGTTCTTGAGAAAAGCAACCCATGTCATTCTGGAGAAATCATCTATTATCAGCATGAAGTAGGATTCTCCACTTGGTGTCTTAGTTCTACCAGGTCCACACAGATCCATGTGCACAAGCTGGAGTGGTCTTATTGTTGATAGCTTATCTTTGGATTTAAAGGATGTGCGAGTCTGTTTCCCCAATTGACGAGATTTGCATATGGTATTTGAAGGCCTTTTATTTCTGGCATATCTCTGACAGCTTTCTTCTTGCTCAGTTTGATGATATGATCGAAGCTGAGATGTCCCAATCTCCTATGCCATAACCATGACTCCTCAAGTTTGCTAAGATGGCAGGCTTCATCTTCCTCTTTCACTATGTAAACATTACTCTATGTTCTAACACCTTTGAGCAGAGTCTTTCCTGTTGTGATTGATCTGACTTCACAATCTTGTTCTCTAAAGAGAACTTCACAACCTTTGTCACACATCTGACTTACACTCAGTAAATTTGCTTTCAGCCCATCTACAAATAGTACATCTTGGGCCTTTGCTCTGCCATTGTCTATGCTGATTGAGCCTTTTCCTTTTATTTTTCCTGATTTATCATTGCCAAACGTAACATTGCCTGATTTCTTTTCATCAAGAGTTATAAACTTGCTTTTGTCTCCTGTCATGTGTTTAGAGCAGCCACTATCCAAATACCACTGACTTTTCAAATCTTGAGCAGTTACAGCCAAGTCACATTTATTCATTTTCTTTATCCACTGGAGGCACGCTTTTGTTTGATATCTTTTGTGAGGTGATGAACTACATCTTCTGAGAGGACATTTGGAAGGCATATGTCCAACTTGATTGCATATACAACATTTGATTATAGTTTTTGTAGAATTGTGAGTATGAACAAAATTTCTTTGATTCATAAACCTCCTTGAGGTGTTAAACATTAACCTTTGTCCATACTTTCTACACTCAATGATTTTATGACCAAATTATTTACAATAAAAGCAGTAAACATAGAAGCTATTTGCATACCTGATGTAAGGTTGTCTCTTCCATTTGTTTGCTTGAGGCAGTCTCTTCAATGTTTGCATATTTTGCTGGTTTGAATCACTCCTCCTTGCATGACAATATGCAGCAATGTGTCCCAGCTTGTGGTAGACATAACAGGTGGCATTCTTCATTGAAGGGAAGAATCTCCTTTGATGGCTTCCAAATTTTACATATTCAGGGGTTTGAGTATTTATTTCATTCTTTGCTACTAGTGGTTTCTTCTGATCTTTGTCTTCCTTATTGCTGATTTCTTCTTTTGTAGGAATTGTTTGAGCTACTTCATCATTCTTCTTAGCTTTTACAAAAATAATATTTTTGTTTTCCTTTTCTTTGCCTTTACTCGATTCTCCTTCATAGCCTATTCCTGTTTTTATCATTGGGGATCTTTGAGCAACTAGAATTTCATTCAACTTACTAGAGCTTGTTTGAGAAGAGTTTATAAGCACTTTCCTTTGATCATTTTCTAGTTTCTTCCTGAGACATACTACTTCTTCTTCCAGATTCTCTTGTTCTCGATTTTTATTCTTGATTTGCTGAAGTAACATGTCTTCTATCTTCTTGGCTTCTTCAAGCTCTACCTTTAGCTGCATGAGGAATTCTGAATTTTTTTCTTCTCTTACATACTTAGGAAGAATGTCCTTTTGTTTTCTACACTTCAGTTTGAGTCTGTCAATCTCTTCCAGAGCACTTCTTAGCTCCCCCTCAAGGTCGACTTCCCCTTCTTCTTCTTCTTCTAGCAAGATTCCTTCAAGATCTTCTATGGCCATTAGTAAAAATTCATAGGTTCCCTCTTCTCCTGAGGATTCATCTGAGTCTTCAGATGTACTGCTGTCTTGTTGAGCATAGAAGGATTTTCTGCTGAATTTCTTTCCTTTCTGCCAGTTCTTTGATGTGTTTTTCTCTGATTCTTGAGCTTGATTTCTTACTTTCTTGTGAGGACACTTAGCAGCATAGTGTCCCACTCTTCCATAGTTAAAGCATTTGAAGGGGAGTTTACCTTTATATTTACCTGAGCCTCTATCCAATTTCTTGACAAAATTTTCCTCTTCTTCATTCGAGCAAGAGCATATGTCTCCCTCTTCTTCTTTCTTATTTTCTATTTTAAAGGTTTCTTCCTTTGTACTTGGATTTTTCTGTGGGAGCCTCATTTCATAGGCTATTAGATTTCCAAGCAGCTGGTTCATGGTCAAGGTCTCCGAATCAGTTGTTTCTTCTATTGCAGACACCTTTGGATTAAACCTGGATGGAAGAGATCTTAGAATCTTTTGCACAATTATAATTTCTGGAATTTTTTCTCCAAGAGCTTTCATATTGTTAATAATTTCTGCAGCTTTTAGGAAGAAACTGGAAATGTCTTCATCATCATTCATTTTTAAGTTTTCAAACTAGGCTCTATAGACTTGAAGTTTGGCAGTCTTTACTTTCTGGTCTCCCTCATGTATGTTTTCAAGAGTATCCCATATTGTTTTGGCAGTGTCTTTGTGCATTAATTTAATAAACTCTGCTTCACATAATCCATTCAGGATGGCACTCATGGCTTTTGCATTAGCCACAAAATCTTGTTTTGAGTCCTTTTTTGTGTCATTTGCCTTAGGGGCATATCCTAATTCCACAGCATCCCAGACTTCTATTCCTAGAGACATTATGTATGTCCTCATTCTGATTTTCCAGAAATCATAATTTTCACCAATGAATAAAGGGGCTTTATTGGTTGAGCATCCTTCTTTACTAGCCATCTTGGGAACCTAGGATCTCCTTTCAGTTGTTAGACTTGTACAAAGGAACCTGCTCTGATACCAATTGTTGAACTCTTAGTTAAAGTGAGAGGGGGGGTGAATCAGTTTAACACATTCATAGTTTTTTTTAAACCTTTTATTCAAACTAACACACATCTTCATTTCATGTCCAGCTTAATATGTAAGCAATCTTAGAATATGAGCAGCAAGTATCAATACAATAGAAAAACAGACTTAATATGAGAGCAGAAGGTATTAAGCAGATGATATGAATCAGATCAACATATAAACATCATGCACAGAGACACCAGATATAAGTGGAAACCCATAAAGGGAGAAAACCACATCTTCTTATTGTTGTGATGCAAAGGCAAGCTCCAAATCCCTCTCACCACTGTTTTTCTGCAGGCACCAACCTACAAGAGGCTCCTACCTTAATTCTGCAAGCTACAACTTGCAAGGAAGCACCAACTCCCTTCAATTTTCTGCAGGCACCAACCTACAGGAGGCTTCAACCTTAGTCAGCTGCAACTGACAGCTATCAAGCAACAACTTGATAGGGAAGCTCCAACTTCCTCAATTCAACAACCTGAATGTTTGCTGATTTACCTCAGAGATCAGCTTTGTTCTGTAGCTTCTCTTTCTTTTCTTAATCTTCTCTGCTTTATTCTTCTATATTCTGCATTCTCTATATTTTCTCTCTCACTCTCTTGAGCTTATCAAATTGATATTATATATAGAAATTCTCACATGACTGTTTGTATTTCACAAGGAATTTGAAGTGAACAGTCATGACTCTTTGGCTTCTATCTTCTTATTCCGTTTTCAACTCAATTTTAGAATTACTACAATATGTGAAAATTTTATGCTACAGTGGGATTTTTTCTTTTCCTTAGGATACTTGCCTTTGCATCACAAACAATAAAAAAAAATTACATCATTTACATTCACACTCTTAATTACATATTTCCATATCACTCAGCTCCTGTTCTGAACTTTGGCTTTATTGGATTTTATCTTTTTCTACTGCTGTTAAGAAACTGTTCTGCATCATCTTTGTTTACTGTCATCTATACATTTCACCTATTCACTACTCTTCTGAATCCCTGTATTTTTCTTGTTCATTCCAGTTATATAACAGCTATATGTACAGTTGTCTTTTAGTCAAACTTAAAATAACTCTCTACATTTTTATAACCCCTTTTTAATCACACGGATATATCAGTCCTCACAATATTTACCATATACCATCAACCGTATAACCTTTGGTTTCATTTTACAGGAAACGCTTTGCCTTATTAACAAAACAAATATCTGCTCTCACTTTTTAATTGCATTCAAAGTTTCGTGTCCAACCATTTTCTCATCCGGCAATCTCACTCTTCTCTTGAGAACATGCTGGCAAATTCAATGCTTAAATCTGGAGAGTTAATAAATCAACCATATTCCCAGTTTAGCTTACGTGGCTCTTAATCTTCTTTTTCAAATAAATATATTCATAACTTTCGAACTTAATTCTGGCTCCCGGTTTATATATAAATTATTTTCAATCTTTATATTATGCTGCCAACCAACGTTCATACCTTCGTGAACTTATATTAACATTATACGCCTTTTAAATGAATGACTTTATTATAAACATTTGGCTCCAGGCCCCACCTATATAACCAATAGCCAATCAACCGCATGCACCGTACCTGGCTTAACCTTTGCACACCTTTGTTAAACTCCGGGGATGTTCAACACGCGATCGTCGTCCGATGGCCCGTTTCCAAATCAACGGCTCCTGTCCATTTCGCGCGGCTTCCAACGCAGAACGTTAACGCGCAAAGGCGCAGTTTAACAGGCAATTTTCAACTCGGTCCACAGACCACGTGTTGATTCCTGTATGGAATCGCTCCTCCTCTGGGCAATACCACCTTCCGTATAGGAGTGGTGCGAAGAATACCACCATCCAGTGCCAAACCACCGTCACTGTTCATCAGGTCTTGGTTCCGCTCCTCTCCTACGCTCCAGGTTTCGCTCCATTCAATTATATATATATATATATTTCCGACTATGGTTCCGTTATACTCTGACGCAGAGTTCCGCTCCTTTTCTTGGTTCCGTCTATTCTTATACGTTTGACTATGGTTCCGTTATATATAACGCATAGTTCTTCAGTGTATACATATATATAAACCATATATATATATATAACGCACCTACCATGTATACAACCTCCATGTCAATCGAATACAAATGCTCTGTTAAAAAATTATGTTATGTGTAACGCCCGGCTGTATAAAAGATTCTCGGAATTTATCTATATATATACATATTTTTGGAATAACAACAGTTTCTCTACAATAACATCTGTGTCTCTGCCTCTGTCGCTATTTTCACTCTGCCTCTGCGTCTATTGTTGTGATAATAGCTCTGTCTCCGTATTTACTTCCTCTGCCTCCATTGTCTATCTTTGTCTCCTTGTAACTGTTCCTATTTCTGCATCTGCTACCTCCTTTGCCATCAATGACAACATTTCCAACACTGAAGATCTCCAAATGAAGACCACTCGTCAATGACCAAGTTGACCCCATAAGGATCCAAATAGGTGGTAGGCAAAAACCTCCCATCATGATGTGTAGGGATTACCAAGAAGCATCCATCACAAACATGGGAGATGTTATCCATCCTAAGATGTCCTCCATCATCTATCTGCACCTCCTTTGTTATGCATATGGGAAGGTCATTGGAATGTTCCAAAAATGGTTGGGCCCCGAACTCATCACTGCTATAGATTGACAGTGCAGTTGATCTCCATGATAGTGCAACTTCTGCCACAAAACCAGATCCAAAGCTAAACACATATTTTTTCAATGTATTGCTCCAGAAAATACTCACCAAATCCTCCAAGAAACTACAATCCAACCTCAAGGGTTTTATGCAGCTCATCAATGACACATCAGGATGAATGTCTTCCTCCTCCTTGAATGAATCAAGGCTAATCAAGGCAGTGAACATTTGCTGCTCCAAATCAGAAATATGTTTTGACCCTTGGTCATGCAATGGTACATTTCCATCATCTTCTTCATGTAACATTGAAATGGTAGGAGATGAAAACATGTGCATATCTTGGTTCAACTTGGGGATATCTTATATTTCTACAAGGATTCCTCCTTCTGGTCTGATGGCTTCCCCAACTTCTGATGAGGATATATGTGGTTCTATGACTTCATCAGCGCTGCTACAAGTCTCTTTTTCTTCATGCATGTCCAGAATAGTGCAAGGGACTCTAGAGATCAAGAGATCAAGATCATCTTGCAAAGGTGCAAGTGGTCTTCCTCCTGAAACAAGTGCTCCTGCAGTAGATGGCGGTGAAGGCTTCTTCCCCTCTGATTTCTTCTTATCAAAATTCTTGATCAACCTTTGAGTAAAATCTGCATATGTAGTCACTTTGGCATGACTCAAATGGTTGAACCCCCAGTTATATGCCTCACCTTGAAGGTGCAGCGCATCAATCTGAACAACCTCTTTCTCTACTACTACATGTAGCAGAAAGAATTCATCCAACTTTCTTTCCCAAGCCTTTGTTTTGCATGAGGATGACCCATCAAAGGTAGACAATAGAAATCTATTTCCCTTCATTCTTCTACTACTGCAGGGTCTCACTTCTTCTTTGAGCTCAATAAACTCTGGAAGAGTCAGATTCTCCTTGATAGATCTAGGCTGAGATTTGTATTATGCAATATAATCACTTAGAATCTCATGATATAAGTTTCCTTCATCTCTATGCCTTTTATTATGAAAGAGAAAGGACATAGGGTGCTTCTTTGGAGCTCTATGCAATACTGGATCTTCTTTTTGCCGATAGGAAGTACATGGACCTTCCTCATCCTAAAACCCTAATGTGATTTCACTCTTTAGCTTATGCATAGTGTGGAATATAGTTTTTGAAAACTCTTTCCCTTTATTTCTTCTAGATGAAGGGATTTCACCCTTGTTTTCTTGGTCATCTGTGTAATCACATTTCTTCTCTACTCTTCTTTGCTTGACCTCCTTGGGGAGATCCTTATTAGATCTGAAAATAGATGAGATGAAACTCATTTCCTCCATCCTTCTACTCTCTTTCTGCATCTTATATAATCTTGGCTTGCAGGCCACAGGCTGAGCCAAAGATCATGCTTCGATACCACTGTAATATCCCCAAAGCAGGGATTCAGCAAGACTTCAACTGTATAACAGTCTTTATATGATTAATAAGCTTAAAATAAGTGTGAGGAACATAGATACATCATTTGGAACTATAGAAGAAACTTTAATTCAGATCTATGATCCAAAAGGTGGGGAAAAGAAAGGACTTATGCCCTAAAAAGCTTAATTTCAGATATGGACATAAAAATAAGGGCAAGTGATCGTTGGATCTGATAGCTTAGGTCTAGAGGGGGTCACATGTAAAATTTCAGCTAAAAAAAATAGCTCTGGCTAGGTTAAACAGGTCTCCCACTCCTGACTAGGCTTAGAAACACCCAATCCCCATGACTTTGAGTATGCAGAATTTACTGAAGCTCAGGAAGCGTGATTTTATGAAGCTATTAGATGAAATATTGCATGGAAATAAGTAAATTGGATCAAGGCTATGGATCATGCAATGTACATTAGATAAACAGAAGATTTATATGAAGAAACCCTTAAAATAGAGGTGTTGCAACCATGGAAAATGACTGAACAAGCATGATAGCGTTTTTTTATGGAGAAAACAGCAATTAGTAATCAAAACTTAGATCTAGGACAAGATAATGCATGAATATTCAGATCTATAACAAATCCATACACTGTAATGTCTCTATTTTACATCCCCCTTGGTGTTTTCAGCAAAACATGAATGTACAAGAGTATATCTGAGAACTACTACAGCAGATCTGCAGAATGATTTAGAAATTATGAAGAAAATATATCAATAGACAAATCAGATATAAAACATACATGGATTGGGTGGCCAATGCATAGATCACCATAGTGAAAGGAAGACTCCTTAACACTAGAGATCTCTCCTCCAACTAGTTGATGAAACACCTTGCAACTTCTCCTTTGCAAATAACGTAGTCCAGGGACATAAAATTTGTTGTAGGCTTGATGCACTATTTTCCCTGATGCCAAGATGTAGATCTGAAGCTCCAATCATCTAATACACTCTTCCAGGAGGTTAAAAGACACACTCACTGAGAAGAGGCACTAGAATGCTCTAGATCTGAATAGATCTAGCCTCCACTTGCTACTACTTACAAAGACTGTAATACTCCTAATTAGCCCAAGCTAATAGGAATGTTCACTTTCATTTTAATTTTGTCAAATTTTGAATAAAATGTAAAGGAGGAAATGAAAAACTCCTAAAACATGAAAATAAATCAATGCCCAATGTGAACAGAGTCAAATTAGGGCTTACTCAATAAAATCCACTTGTGCGTGAACATGATCAAACTATTTGAATGGTTCAACAGGACCAAATTGTAATGTAGTCCAGATACAATGCACCTCCTAGATGATCAGCACAGTTCCATGAGGAGGTTCTCCATGTGAAAAGGGACAAATGAATGAAGGTGGTTTAGGGTCTTGCAAACCCTAATCTTATAAAAGAAAGGGAAAGGCTCAAGGAGACGGTTGTTGATCATTTTTCATTCTTTGAGATTGCTGAAGAAAATCAATTTCTCTTCGCTGTTTAGCTAGAGAAAGAGGATTTCCTGTTTAAGAATCCTCCCTCCTTCCTTGAGGGTCTCTTGGAGGAGATTGTGCTGCATTGATCCACTATCTGGCATTTTGGCCAAGCTTCATCTTACATCTACAGTGCAGTCCTGTTTAGGGCTGAATTTTCTATGTGAGCTGTAGCGAGTGGAGAGTAGATCTCTTCAAATCTATTAAGTTATAGCACCCTTTGTCACTGGGAAACTCATCTGTCCCATTGATAAGGTGGTCCTAGGCTCATTGGGCTTCAGATTATCATCTTGGCATCCGGCCATATTTTGATCCACTTCAATAGCACAGTTAGCTTCAGAAACTGCGTCCTTTTTGTAGGCAGAGTTGTAGTGGTCATTTGGTAGCAGTTTGGAGGAGAGATCTTCAGTGAAAGTACTCGTTTCCTTCACTGTGGTGATCCATAGATTGGCCAACCAATCTATGTTCCATTTCAGATATGATATGCTATGCATCATATTCTTCAGAAACTTCTGAATTTTACTGCAGATCTATGACTTAGATCTTAGATCTACTCACAGCTGCTCATATTTTGCAGAGATCCCCAAGGGGAATGTATTGAAGAGCTCATTTGCTATACAGATCTGTAATAGATCTATATTTATGTACTCATATCTATTATAGATCTAATAAGTAATGAAACACTTCTTCAGCCATTAAATATTACGCTGTCTATCTCATTCTGAATTTTCTTGTGTTGCAACCCCTCTACTTTTGAGGCCTTCTTTATGTAAAATCTCTGTTTTTCTTATGTAAAATGTATGAAATATGCCACTAATATAATTTTTCAATGTTCAGACCCTATTGAAGCTAAAACCTTCATTATATTACGCTCATGTGCTTCAGTAAATTTCTGCATGCTCTAAGTCTTGGGGAATCAGGGTTTTTAAGCCTAGTTTGGGAAGGAGGAGTTGTTTAACATAGCTAAAATGATTTGTTTGAGCTGAAATTTTCGATTGTAGGTCCCTCATGACCTAAGCTATCAGATCCAACCATCCCCACCCTCTGATTTTACGTATATTTCTAAATACACTCATTTTAGGGTCAAAGTCACCATTTTTCCCCATCCTTTGTGAGTAGAATCAATATTCCTTCTTGATGCTGCACATAAAATTGTTTCTAAGGTGTTTCTAATCATATTTCAGGGTTTTTGGACATTTCATAACCGTAACTGTGTTTATATATTGCTGCAGTCCCTCATTTGGGCAGTTTTCAAGGCAAACTAGGTGTGGGAGATCTGTTTAACCCACCTAGTCTTATTTGTTTCAGTTCATATCTTGTATTTAGTTTTTCTATTGTCTTATCTAAAGGATCCAAGAGCTATTTCCATTATTCGTTGCATACTTTTCTGAAAATGCATTTTTCAGTGCATGATTCATGAGTTGTTCCTGAAGGGGAATATTATCTTTCGACAATCTCTATTTACAGAGTCTTTGAAGGGCCAGGTAGCCTCTGGATCTCATCCTTCCTTTTGAAGGTGACATATCCAGTAAATTCCCCCACATTCCATCTCTAGAATAGATCCGATTGCTGATCGCTAATATTTCTTGAAAAGGAATATTATAGTGGTATCAGAGCATGATCTCTGGCACAGCTTGTGAGATCAAGCTATCAGATAAGTAAAGAGAATAAGAAGAGGTAATAATGGAGAGGATGAGATTACTCTCATCAGTTTTTCAGATCTAAGAAAATCCTCTGCAAAGAGGTCAAACAGAAGAAAGAAGGAAGCTGCAGTGGAATTCCTAGAGAATTTCAAGAAGGTGAAGAGGTCCCCAGTACTTCTTATGTTGTGTGTGAGCATTCAGCCACACAATATGATCTAAAAATCTATCACATGCCTACATTATTATTGAAATAAAGAGGAGAAGAAGGAAGAATGATAGAAAAGGAGATCCCCCTGCTCCTTTTCCAGACTATGGAGGATATTGAAGAAAATCTAAAGGAGATTGAAAGGGTGGAGACTTGTACCAGCGCTGGCACAACCTTGGAGGATTAGCCTTCATGTTCAATGGAGGAAGACTACACAGTTGTAGAAAAAGCTCTTGCTTCTACATCTCACCAAGGTATGATTAAAAACCCATCTGTTGTCATCTCAGCACATTGTATGGAGAGATCTATATTTCTGTATGCTCCTGATTTGGAACAACAAAGTTGCACTGTGTCGTGCAAGAGCCGTAAGGAAAAAATAAGGCAAAATTATCTATTCAAGAAAACAAAGGACATATCAGTCCATAAATCTTTTCATGATCTATCCCTTGACGTCTCCTTACTTGAAGGAATTCCACCAAGCAGTTCTCGTGATAAGTAGAATAGTAAAGAGCTCTGTTAACCTTGTGCATCAATGTTATCTCTTTCTAAGAGGGAAGCCAACACAACATTGGAGACTTTGGGTAAGAAGCATGCTTATGTAAATAAAATATTATTTAATTATTTCATGTATTCTCTCACTTTACATTTGCAGGCCATAACTCCCAAGGGGAGTGTTTCACCTTACAAGCTTCATGGCCAACTATGGGCCAATATTATTTTAAAAAATGGCCACTCCCTTGATGGGCTAAGGGAGGTGATGCAACACGATGGGTGCTTCCCTAAATCACCAAATATACATTTCACTTTCAACCATGGTGAAATAATAAGGGCAACAAGTAAGTGGCATGCAACCCACCTACCACATCTGGATCTAAAGCAGGGAGGAGATCACCTGCGCTGTTTCTTCTTGGGTGAGTTTGGGTACCACCCAAAGTTTTTGATTTTCTTGTCTCACGCCTTGTATTTCAAGAGAAGAATGCATAAGAAGAAGGCATGTTTGTTTTGGTTGATGAGGAGAAAGTATGGACACCCTATGTTGAATTCCATGTCCATATACCTACTTGTATCCATGTTGTATGTACATGTATTTATAGTTAGAATGAATATCATAATCATGTATGTACTTTGGGTTGGGAGAAGATGTAACCTTCTCATTGGATGGCATAAGGGAGCATGTTTATGCCATAATTTTAATGATGCTCCAATTTTTATTGTAAACATGAGGGGAGGAATAGTACATTGGATAAATGTATCCATTGGGAATGTAATCTCCTATATCCATTTGTATTTCAAGAAGAGGATGGAACCTTATATGGCTGCTGCATTGTGTATTGTGTTCTCTTATGAAAAAGGTCTTGTATTGAGTTTGTGTCATGAAGGGAAGTCTCTCACATGGGAGAAATTGGAAATTGACATGTGTTGCTTGAATTCCATTCAGCCAACACTCATTATCCTCTATCATTTCCAAGCTTTGAAGAAGCTTATTTCAGCAAAAAAGTGGTCGGATGGCCACTTATTGTACCATGATTTGAGGCAGCAAGATGATGGACAACGCTAGTCTCAATGGAGGGACTATTGTCACCATTCCATACATCATATGACACTTAGTCCATGTTTCTTTTGGAGCACATATTGTGGGAATACTTCATTCACTATATGCATGGAAGATTGGGCCATGAGGCTTATTAAAATTAGTGAAGGGGATCATGAAGTCTCAAATTCCTTTTGGTTTCATGAGAGCCCTATTATTGCAGCCCTAGATCAGCAGCTCCACATCCATCATAAATGGAATGAGGGAAAAAAAACATTGCATATTTTTATCTCTCAACTTTAGCCATGCAACCCCTACTCAATGCACATCATGGCGATTAATGATTGTTTCTATGAGCTTTCAAGAAAGGCTCCTTTTATTTGGATGATAGCATGGGTGTGGGAGACACTCATTGAGAGAGATTTTCCCCATGCTCTTCATCACTCCTACCTTGATGAGGCCATTGAGAAACAAGAATATCACCACTTGTACCTTCCATTTTCTCATGATGTACACTTTCTATCTTGCACTTGGAGAGGATCATTGGAGGGAAAATTTATTGCTTATCATTTTCATCCATGGTGGGATCCATTGATGAGGCCATAAGAAAAGGGAAAGGAGAAGTCTGGTTCTTCCTTGTAGTTGCTTGAGGACAAGCAACATTTTGAAGGGGGAGGACTGTAATAGTCCTAATTAGCCCAAGCTAATAGGAATGTTCATTTTCATTTTAATTTTGTTTATTGTTGAATAAAATGTAAAGGAGGAAATGAAAAACTCCTAAAACATGAAAATAAATCAATGCCCAATGTGAACAGAGTCAAATTAGGGCTTACTCATTGAAATCCACTGGTGTGTGAACAGGATCAAACTGTTTGAATGGGTCAACAGGACCAAATCATAATGAAGTCCAGATACAATGCACCTCCTATATGATCAACGCAGTTCCATGAGGAGGTCCTCCATGTGAAAAGGGACAAATGAATGAAGGTGGTTTAGGGTTTTGCAAACCCTAGTCTTATAAAAGAAAGGGAAAGGCTCAAGGAGAGGGTTGTTGATCATTTTTCATTCTTTGAGATTGTTGAAGCAACTCAATTTCTCTTGGATATTTAGCTAAAGAAAGAGGATTTCCTGTTTAGGAATCCTCCCTCCTTAGTTGAGGGTCTCTTGGAGGAGATTGTGCTGCATTGATCCACTATCTGGAATTTTGGCCAAGCTTCATCTTACATCTATAGCGCATTCCTGTTTAGGTTTGAATTTTATATGTGAGCTGTAGCAAGAGGAGAGTAGATCTCTTAAAATCTATTCAGTTCTAGCACCCCTTGTCACTGGGAAACTCATCGATCCCATTGATAAGTTGGTCCTAGGCTCATTGGGCTTCAGATTCTCATCTTGGAATCAGGCTACAGTGTGATCCACTGCAATAGTGCAGTTAGCTTCAGAAACTGCGTCCTTTTTGCAGGCAGATTTGTAGTGGTCATTTGGTAGCATTTTGGAGGAGAGATCTCCGGTGAAAGGGCTCCTTTCCTTCACTGTGGTGATCCATAGATTGGCCAACCAATATATGTTCTATTTGAGATATGATCTGTTGTGCATCATATTGTTCAAAAATTTATGAATTTTACTTTAGATCTGTGACTTAGATCTCATATCTACTCGCAGCTGCTCATATTTTGCAGAGATCCCCAAGAGGAATGTACTTAAGAGCTCATTTGCTATAGAGATCTATAATAGATCTATATTTTTGTACTCAGATATGTTATAGATCTAATAAGTAATGAAACACTGCTTCATCCATTAAATACTACGGTATCTATCTCATTCTGCATTTTCTTGTGTTGCAGCCCCTTTATTTTTGAGGCCTTCTTTATGTAAAATATATTTTTTTCTTATGTAAAATGTATGAACTATGCCAATGATATAATTTGTCAGTTTTTAGACCCTATTGCAGCTAAACCCTTCAATATATTACACTCCTGTGCTTCAGTAAATTTCTGCATGCTCCAAGTCTTGGGGAATCAGGGTTTTTAAGCCTAGTTTGGGAAGGAGGAGTTGTTTAACATAGCTATAATGATTTTTTTGAGCTGAAATTCGGATCTTAGGTCCATCATGACCTAATATATCATATCCAACCGTCCCCACCCTCTGTTTTTCCGCATATTTCTTAATACACTCATTTTAGGGTCAAAATCACTGTTTTTCCTCATCCTTTGTGAGTAGAATCAATATTGCTTCTTGATGCTGCACATAAAATTGTTTCTGAGGTGTTTATTTTCATATTTCATGGTATTTGGATTCTGCATAACCGTAACTATGTTTATATATTGCTGCAGTCGCTCATTTGGGCAATCTTCAAGGAAAACTAGGTGTGGGAGATCTGTTTAACCCACCTAGTCTTATTTGTTTCGGTTCATATCTTCGATTTAGTTTTTATATTGTCTGATATAAAGGCTCCAAGATATATTTTCGTTATTCATTGCATACTTTTCTAAAAATGCATTTTGAGTGCATGATTCATGAGCTGTTCCTGAAGGGGAATATTATCTTTCGACAATCTCTATTGACAAAGTCTGTGAAGGTCCAAGTAGCCTCTCGATCTCATCCTTACTTGTGAAGGTGCTATATCCGGTAAATGCCCCCACAATCTATCTCTGGAATAGATCTGATTGTTGATTGCTAATATTTCTTGAAAAGGAATATTAAAAAGACATCCAAATCCTCAACAGGATCTGCTTGTAGTTGGAAGAAGAGCTTGGAAAAATTCCCGATAGTGGACGAGAAATGCAACACTTCTCCAAGAGCTGCACAATGGAAGAGGTGGGATTCCCTCTTGGGAACACCCAATTCTCTGCTAAAGAGACAAGAGAATAAGAAATGTCTAAACAGAAAATATCTTCTAAAATCATATGGTCATCAACAACCCTCTCTTTTTGTCCTTCTCTTCCTTTTCTAAGATAGAGTCCTTGTAAACCCTAAGCCATCTCGAATGAATTAGCCCTGTTCACATGAATAATCTCCAACTTTATTTGCGTTGTTTATCTACGAGGTTCAATGAATCTAGACAACACTGTGATTTGGTCATGTTGAGCCAGTCAAATAGGTCAATCCCCTTCACACATAAGGGTTTTTTAATGTAAATAGCCCATATATGTCTTTGTTCACATGTGGAATTGATTTATTCATAGATTTAGGAGTTTTACATGTCCTCCTTTGCATTTTTATTCATCAACATGAAAAGAAAATAAAAACAAAGCAAAAATTGAATATTCCTATTAGCTTGGGCTAATTTAGGAATATTACACTAATTCTGGTAAAAAAAAATTTAAAGCACTTGAGAAAGGTTTTTGATAGGTTAGGAAATTTGGAATCTCACTTAATCCAAATAAGTATGTCTTTTCCATCAATCAAGGGAAGCTACCTGGGCACATTATTTCAAATAAAGGAGTATTTATTGATCCAAAGAGAGTGTGAGCCATTCAAGCAATCACTCTTCCAAGGAATAAAAAGGGAGTTCAAGATTTCCTCGGAAAAATCAACTTTTTGAGAAGGTTTATACCCAAGGATGTTGAAATAGTTAAGGATATTACTAACATGTTAAGGAAAAACCATGAAGTCAAATGGACAGTTCAATCAAAATATTTGTTTTCCCAAATTAAGAAATCTATTTCTGAAGCCCCAGTATTGGCCAGTCCAGACTATTCAAAACCTTTTATCATTTTTTCTTTTTCCTCTGAAACTAATTTAGCTTCTATCCTTTTACAAAAAATGAAAATGGATATGATCAGCCCATTTCCTTGTTTAGTAATTTCTTGAGATATGTTGAGTTGATATATGAGATTATAAAAAAACAAGCCTATGCCCTTGTCCAATCCTTGGAAGCCTTTAAAGTCTATGTCCTCCATTCATCCATTATTTCCTATGTTCCAAACAATGTTGTTAAAACTCTGCTATCACAACTTGATACAGATGGAAGAAGACGAAGAAGGATCACTAAGATACTATAATTTGATTGTAATATAAAATCTACAAAATTCATAAAGGGCCAATGTTTGTCCAAACTTTGATCCAGGTGTATATTGGTAGTCATCCGACTATTCCACTTGGGGCCCCACCTTTTCCTCTTTCAGTTTTTCAGTTTCCTTAATTATAGCACAATTTACTATTTTTAGCAGTTTCTCGGGTCCTTAACTTCCAGAGCCATTTTGAGGCCGTAAACAATGTTTTTTTGGAAAACTGGGAGTATCATGGGTCCATGGACCGATGTGTCTCACTCAAAAGTTGTATTCCTCGGATAGATCTTTCAAATGAGGTATGGTGCGTGTCAAACAGAGATCATATGCCAAAGTTACGTCCCTGGGAGGTTGATGCACCAATTAACCCAAACGAGGACCATAGTTTTGGTGCTTCATGTCCTAGGGTTAGGTTTTTGGATGTTTATGGTTTTCCATTGTTTATTAGTAATAAATAGGCCCTCGAGCCTCATTTTAACACAATTCAGATGCTTGTAACCACCACATTTCTTCTCAGAGATAAGCTACCAATGCCCTAGCTAGTTTATTTCCATTATGTCTGTAAGAAAAGTTCAGTTATTTTATATTAATGAAATTAAGTTTTATCTTTGCTTCATATTTGTATTTATGGTTATATGTGTATTTTTTTGCGTTCCTACATAAATCCGGATCAAACTTCTAGCTAAATCCAATTGTAAAATCTTGGGGATAAATTATGTAATGCAGCTTTCAATAGAGAAGAGTCCACAAGAACCTTTGAGCTTTCAATAGAGAACAATCCACAATAAGATTCTCAAAATTCAATATATGAGAATCCACAAAAAGCTTCATCTTCAACTCAACCCAATCCTCTTCCACTTCATATTAATGAGAAATTTATGTTGTTTGAATGATAGAGAGATATTGTAAATTTTCTTTGCAATTATGAGTACCCACCTGAGTTTACAAGTAATCAGTGCAGAACACTCAAGTTAAAGGTTGTAAGGATTGCATCATCAATGAAAATATGTATTGGAAGGATCCATTAAACATCCTCTTGTTATGTTTACACAAAATGAAACAGAAGGAATTATAGATCAATTTCATGTAGGTATTTGTGAAGTTCATTATGCTTGGTGAGAAATCATCATACAAGATTCTTAGAGTAGGATTTTGTTGGCCTAAATTATTTACACAAGTAGGAGAAAATGTCAGAAGCTATATAACCTGTCATATTTTTGTTGGAAAATAGAGATTGAAATCACTCCCTCTTGTTCTAGTCTTACTAGAAGCACCTTTTTACAGTGGGGACTAGATTTTATTAGAGAGATTCACCAAGAATCGAGCAATCAACATATATGGATTCTCACTACCACAGACTATTTCACAAAATGGGTAGAAGCTATCCCAGTCAAGAATGTTACCGACACTATTTTTATTAAATTCATTGAAGAAAATATATTGTCTAGATTTTGTTTCCCGTAATAGATAGTTACATACAATACAAAAGCTTTTAGCAGTGTTAAGATGATTGTGTTTTGTTAGAAATACCAGATTTTATTACATCAATTTACCCCCTATTACCCCTAGGGAAAGGGATAGGTAGAGTCTTCAAATAAAATTCTATTCAAAGTCATCAAAAAGGTGCTTACGTATCATTAGATAAATTTGGATATCCATCTTAAGTAAGCAATTTGGGAAAACATAATTTCACAAAAGAGATCAACAGGTAAATCACATTTTCAAATTTTTTTTGCACTCTAGCCATTTTCCCCACGCAATTAGCCTTTCCTGTTTTGAAATTCTTACAGGAAGAAAATGCAGCACCTGATGATTTTTCTAGAGGAATAAACAATATTATACAATTGAATGAGAATATATATGAATTTCAGCATAAGCTTCGCAAATATAAAAAAAAAAATGAAAATATTATCTAATAGGAAAGCGAGAAAAAGAGACATCAAGGATGGACATTTAGTACTAAAGTGGGATAATATAAGAGAGGATAAAGGGAAACATGGAAATTTTGATAATATTTGGTTAGGGCTGATTAGAATTGCAGAAGTTAAAGGCAACAATACCTTTCTATTACAGAATTTGGAGGGCCAATATTCTTCATTTCCAGTCAATGGAAAATATTTGAAACTTCTGTCCAGTACTAAAACTGCTTCAATCATTCATAACTGCATAGTATCGATTTATTTTATTTTTCAAAAATGTGTGATTTTTTTCAAGAGAGACTCCATTAACCGAAGGAGACGGCACTTGGATTTGCATGTTCTCTTTATCTTACAGGAGGAAGAAGTCCCTAGTTGGAGCCGATCTTGTAACATATTTGGTCTTGATAAGTTGTACATGTTTATAAGAAAATTAAAAACAAAAAATGCTAGACAAAAAAATGAAAAATAAAAAAACAAAAAGGGATGGAATAAATAAAAAATAAGAAAAATAGAAAATTATTGTATTCGCCAAAGTATTGGCATGAAAATTTAAAATTCGTCCTATCAATTGTTTAGTTGAATTTAATTAGCAATAAAATGTAATTAGTGCGATTTTTAAAATAATATTTAACGACAAAGCCCATCCAATGTTACATTTTGTCATTTTTGTTAAACCGCCAGCATGGTAAAATCATCATGATCTACACTCCAAGCAATCAATGACTCACATGTGCTTCACAACCCCCAATTCCATCCGACATTTAATGAACAAGGGGGGTGTTTGAAAATTCAGATTCCCGAAAATCGTCTTTGTCGTACGTGCTCTCTTTCCGTTTTAAATCTCTTCACTTCCAATACAAACTATGACCCCCCCCCCTCCAACTCTCTTTTCATTCAAAATATATTTTCTCGCTACAATTGTAATGGCTTTAACTGCTTTCCATGTTCAACCTTTTCCACCAATCACGTCTTTTCAATAACAAAGTATTCATTAATCATTAATTTCCTTCCCCCACTTCTGCATAATAGATAATTTCAATAATAATTACTTTATTCAAAGGTTTACAATTCATTTGTTAAAATAAAATCTGGTATGAAACCAACTCCAAAAATAGAAGAAATGAGAGATCAACGCCATAGAAATCAGCCACTTCGAGGGGGCAGCCTCTAATAGATTACATAAATGAACAATTCTTGGATGATACAAATGACCAAAACCTCCTTCTATGTATAGGAGTCCATTGGGTCACAATATAATCCTAGCCAACCTAACAATAATAATGTAACCGGACAATAATAACAATATTGGGGTTATAGGGGTACAAAAATAACAATAAGGGGTTTACACTAAGAACAATAAGGGACTACACTAGTAATATAGGGACCTAACATGCCCCTCTCCTTCAAAAAAGTGTTTTCCACAATGCTTGAGTAGCTCTAGATGCTTCTGTATAAAATTGTCATCCTCCCATGTAGAATATTCAGTGGGTAAGTTCTTCCACTTGATGAGATACTCTGAAATTGATCGATTTTGAAGCTGTCTAGTTCTTGTTTACGTGACTGCTTCAGGTTCCAATATGATTTTTCCTTCCTCATCAAGTTCTGGAAGTATTTTTTGGACTAGAATTTTTTCACCCATAACCTTCTTTAAGCATGAAACATGGAAAACTGGATGCACTCGCGAAGAAGTAGGAAGCTCCAATTTGTATGCCATAGTACCAATCTTTTGCAACACCTTGTAAGGACCATAGTAATTTGGAGATAATTTATCATCCTTCTTAGATTTCTTGAGGGAACTTTTTTTGTATGGTTTTAGCCTTAAAAATAACCAGTCTCCTACATCAAAACATCTCTCATTGCGATGTTTATATGCCTATTGTTTTATTGGATTTTGTGCCAAATTTAGGTTATCCTTTAAGAGTTGGAGAACTTCTTGTTGATGCTCGATGTGATCTTCCACTTCTTGAACCTTAGAATTTTCTCTTAAAGATGATGTGATGGACGGTGGATGATATCCATAAAGTGCCATAAATGGAGTCATTTTGGCTACAATATGGAAGGAAGTGTTATACAACCATTCAGCGAGAGGTAACCACTTGACCCATTGTGATTTCTTATCAGATAAAAAACAACGAAGATATCCTTCCAAACATTTATTCACTATCTTGGTTTGACCATTGGATTGAGGATAATAAGATGAGTTATGAGCTAGTTGAGTACCCAAACATGAAAATAATTTTGTCCAAAATTTTCGAGTAAAAATGGGATCCCTGTCACTTACAATGATCTTTGGGTTTGCATGTAGCTTTTGAATTGTTTCCGTAAATTCAGTAGCAATTGTACTTGCTTTAAATGGATGAGGTAATGCACAAAAGTGTGCATACTTGGTAAGTCTATCAACTACCACCATGATGACACTCTTTCCTTCTGACTTAGGTAAACTTGTGATAAAATCCATTGAAATATCCTCCCAATGTTGACTTGGAATGGATAAAGGTTGTAGAAGACCCGGGGTCTTAATTCTCTCAACTTTATTTTGCTGGAAAACCAAACATTCTGCCACAAAATTTTGAATATCATATTTAAGGCCATCCCAAAAAAAAATTTCTTCACCCTGTGGTAATTTTTTAAAAATATCGAGTGTCCTCCTAAAGGAGAAGTGTGCAATTCCAAAAGAATATTTTGTTTTAGTTGGGATTTCTTACAAATATATAAGCGATATTTGTACCATAAGGAATCATTTTCCAACTAAATGTATCAAATGTACTAGGATCTTGCTGCAATTTTTGAATGAGTGTCCACAGTTCTTCGTCCTTCTTCCATTCATCCATTGCTTCAGTTATCCAATCTTGCTGGATAATAGAAATGGCCCAAAGCAATGCTTCCACCTCCTCATCCTTTCTCGAGAGTGCATCTACAACAACATTTAACTTCCCTTTTTTGTAGATGATCTCAAAGTCATAACCCAACATATTTGTGACACATTTTTGCTGCTCTTTTGAAGATAGTCTTTGCTCCAAAAAAAATTTAAGACTATAATGATTAGTTTTTACCTTGAAGTGTCTTCCCATTAGGCAAGGTCGCCATTTATTTAGTGCATGTAGTATTGCCAACATTTCCTTCTCATAAATAGCTTTCTGTAAATACTTTCCTTTGATAGGATGAATTTAAAAAGAAATGGGTCTTCCTTCTTGCATTAAAACAACACCAATTCCATTTCCTGAGGCATCACATTCCACAATAAGGGTTTTTGTGAAGTCTATCAGAGCTAAGATCGGTGCTAGGAATATTTCCTCTTTGAGATGTTCAAAGGCCTTAGTTGCTTCAGGAGTCCATGAAAATGCATCTTTCTTCAATAATGTTGTTAGAGGTGCTTTTATTCTCCAATAATTCTTAACAAACTTGCGATAATACCCTGTTAACCCTAGAAATCCTCGCAACTGCTTTATGGTTGTGGGGAATTTCCATTCCTTAATGGCTTTAATTTTGTTAGGGTCTACCTTAACACCCTCGTTAGATACAATATGACCCATATATTCCACCTCTTATACTCCAAAGAAACATTTGGATGTTTTTTGCATATAATTGTTTCTCCTCCAATAGTTTGAGCACCATGTCAACATGTTGAACATGATCCTTCCAAGACCTGTTCTAGATTAGTATATCATCAAAAAATACTAGCACAAATTTTCTAATGAAGGGTTTTAAAATGGAATTCATCAACCCTTGAAATTCTGGTTTTCAACATTCTTTGGTTATCATTTGATGAGGAAGAACCCAGATTTTCCACAATGTCAAAGAATAAATGTCGACGTTTCGAATCTCCATGGAGATCCATCTTCAAGACGATAGATGAAGAAATGAAAGAAGGACTTAGGTCAAATTTATAGAGTGAATAAAATTTTTCCTAAAGAGCTGACCAGCAATGATAGCTAGGAAATATATTTTATTTTTATTTATAATTTTATTTAATGTTTAATTAAATTTTTAAACTAATTAATAAATTAATTCAATAAATAAATTTGATTAATAATGATGAATGTATATAATAGTATATCATAACTAATAATAAATAATACTACTATTTTAATTATTTATTTTAGAATTTTCTAATACTAGCTAATGATTATAATTTTATTCCTAGAATTTTTAATAAGTAATATTAAATAATTTATATTAATTCCTAGAATTTCAATAATTTATTAAAAAATTGAATAACTAATAATAAAAATACTACTTTAGATTTCTCATTTCTCAAAATATATATATAAAATCTAAATCTAACCTTAATCCTAAAAAAATTTTAAGTAATATTAATTGATATAAATTTTAATTCCTAGAATTTTACTAATTAATAGTTTGTGATTATAAAAATTTTAATTAATTTAATGAATAAATTAATTTGATTAATTAATTTAATCATGATGAATGTATATAATAATGGTATATCATAATTAATAATAAATAATATAACTAATAATAATACTATTTTAATTATTTATTTTATTTCTTAGAATTTTTAATAAGTAATATTTAAATAACTGATATTAATTCCTAGAATTTCAATAATTTATTAATACTAATAGAGAATATATATATATATATATATATATATATATATATATATATATATATATAACTTAACTCCTCAAATTTTTATTAAGTAATATTAATTGATATATATTTCAATTCCTAGAATTTCACTAATTAATCGTTTGTGATTATAAAATCCAATTATCCATATTGTAAAACCCAATTTTTTTATTTTTTATTTTTAATGTAGTTTCTTAGTTTACTATCCAAGGTATTAATGATAATTATAATTTATTAATTAATTTAATTTTAATTGAAAATTAATTAATGAATTAATTGACATTAATAATGGATTATCTGACTTGATAATTTTTATTTTTTAATTCTTTATCAAACTTAGGTTAGAAAGCCTTGAGTTAGAAAGCCATGAACCCCAAAAAAAAATATAATCCGAAAGACCAAAACTGAGGAACTATACCTGGGAGGTTGTCGAATTGGAGGAAGAGATTTGACGAATTAGAGGATGCTAGGAGCCACTGATCTCACAACCTCCATCTCTGTTAAGGTTTCGAGGATGCTTTATAATCTCGATTGCTTCTCTAATTTTCCTTCTTCGATAGTGGTCTTCCCTTGAAATGATCCTGGCATCTTTGAGAAGCATATGGTGCTTGGTTTTTGTTGAGTGTTCAACTAGGGCGGAGGTATGGGATATTTCATATTTAATACCAACGCCATGCTCTTTAAGACGTTTTTGCAACGACTGCCATGTTTCCCCAATATAACTTTTCCAACAATTCGAGTGTTGGCCTTAATAATGTGAGCCACATTGAAACCAAGAAACACTTGGAATCCAAAAATAAAAAGGTCGTTAATCTTTCATCAGTTGAGTTGGATCAAGCTACCTATAAAATTCTAAGTAACGGTTTAGGATTTTATATCACCCCTAAGGGCATCCCGAATGAGAGCATTCTATGCAGTATTGAGGAAGGGATTGAAAGTTTAGATATGGAGATAAAGAATAAGTTAGGCAAGAATGCTCTATGATTCTTAGAAAAGCCAGAAACCCTAGGAGCAACTTGAGCAAGTATGAACTTATAGCTCTAAGAACACTTTGCAACAATGATAAGATTGTTCTTCTAAAGGCTGACAAAGGAGGGGCTATAGTTGTTTTAGATAAGGTTGATTATGATAGGAAAATGGAAGAACATTTGGAATGTGGCACTTATAGGAAACTCAAATACAACCCCATGCCCAAGTTTCTAAGAGATGTCAAGAAGGAGATTATGAGTTCTAGTCTTGATGAGAAGACGAAAAAGAGGTTGAACCCTTCTTGTGAGGTCATTCCTAGAATCTATGGATTACCCAAGATTCATAGATATGGTGCCCCCCTTAGATCGATCGTCAATACCATAGGATCCCCCACCTATGAACTGGCAAAATATGTTTCCAAGGTTCTGAAGACCCTTGTTGGAAATACTGACTCCTTCATAAAAGAGTCCAAGGAGAGCGACATCTTGGTAAGTTTTGACGTTGTGTCATTATTTACCAAGATCCATTTAGATGAGGTTGTTCAGGTCATTAAAGAAGTTACGGATCCAGTAACAGCCAAGCTAGCAGAAATTTGTTTATGTTCCATGTTTTTTAGCTTCCAGGGAGAATATTATGAGTAGATATCAAGTGTTGTGATGGGCTCACCTCTCTCACCCATTGTCGTCAATTTATATATGGAACATTTTGAGAGGAAGGCACTTGCCTCCTCTCTCTTAAAACCAGCTTAGTGGAAAATATTTGTAGATGACACCAACATAAAATGGACGCATTGGAAGGAAAATCTTGATGGATTTTTTAATCACCTGAACTCAATTTCCTCAGAGATTAATTTTACTATGGAGGTTGAAAAATACAAGAGCATCTCATTTTTAGATGTTCTTGATACTAGGAAATATGATGGAACACTGAGACATCAAGTATTTAGAAAAAATACTCACACTGATAGCTACCTTCATTCTAAGTCTTACCATCATCTGGGTCAAAATTTTAGGGTCCTTAACACTCTGGATGTGAGAGCCCTAAGGATATCTGATGCATAGCACCTAAAGGATGAACTCAATCACTTAACATATATATTTAAAGGTATTGGCTATAGTGAGAATGATATCATAAAAGCCATACATAGAGCCAAAGACTCTGTCTTGACTCAGGAATATGAGGACCTCAGAAAAATTGGAAAAACCAAGAAAACTGTGGCAGGGATTTCCTTCCCTACATTAAGGTTGTAACTTACAAAATTGCCAAAGTTATGTGGAAGAAAGACATATTCGCACAATTTTCAACAACAAGAACTTTGAGACAGAGAATGCGGTCAGTTAAGGATATTATAGGCCACGAACAACTCAAAGGAGATTACAAGATTGATTGTTCATGTGGAAAAAGTTATATTGGGGAAACAGGGCGGTCGTTGCAAAAAAATCTTAAAGAGCATGGCACTGATATTAAATATGAAAGATCTCGTACCTCAGCCCTAGCTGAACACTCCACAAAAACCAAGCACCATCTACGTCTCGAGGATTCCAGGATCATTGCAAGGGAAGACCACTATCGAAGAAGGAAAATTAGAGAAGCAATCGACATTATAAAGCATCCTCGAAACCTTAACAGAGATGGAGGTTGTGAGATTAGTGACTCCTAGCATCCTATAATTCGTCAAATATCTTCCTCCAGTTCCACAACCCCCCAAGTATAATTCCTCAGGTATAGTTCCTCAAGTTTGGCTTTTCCGATTATATTTTTTTTGAGATTCAGGGCTTTCTAACTCAGGGCTTTCTAACCTAGGTTTGATAAAGAATTAAAAAATAAAAATTATAAAGTCAAATAATCCATTACTAATGTCAATTAATTCATTAATTAATTTTCAATTTTCAATTAAATTAATTAATATATTATAATTATTATTAATACCTTGGATAGTAAACTAAGAAACTACATTAAAAATAAAAATATAAATTGGGTTTTACAACATGGATAATTGGATTTTATAATCACAAATGATTAATTAGTGAAATTCTAGGAATCGAAATATATATCAATTAATATTACTTAATAAAAATTTGAGGAATTAGGTTTTGTATATATATATATATATATATATATTAATTTTTTATATTCACTATTAGTATTAATAAATTATTGAAATTCTAAGAATTAATATAAATTATTTAAATATTACTTATTAAAAATTCTAAGAAATAAAATAATTAATTAAAATAGTATTATTATTAGTTATATTATTAATTATGATATACCGTTATTATAAACATTCATCATCATTAAATTAATTAAAATTTTTATAATCACAAACTATTAATTAGTAAAATTCTAGGAATTAAAATTTATATCTATTAATATTACTTTAAAAAAAAAAAGGATTTAGGTTATATTTAGATTTTATATATATTTTTTGAGAAATGAGAAATCTAAAGTGGTATTTTTATTATTATTTATTAGATTTTTTAATAAATTATTGAAATTATAGGAATTAATATAAATTATTTAATATTACTTAATAAAAAATCTAGGAATAAAATTATAATCATTAGATAGTATTAGAAAATTCTAAAATAAATAATTAAAATAGTAGTATTATTTCTTATTAGTTATGTTATACTATTATATACATTCATTATTATTAATCAAATTTATTTATTGAATTAATTTATTAATTAGTTTAAAAATTTAATTAAACATTAAATAAAAATATAAATATAAATAAAATATATTTCCTAGATATCATTGTTGGTCGGCTCTTTAGGAAAAATTATATCTTCACTCAATAAATTTGACCTAAGTCCTTCTTTCATTTCTTCATCCATCGTCCTGAAGATGGATCTCCATGGACATTCTAAACGTCGACATTTATTCTCTAACACTGTGGAAAATCTGAGTTCTTCCTCATGAAACCTTTAAATGTGAAAGGTGCATTGGTAAGGCCAAAAGGTATGACCAAAAATTCATAATGACCCTCATGAGTTCGACATGTTGTTTTCGGAATATCTTCAGTCTTCATTCTAATTTGATGATATCCTAAATGAAGATCCAACTTGGTAAAATAAACTGCTCCATGTAATTCATCCAATAGTTCATCAATCACAGGAATGGGAAATTTATATTTAATAGTGAGTTTATTTACCTCCCTATAATCTGGACACATGAGCTATGATCCATCCTTCTTGTGCACCAATACTACTGGAGCAGAGAAAGAACTTTGACTAGGTTGAATTATACTAGCCTCTAACATTTCTGCAATTATACATTCAATTTCACTCTTTTGGACATAAGGATATGTGTAAGGCCTGATGTTTGGAGGGACACTTCCTGGAATCAAATCAATAGCATTTTCATGGTCAGGAATAGGTGGGAGTCCTTTGGGGGTTTCAAACACCTTGGAATGATTGCCCAAGAATTTTTGGAGATCTGGAGAAATAAATGATTTTGATGTTGGAACTTCTAGTGAGAATAATTGTACAACTACACCTCATTTTTCTTTCTTCAAAATATTTGTCATGACATAAGAGCTTATTATCCTTCTCGGCTTCCCTGCAATACCCCATAATTCGACTTCCTTTCCTTCTAAAAACAATTTCAAGAAAATTTCTTGAAAATTAAAAGCTATCATCCCCAAAGATTGTAGCCATTCTACTGCTAGTACAACATCAACACCTCCCATTGGAATAGAAAGCATTTTACTATTCAATAAATATTCCCCCATGGTTAGATTGATATTATGACATTTTCCAAAGAAATTTATAGTTCCTCCATTTGCAACCATCACTTGACATTTCGGTGCTGGTATAGGAAACAATTCAATTCCTTGGCTACCTTACAATGAATAAAATTATGGGTACTACCTGAATCAATCAACACTATTACCTTTTTCTTCTTGATATGTCCTTCTACCTTGAGAGTTTGAGGCCTGCCAATGCATTACACGATATGGTTAGACTCACTTCTTATTCTTGTAGGGTTGGTTCACAGTATCCTTATTTTTGGAGCTCGTTCATTTGTCTTCCTCAAATTCATGTGTTAATTTTCTTAGCACACTTATGACCTTTAGTGTATTTTCTATCACAACTATAGCAAATCCCTTTTTCTCTTTTTTCTTCCAATTGTTGTGGTGTCAACCTTGTAGGTTGTGGAAGTCTAGGAGTAGCAACACTTCCATCTTTATAGATGTTAGTGGTAGGTTTCCTTGTCGTCATAATTTTACATTCAATTTTTTTTGCCAACCTGAATGCCTTCTCCAATGAATCACGTTCCCAAACGCAAACCTCATGTTGGATATTGTCCTTTAAATTCCCTATGAAGACATCAATCCTGTGTTCCTCTAGAATATTTTTAGCCCTTATATTCAATTTTTGGATGTCCTCAATGTGCTCCACCACTAAACCGTTTTGTTTGAGATTTATCAATTGGATAAAGAAGGTGTTGCTCTTTGTATCCTCATAATGCGCTGTCATTTCTTCCGTAAAAATTGACCAAGAGACAATTTGTCTATGGGAGAAAAGAAATTGATACCATAGAAATGCATTTTGTTCTAAATGTAAAGTTGCAATGCGTATCTTTTGTGTGTTTTTCACATTATTGAGATCAAAATATTTGTCCATCTGTAGTATCCATTTTACAGGATCCTTGCCATCAAATTTCCTCATATCCATCATTGGAATATGGTCGTTCTTCCATCCAACATTATATTTTATGAAATCACGATTAACATTTATTTTTTTCTCATCATGAGTTTTCTCTACTATCTTTTCGCCATTAGGAAACATTTCTTGTATCAAAATTTTCAAACCTTCCATGTCTGCTTTTAGATCATTCTTCATGTTTTCCATGTTTTCTTTCATTTTTTTATCGATCTTATCTTCCATGTCATCCATATTAGCTTCCATGCCATCCTCCATGCCATTAATCTTAGCTTCCATGCCTTTATTCAAACCATCCATCTTAGCTTCCACACTTTTCTTCAAAACTTCCATTTCATTTTTTGTTGATCTTTGCGAGCGAAATTTGGTGAACTTGCTCTTGTAATTTTGACATGTCATGTTGCAGTTCTTCATCTTCATGAGTCGTATTAGAGCCTTATGAAGGCTTAATTGGTGCTCAATTATTCTTAGGGGGGATTTTAGAAACCAATAATGATATATATTCTACAATTTCCCCTTGGAATCAATTCAAACTGATTTTTGAAACAAGACTTATGCAATTTGAAAAAAGTACACACCTTTTTCTTTCTTTTGAGGAGCTTGATATTGAAACTAAATTATCTCTGTGATTGTGGATATTCAATATCTGAAATTAATTTTTATTTTATCCCTATAAATCTTCTTTCGAATGCCATAGGTATGACCTGATTTGGATTCGTCAATATCAAGTTATGCCCAATCTCCAACAATGACCTAGTTATGGACTGGTTCAGTATAGAGAAATGTTACGACGTGCCACATGTCACTTTTTCCTCCTTCAGTTCTAAAATTGATAGAAACAAAACTATAGTCTGTGCACTTGCGACCAATTTTTACAGAACTCCAATCCGACGCTCAGAGAGATAGCTATGACGATTTCACCACGGTCACCTCTTTAAGATGATATTCGGGAGCCTGAAAAAACACTAACTTCAACATATCATATCTCCTAACTTGCTGCGAACCAAGATCTGAAATTTTTAAAGGAAGTTCCTCACGTATTCAGTTTCGATTTGCAAAAATTTCAGCTTCTCAACCTTCGTAGAAACAAATTTATAGCACAAATTCCATGATGACTCATTTTAGGTGAAATTTAGGAGCCTGAAAAAGCACTAACGTCCATAGATCATATCTCCAAAAATATTGCGAACCAAGATCTAAAATTTCTACACGACGTTCCTCAATATTTCAGATTCGCTCTGTAAACATTCAGCTTCTGAACCTTCGTAGAAAAAAATTTATAGGGAAAATTCCACGATGACCTGTTTGGAGAAGCGAAACCCTAGAATCCAAAGCCCTGATAACAAATGTTATGAAACCAACTCCAGAAATAGAAGAAAAGAGAGATCAACACCTTACAAATCAGGCACTTAGAGGGGGAAACCACCAATAAATTACATAAAATAACAATTATTGGATGATACAAATGACCAAAACCTCATTCTATATATAGGAGTCCATGGGGTCACAATATAATCACAACTAACCTAACAACAATAATGTAAGGGAAAAATAATAACAATATTGGGGTTACAGGGGTACAAAAATAACATCAAGGGGGTTACAATAACCAAAATACGGGACTGCACCAGTAATATAGGGACCTAACAAAATAGTTAGTTGATGACATGTCTTTCCATCCCATTACTGTTGTAAACATTTGCAGAACTAAAATATCATAACAGTCACGGAGCCGAGGAAAATCTTGTCAGCAACAAGTGAAATTGAAGATCTTCAAAAAATATTTCACAAAACAAAGGAAATAAATATATCTCTGAATAAATAAAGTCCTTTTCCTTTCCTCTAAAACTATGTCTTCAAAAAATAAATCCATGAACTGATAATTCCATGCTTCCTCCTCCTGTTGACTTAGAGCATGAAACTTTGGTGGACCAAAATTATAAAGTTGTAGAAACCACTTGTGAGTTCGATTTATTCGAACTCCACAATTTGTTAAAACATAAGTTCTTAGAATCAACTGATGAATTAAACATGTTTCATTCATCTCTCACCCAGTTTATCTTTCCATAAACCTTTCACTTCCCAATTTTTTTTGTGTGGTATTAGTTTAGGTATATCTCGAGTCAAAGAGTAGTAATTTCTCAAAAAAAAGAATTCTTGTTCACCATTAGTGTTGATTCAATAAACAACATATTGCACGCCCAAAACCCTCAAACCTTACATCCATTTTCTCTAGAATCCCTCATAGATATCTATAAAAAACTAGTTTTTCCTCGAAGAAACAAAAATTTTGAAACATTCATGCTCGAAAATGCTCAATTTCCTAAAATAAATCCACCCTCTCAGTCATCTATGTTTCTAGAAATGACCAAGAAAATTATATCGATTTTTACATGCCTATTAGGTTATCATTCCGATCAATGGGCCGATGAGGTCATAATCGGTTTCTTGTCAGATTTCTCATCAAATGAAAAGGCTCTTATCTTCAACTACAATCAATTACTGACAGATTTAATTCATGCAAAATTCATGAAATTTACCATTAAAGGAGTGTTCAAATATGCCTCTCTTTTAGTGTATTTGTTCCTATTTTACAAGGAAAGTTTTAAGGATGGAAATTTATCTTAAAGATTAGAAACGTTGGCGAATCTTATTAATCCATAATATGCAAACTATAAAATTCTTGGTGATATTTTCATAGCCATATTCAAACTTCTAATGATTTCATATAGTCTCTATAAAATTTTGGCGATTTTTAAGGTAAAACATATTTTTCTTATAAGATCTGGGCGAATCATTTTTAGGAAAAAATGGGAATTGGAAAAACTTTTTTTTGGAAAAATCATGGAAAATTAGCCCATCTACGAATATTAGCCCCTAAAATTTTCCCTGTTATTTTATCAGTCAGATATATTCTCTTTTTCTTTGAAAAATATGGATAGTCAAGGAAATCCACAATCAGTAACCCAATGGACATCATTAGTAAGAAAAAAATAACACTGAACATACATTCAGTGACTTTATGGATCATTTTTTACATGTGGTCATAAGAATATCAAACAATGATGTAGAACTAAGGATTGGGACAAAAATTTAAAGAATCCCATATTTAAGTTAGAAAACTAAAACATGAGTTTCATACTTGTACCAAAATCATACATAAATGAAAGTATATGGTTTTGCATTACCACCATATAGATTTCCTAAATTTGTCCCTCTTCGAATATTTCCTCTGGAATACATTAGTAGAATGATTAACATGGATCAACTCAATTTTGTCACTGCAAGGAATAAGGCCCAATTCAAAATAAAGTGTAAAATATGGCCTTTTATTTGTAATACTAGATCAAGAGTGAAAGAAGTAGATATACTATTGAAACTAAGGAATTTAAATCTTAGTTTCACCTGGTATTATGACACAGTAAGAGGAATATCTAAGTTAAGGGTACATGAACTAGGATGAATGTTAGGAAAATACGTTGCAGGAAGTAGAAGAATAGAACATATCAGTAAAAATATCACAAACTCCAATGTCTAAAGAAAAGCAGGACAAAACAAAAAGGGAAAGTGATTCCCCTACTATCATAGAGATCTTAGGGAAAGAATTCAATATGTACACTAAGAGGAAAAAGAGAAATAACATAAATAAATCACAACGAGAATATACTACACAACAACATCCAATTTTTATGATAGGGCCATTTGTACGTTCATCCTCTACAAAAGAAGGAATAATTTTTGGATCTCCTTCAGCCTCTCAAGATGCATGAGCGTCACAGATAGGGGAAATGCCAGAAAAAAAATAAAAAATAAAATAAAATAAAATAAATAAATAAACAAATAAATAAAATAAATAAAAATAAATAAATAAAAAAAATTAAAAAAAAAATCCAAACATATTTGCAGCCTATAAGGAAATAAAAAATAAGAAAAAAGATCTGAAATCTTCCACTTATACTCATTTTTGCAAGCAGAAAACTACTTCACATCATAGCCTACTTTTAGCCTTTAATACAGAAAAGGGAAAAATGAAAATCTCTTTCTTAGAGCCGAAAGTTACTCATCTGAGAACTACACATTAATATACAAAATCATTTTTATCTTTTGATGAAAATTTAAGTCATCCCATTTACTAGATCGATATGAACAAACAATCTAGTGAAATGATATTTTATTCTCTCATAAAGTCAGCTATGGCAGCATCTAGACTACAAGGTTCAGTGAACAATGTCCAATCTCATCTGAAAATAGATAAAATATATTCTCTAGCGAATGATACAAAGATAAATCATTAGAATATTTAGTGATAAAATTGGTATATGATCCCACTAATGTGAAAGGAACAAAGGAGATTTTCAAAATAAAAAATGCAGACATAGTTGATTTGAGAAAACAACTTAGACTACCAACAATAGAAGATCCATAAACTAAAGAAGTATGAGCGCTCAAAAAGGAAAAAGAAGATATGTTTAAAATCATAATTTAGAAAAACATACAAATAGACAGAATGGAAAAAGAACTTGAAAGACTCTTGAAAGAAAAAGAGCAGGTAGACCTTGAATAAAATGGTTCCCTAACAAAAGTTCTAGTTAGAGTCATTGCACCAGTAATAGTTCTACCCATAATAACTTCAACATGTGCATCTACAACAACAAGCACAAATACAACATCATAATTGCAAAATCAATGGAGGATTTGTCCATTAAAGGAAAATAAATTGAAAAGATGAAGGCTCAACTTACTAATCTACAAGAGCATAAAATAGAGACAGAAAATTCCTATATGGGAGAATTGCAGAAAATACACAAGCTTCCTCAAAATATTAATGCCTTAGAAAATAGGTCTCTTATTTTTGATACCATACCAGAAGCCAAAGAGAACATATCGATAGAAATCAATGGGCCATCACTAAAATCTGACCTCCAATCCAAATCCTCTTTCAACAAAATGAACTGGTCCAAAATTCTAAAGGAGTAATTGCAGATTTAAAGAAAGAATTAGGGATGAAGCTAGGTAGAGACACAACTCTTATTAGGATTCTAAGTTCTAAAACCAAAGAATAATTACAAGAATTTGATATAGAATATAGGAAAAAGACTATTCTGGAAGAGATAACAGTTCTCACTAGGTGAAATTTGATGCTTCAATTGGAAAACAGGTGCCATAATCTAGAATCAGATTCCAGAAATTTCATAGAAAGTTCTTTGTTTTACATGAAAAAAGGCTACCTGGATTAAAGAGAATAGGAGAAAAATTGATTAATTTTAATGAATATCAGTAGTAGCTTTATTCAATTTCCAAATATAAATCTAGATTTGTAAATATAAAGGGCTCAATTATAGGAAAAGATTTCATGGAAGGCCTTCATTATGATTTTCTTACCATACATGAGATAAGTCATTTATTTTTGGTTAAGCCTACCTTCAAAAAATATGATGAGGTAGATGAAACATTTAGAAAACTACTCAAGTATACAGTTCTAGATGAATAAAAATCAGAAGGATAATGCAAATTATTAAACTAATGAGTCATCATAATCAACAATAAATAAATAACACAATCTGGCCAGATCAACACCATAATCCTCGAAAACAGTGCTAACAATTCCAACATATTTTTTTTTCTATTATTTTCCATTTTTTTTGTAAAACAGTTCTATATATTTTCCAAAAAAGATCTATATATCTCTAAACAAATTGTATTTATACTTCCAAAGTAGAATTGCAAAGGGTTTTACACTTGGGATGAGCTTTGAAAGTGGAATAGTAACTATCTAAAGTTGCTTCTGATTTATAAAATGCTTCTAGATTTATAAAATGCTTCTAGATTTGCTTCAAAATAGCTTGTTATCTTGTGAGTTCTTCTTAGTTATTCATTGATTTTGTTGTTTTATACATGTGTTTAATCTTTATGGAGAAGTATAGGTAAGATACAGTTGAATGTCAACTTATCTTAAATCCCCTGTGAAGTTATGAATTATTATAAAGACTAGTTTAGTGGATTGTTTCTCATGATAAATCCTATACATTAATAAATTGTCACTTCATGAAATTATATCCATTTTTATGCCCTGTGAACACAGTTTTCTTGCATCTTCCATACGATTAAATAATTATTTTGTCTTAATATTTATAGAATCATAGCCCCTTACATTTATGCATTGCATGCATTTTAAAACCCAAATTACTCTCAAGAGGTAAAGCATCAACCCTTTCTTAATAGAAAGAAAAATGTGGCTAAATCATCATCAGGCCACAGAAAATCATAGCGAAGCAATGAAAAAGATGACAGAACTCTTCGATAAGTTAAATGATAAGATAGATAAGATAAGTCAGACACAACCACCAATATTCCCCAATATGGAACATAATCAACAGAACAATTCAGCAAATTCAGGGAGTTCAAAAGAGCATCACGAAGATAGTAATGCAGATTCCCAAAATAAGCAACTCTGGAATTAATTTGCTAATCAGTATCCCCTTCTCCTTCCACCGTCAGCATATCATCGAAAAGAAAAATTCGAGCTAACTAAGTTTGACGGTAATTAAAAAAATAGTGTTGCATGGCTTAACAAAGCTGAAGAATATTTTGAAATTTATGACATTAGTAGTGATGATGAAAAAATTAAGCACGCTTCCATGAAAATGGAAGGAGAAGTATATAATTGGTATATCTGGTGGAAAAAGACGATGTTTGCTATTAGTTGGACAAAATTTAAGGATGCATTCTTCAAAATATTTCAAGGTATAAAAGAAGAAATTTTTTTCTCAACATTCATCAAATTACGCCAAAAAGGAGATGTGGATGAGTACACTCGAGAATGGGAGACCTTAGCGACACGAGTGCCTGGATTGTCAGAATCTCGTTTAATCTAGTCTTTCATCTCAGGACTTAAAGTCCATATACAAGAAGAGCTTGAACTTCATGACATAACATCAGTAGAAATAGCAAGGCAAAAAGCAAAAGTTGTTGAAAAGAAATTTGAAACGTTATCGTGGTCAAACTCAGAAAGAGTATATTCGAGACAAAGATTTTCTCAATATGAAAATATAGATGACACAAAATATGTTCCGCCCCATATTCGTGAAGAAGAAAATTCTAGTGTTGAAAAACAAATAATGAGAGAGGGAAAGTGAAAACATTGCGGCGAAAAGTGGGACCCTAAGCACAGATGTGCTAATGGAAAAGTGAAAAATCTATACAGCTGTGAGGCAACTAATGACGCTAACAATAATGATTCATATATAGAAGGATTAGAAGACACCTTAGAGTTCTCTCCAAAAGTAGATGACGAAACAATTCCGTACATGTCATTATCAGCTATGACAGACATATCACAACCTCGGACCCTAAAGTTAAGAGGACATATCAAGAACAACAACGTAATTGTTCTCATTGACACTGGTAGTACCCACAATTTTCTAGATTCAACCGTGGCGAAAAGACTCAACATCTTTACCTTCCCCATGCCTAATATGAAGGTAATGGTGGCTGATGGTAAGAAGATTGAGCAAGTAGGGAAATGCCATAAGGTCAAACTATAGATAAAAAACTTTAATTTAGAATCTCCATTCTACATTGTCCCATTACGAGGAGTAGATGTGGTCTTAGGAATTCAATGGCTACAAACTTTAGGTACTTATTCTGCCAACCATCAGAAGAAGTTTATAAGCTTTAAGTGGAAAGGGTAGAAGCACAAATTGTATGGATTCCAAGCCCCAGAAAATTAGTTCGTATCGTCATCTCAGATGACGAAGAGGATTCGAAAAGGAGCACCAGCCTGTATAGTACAATGTCATCAGTTAGAAATGTTATCTACAAAAAGTAACCGTGAAGAGTTGCCAAGAGACCAAGGAATAGTTCAGAAACATGAAAAAGTCTTCCAAGACCTACCCATAAAAGTGCGATTGGAAAATCGAACATAAAATAGAAGTCAAGGCAGGATCACACCCTCTTAACGTCAACCCTTCTCATTATCTGCCTCGCCACAAAGCATAAATTGCGAAGTTAATCAAAGACCTTTTCACAATATGGTGTCGTATCCAAGAGCAAGAGCCACCTCTCGAGAAAACCCAAACATTCGTCAACAATGTTTGTCATTACGCATGCTTTGAGGACAAAGCATCTTTAAGAGAGGGGAAATGTTATTTATACTTTATTAATTATTAGTTAGATATAGTTATCTTAGGTTTTATTAAGTGAAAGGGCATGATCAAAGATCATGCCTCTTCACCAAGGGACACCATGAGGCTGTATTTAAAGCCTCGGTGATTCCCCATTGTAAACATCTCATATTTTATCAATAATTATATATAATTATCAGGTTTACCAAAGTTTTTACACTCCAGTTTAATGGATTTTTTCTCATGATAACTCCTCTACATTAATAAATTGTCACTTCTTCATGAAATTATATACATTTTTATGCCCTGTGAACAAACTTTTCTTGCATCTTCCTTATGATTAAATAAGTATTTTGTCTTAATTTCTATAGAGTCATAGCCCCTTACATTTATGCATTGCATGGATTTTAAAATCCAAATTAATCTCAAGAGGTAAAGTATCAACCCTTTCTTAATATTAAGATCAATCAAGGTATAGAACCTGCTCAAATAAGCTTAAAACATTGGTCATCCAAAAATTGAAAACAAGAAAACATTTCAGATGCTCTAGCATTACCTAACCTATAATTATCTCAAATATACATCAGATTCAATCCTTAGATATTGATAAACACAACTTTCCTAGAATTTGGGTGAAGCCCTGTGTTTTAAACTCAGAAAACAAGCGGGTCATTATGGTTGTTACTACAAAAGAGTAGTTGACACACCATCAGGACAATGGCCTCCATATTCTGAGTATTTTACCAAACCATTGGAGTGAAATTTCTCTTTGCATGAATTCCCTCAAACTCTAGATCCATCTCAATGGTGGTTAGCTACAAGAGAGATTGCAGTGTATTTAGATTATGGTTGGATGGATAATGCAAGTTTTCTCTTGAGTTGTCAATTAATCTAAATCATTCATATAAGTATAATGATTTATGCATATTTTATTTATGGATGATGACTATACTTGTTATTTTATTAGATGATCTATCATTTTATACGATTCATAAAATAATGCTTGAATCATTGTACTATCATGGTTGATAAGCTATCTTAATTTTCCATGGTGGTAAGGATTCTTGAAGGAGGTGATTGATGATATCTTCATTATTTTGGAGGATTGCTTACATGATTATTATCGATTGTATAAAATCCACTCAATTAACATGTTATGTCATAATTTCTTAGTTATCTTGGATGTGTATGAAGTGGGAATATTATTTTCATAAAATTAAATATATGTTGTATTTCATTTTACGAAGTTAATTTATATATTGTATGTTAAATTAGTAGCAACTCAGAGCTAATGGTCAGTTATTTTTTTAATGATGTGATGATCTATGGGTTTATGTACACCTACATATTGTTGTAACTAATAATTTTAATCAAACGTAACACCCTAATATTTATTTTTTTAACATGATTTGTAACCCTATTGAATGAATGAAGAAATCACTTGACCTAAAATACATATATGAGTGGAATTTCCTTGCATACCATATCTTATATAGTATTGAGGGTGGGTGAATTAGAATTGGAACCATGAATTCCTCTAATTTATGATATGGCGTAGTTTAGGTCTTATAGGTATCATTTTTATTGAATTCGAATAGGGGTCATTATAGCCAAGAGTTTATGTTCAAGACGACAAAATTATTCTAAGAAATTTCATGGTATAGGAAGATGCCATGGCCTTGCGAAATCTTTGTAAAATCACCATATTTCCTTGATTTTCCATTTTTTTTATTCTTTAAGGTCTTGTCATAGATCCAATGATTTAAGGCTTGAGGCTATCTAAAAAGGGTTCCCTTGAGCATGACCAAGACATGCCACATGGCCAGATATGTTTTGAAAATCCATCTCATATATGGGAATATTTTCTTATAAGTATGGGATCTAGGCATCTAGAATTCGATTGTGGCAAGGGCCATCAGGTATGTATTTTTGTCTTGAGGGGTCCCGACCCAGGTTCGGAGTTAAGGTTAACCAAAAAAACCCTCGTACTACTGGCCCATTCGATAGTGATCTGCTTGCGCAAGTCAAAGTCTCACCCAAAGCAGTATGGGGGGTGTTGGAACTAGGTTTCCACACCCTAAGAGAGAATTAAATGATGTCTGTGTCTTCAGATCTAAAACAACTTTGATCATACCTTTGCAAAAAAATCCCTAACCAAAAACCCTAACCAGGAAGATTTAGAGTAACTAGTGTGCCTGCTAAAATAGAGTCCACAATCCATGTAATAATCCTCAATACATATTATTATATCTCAACAATAATAGATCCATTCATTTATCATTAATCCAGAGCAAAAAAATAGTTGTGCAATCGATTTGAATACAAATAACACAGTGACCAGAAATAACATGTAGAATAAATCATAAAGTGGATAACATATGCATTTAGTACTCAGATATCATCCAAAATATTTATTAATTCATTAACAGTTCATATATCCCTTAAAACACCTTCAGTTTATCCATGTACATAGCCAATGGGGTATGCACACATAGCAGGACTAAGGTCACTATGCACACAGGCAGCAAGAGCCTTCTAACCCAGATAAGTTCGCTAAAATACATTCAGATATTTATCATCAACATTAACATTGTCTTCATCGACTCAATCTAGAATCCTATTTATAGTTTTAGCCTACACTCATTTAAGGTTCGAAAACTGTGGTTTGCAACCCCTATTTCTACCTTTTGACCCATTACAACTCATGAGGGGATCTCACCTGCCCAAAATCCCCTTAACTTGTGTTGCGCACGACTAAACTTACAAAACATTTACAAAAATATTCCAAAATATATCAAAATTTTGACCTAAGGGAACCTTCTCAAACATGCCCCCAACACAATCTTTTGACTAGTCTTCAGTCACAGCGGTACTAGGTTCTTCATATTGTTCTGAAATTATTCAATAACAGTAGAAAAGGGTGCTAGGAATCCCACACTCTGATCTGCTACACTCTGCGTGGTATCTACCAACATTTGAGACGTCAACCCCTCTGCAGCTAGGTTGATAATCTGCAGGGTCTGATTTAGGTTCTTGACTATTGCATCTAGGTCTTGAGATAGATTCATTTCCTTTTCCACCCACGACTTCATATGCTTAGTCACGATCTACTTCTTCCGACAGACCTCCTCGACTTCATTTCGCAGAACTTGGCTGGTGTGCAAGCGGGGCATGCGCTTGGCTGGAATGAAAGTGGGAATGGCCTCCTGTAGATCATTAAATGCTTGCTCCTTGGCCCACAACTCCTGATTGATGTTTTTGATGAGTGGGTCTGTTTTCATAGAGGTCCACATTCCCATGGCTGTATCTAGTAGCACGGGGCACTTGTCAGCATTTTCTGAGATGATTTCTGATGCTTCTTTCACTAAGTCTTCTCGTTGCGTGCGCACCTTAGCGGGAGTCTCGGGTTGCAACTTAGCCTGTAATGCTACAATTTTTTTTCCAAACTCTAATTTCAATGTCTACACTTCTGTCTTGGAATATTTTAATGCGGAAACCAAGCTTTCAATATCGACTAGGGGTGCGGTGGTTGCTAGGATTTCCACTTCAGGAAGATCACCGCATAGTCTGTTAATTAAGTATTCCAATTTTGCACTATGAGCCATAGCCTCCTACTGCGTTGTTTGTTCCTAGAGTGACTCTTTCATTTTTTCTACAACTGTCTATTTTTCTTCACTCAAATATTGTTGCACACGCACCTCCCTGCACTGAAGCTCTTCAGAGATAATTGTCTGGATAGCATGTAGCTTTCCACTTGCTAACTTAGAGAGGTCGATTCTGACTTCTGGGTAGGTTGGCACCTATGTGAGTAGCTCTGTCTGCTCCACTGTAATGGCTGTGCCTAGGAAGGGGAAGATTCTGCTATCTAAGGTTTTGATAATTATGGCTCTTGGATGGATCTCTTGAATTTCCCTCTCTTGATCCATGCTCTCTTGAAAGTTGTCGGCCTTCAGATGCAAGACCTGCAATCCAGATTGTAAGGCTTCAATCGCATCCTTGTATTGCTCCTCAATGGCATTCCATCTGTCTTCCGAAAGAGAAGTGATTGCATCCGTACTTTTATCCAAGTCCTCCTATGTCTGAGCGACCTCTTCAGCTCCTCCAGCCTTGGATCCCTTTCGCTTCTTTCGCAGACCCTTTGAAGTTTCGGCACCATGCCTGGTGATGCGCAGAGATTCAACACCATCATCGTGTAATCCATCTAGGCCAATAGGGTCTATATTAGCTTCACCTCCAAGGTTTTTCTCTGTATCCTTCTTTTCTTCATGCTCAGGATCTTTTTCACCATCCTTTTTTGCACATGTTTCTGCATCTTTATCAGTGCACAGCTCGACCTCTTTCTCTTTATCACCTCGAGTTGTTTCTTTCTCTAAGGTAGTGTCTATAACGGGATGAGTGGAGCCGAGCCCCACTTTCCATACTGCTAGCCATGTCATAATGACTTGGTTGACCTCCACCTCAGTCACCATGAAAGGTAAGTTATTCCATGCGAGGTCATTGTGCACCCTGATCTGCACATGGTGCATTTTGATCTGGAAATCAACGATTCCTTTATACTTCTCATATACTACCAATGATAATCTTGGTCATGAGTGTATTGCAGCGGCCAACGTTCCCTCAAATAGTAAAAAAAAAATATTGTTATCTTTCATGCACTTGGGATCAAGGGAATCCCACAAATTGGCGTAGCACGCCCTCTCACATATGCCCGGCTTCAGCTACGCGACGAATCCATCTGTCGGAGTCTCCCATGCTATCAATGCAATAAGTAACAACATACAGGAGTACAAAAATAGCCTCCTACAAGTTTCAAGCATCATTCGCAGGTTAGACACATGTTTCTTTACCAATCCAAACACTATCCAGTCAGAAAAGTATACCTCCATAAATTTATGCATGAATTCCTTGAGCACAACCACTACCACACGCGTGAATATCGCATGTGCATTCTTCAATCCGAAAGGCATGACGGTGTACTGAAAATACCCCCAATCTATTGCAAAGGTGGTCTTGCGACGATCTTTAGGTGCAATTCTGATTTGATGATACCCAGAAAATCCATCAGTAAATGAATAAGCCTCTTGTCGTCCCACATTATCTAGAATCTCATCTGGAAATGGAGTAGGGAAGGGGTCATGCAAACAAGAATCATTCAGCTTGCGTATATCTAGACAAATTCTTATCTCTCCTATGATATTCTTCTCCTAAACCACCATTGGGCTTACCCAATCAGAGTACTCTTCAGGCTCAATGATGCCTGCAGCCACCATCTTTTCTAATTTCTCTTTTAATTTTTGCTTATATTTAGGATTCAATCAGGATGGGAATTGATTGACAGGGCATGCATCTAGTTTCAAGGTGATCTTCATCACACCTAGGTCTCCTACAATTCCTTTGAGCTCTGAGAACTTGGTAGGAAATAGGTCCTGATACTCTATCAGCAGCTCCATAATATTTCCTACTGTATCATCATCCCAGTTATCCACAATTTTGGCCAACTTGGGCTGCTCTTCTGTCCAAATGTTGACTTCGTTTAAATTTACAGGTTTATTTACATCTACCATTCCCAATGAGGGCTCTGCAACTGTGCACTCCCCTTTAGACTCAGGGATGTTGACATTTCTCATATCATCTTCATCATCCTCTATTGACAAGTTCAAGAAGTTAACAATGTCTTGCATCTGTGCATCGCATGCTAGTGCAACACATTCCCTTCAGGGTCTGGAGTCATCAAAGATGAGAGACTCTATGTCCTGTAGGGCTTCATCCAAATTTTCTAATCCCCCAACCAAGCTGAAGGTTGATATGAAATCATCAGTCATTGTGATCCAATGGCGATTTCCTCAGCGTAGCTCCGTTTCCAGATACCAAGTGGTAGGTACCAACCCTAACGAATAAATATACATATGAACCCATTTTTTCCAAGTATTTTCCTTCCAAAATTCTACCCACATCGATAGGTGCTTGCGCGGGTCTCCCTGACCATAAAAAATCTTAGTTGGCGGGGTAGCGGGAGGCTCAAACTGCAACCCCATAATTTTATACATTCCTCCCAGTACTTAAAAACACCCTTGTGGGTATCCCGCCAACGCGCCGGGGTTGCGCTCATAGCCAATTAAAGCTCCCAAAACCTTCATTCTTCTGGGAAAACCTTTTCCAATTCTTCCAGAAATACTTTGACACTACCAAAACCATCAAAATAGGGTAGTTCTCTTACCTCTGAGGAGATGCACTGGAAGTTTTTTTTTATCTTGAGGCAACGCAGTGTAGAAACATCATGCAAATGATTCTGTCAGTTCTCCATACTGCCATCCAAATATGAGAGACATGAAATACCCTTCTCCCAATTCAGTATCCCATCAATTGTAGGGTTCATCCAATATTCTTCCCGCGCAGTCAACTTGTAAATATTGTCGACAACATCTCCTTTGCGTACTGGCTCTACATATATTTCTCCTTCTGCTAGATCCAGTTGGACTATCACTCGCGTACCGTCATTCTGAAAGATCATTCTTCTATGCTTTAGGCTAATTATGCCTCCCATATCAGTGTCCCAATCCAATCCTAACACTGCAGGGTAGGGGTTTGCATCATCCACAATTTGTATTACTTCCAAATCTGCACATAACTTTGCTCTAGCAATGTCTACCAAGACCTGTGGAATTCTTCCAAGTGGAATGATATTCTGATGATTAGACATGCGTAACTGAATGGTGGACCATTCGAGATTTTTTTCTCCCATCTTCTTCCAGGTTTTCTTACGTATAAAATTTGCATCAGACCCCATATCCAAGATGACGTGATCCATCTCAACTCTCTAATCTGCACAGTCATGCACGTCTCCCGACCAGTTCTCTTCTTGTTTTTATAAATCTTGTTCATAGCCTTAGTCTTCGTTCGAGGTACTTATTTTTCCGCGAATCTATCTATCAAGGCCTGCAGATTATCTATTGCCTTCTCATTGCGCAATAAATTAATACAGGCTTGTAAGAATGGTTTGGCTTCATCATAAGCCTTTGGTTCCATGATATAATTTGACGTGGATGCTCCTATAGTAGCAAAAACCTTCTTGGCTTCAGTGAAAGTCTCCTTTTCCTTCTGCATGTTGAGTCCTTCTTTCTTGTCAGATGCCTTTCTAACTAGTGGCTCTGCATTAACCCACTTTTCCTCATCTCCTTGGGTGGCAGCACCATTTCATGTAATTACATTTACACTTGGACCATCATCGCATGGTTCAACTTTAACCATTTGTATGTTCTACATAGGTGTGTTGCTTCTTTTCCGTCATTTTAGCAATTAACATAGGACAATCTTATATAAAATAATCAAATTTCCTACAGTACCTGTAGGATTTTCACACAGTGTTATGGAAGTTGTGCGCATAGTGTCCAGCATCCCCACAGTTATAGCATATTACTTGCCCTCTTCCCCAACCTACGCCGGCACCACTCGTCCCTCCCCTTCCACTTGTCGGGGATCCTCCATGTCCAGAGGGAGATGCTAGTGAAGAAGGGTTGGCATGTACTATGTTATCACTCTAATAATTCTTCAAGTTGTGAGAATTTTGATTTTTGTAAAAGAATATCATAGGTAACATCAAACCTACTTTTAAACTCTAGGATCTAGCCTTCATATGGTTCAGAGAGGGCTCTCTCTATAAGATTTAACTTTTTTTTAATATATGATTTTAGGCTAGCTATAAGGGGAAATTTGGTTTTGATATGGTGGTAAAATCACTTACATGATATGGATAGTAATAGGTCTGGTTTCCATTGGGTAAATGGAGTCAATGTGTCAAGAAAACAACTCAAGATTAAGGTCTAAAGACAAATATTTTTAGGGCAAGATAGACAAGTCACTCGAGATCTTAAAAGGTTGATTGATGAAGTAGTATAATTGGGATAAAGAGAAATCAAGGATTCTTTGATTCAGATAAAGAGGGAGAAGACAGAGGTTATTAGAAAGAGTGAGCAATTAAGGGTTCCCTACCCTGGAAATCAGCAGAAAACATGAAAATGATAAATAGTTCAAGACCGAGTGCTTTTAACAAATTCTGTAATAAAATTCCTGATTTATCATTAAAGTTTAGAACACATTTATTGATGAATGTAAAACATAAGAATATAAACATATGACAAGAGAAAATACTTCACTTAAGTGGCTCAATGACATGAATCCTAAAATATGATGCTTTATTGATGTGATCCAGTCTACTACTCGAGCTTGATACAAAAGACCTTTAGGTACAGAAAATATACTATAGAAATCTTTAGCAATTTATTCCACCCTCAATACTTCCAAAGATTAATTATTTATACAAACAATGTTACAAAATATCCTAGAATAGTCCTAAGAATGTTTTTTGGAAATAAAATATCTTATTACAAAAAGATAGTGACAGCTGCTTAACAACTTGCAAGTTGTCCTACTTATTCAAATTAAATAGAAATGTTGTTTGGATTTGGGTGCAGCTGGCTAGTAAGGTGTCTTTCACGCTGGCAAAAAAATATTTAATCTGTTTGAAGCTTTATCTCTCACTTGATACTCTTTAACTGATACACTTTAACCCATGATACACTTTATAACCTGTTATTTTGACTGCTTCACTATGTAAAAACATTTTTTACTGTGTAAAAACAACACTCTGCTTTTTCATCTTCTTTCATTGCAAACTTTTTTTTACAATAAGTCAGTAAGCTTTTGCCAAAACTCTTCATCTGGTAATTTGATATTTGTAAGTTTTCTAAAATTCTCATCTGCTTCAATGTATCTTACAAAACTTGGTTTGACCACAAAGAGGTGTTTTATTTCATGTTGTAAATAAAACAAGTTTTCAAAGCTTTTATGCAAAACTTTACCTGTAGGAATTCCCTACCCTTCTGATTTGTTCACCTGTTATTTTGCATGATATCTTATCTTTTTATCATAGTCTTCTTGTTTCATCAGTTTATCATTAGGAATAAGAATGTTTGGAAGACCTTTTTGTCTTAAGGTGTCAAACTTAACCATGAATCTAGTTATGGATATGTCCATATTTTGACACTTCTCTTCCAGCTCTCCTATCAGTTATTCCTATTTCCTCCAATTCTTTCTTGTTCTGGGTATTTATAAATTTGATGATTTATAACGCTTCTTCTAGTTTAGTGCCTAATTCATCCTTGGTTTTCTGAATCTCCTCAATAACTTCCTGTATTAGATCCTTTTTCTCATAAATTACCTGTATTGATACCCAAGTATCATTGATGGATTCAATGTTTTTGGAACATAGTTGATTTCTCACATATGCCATATGTTATTTCAAGGTTAAATCCTTTTGTAAGTTTTTTAACTCAACATTTAACCTGTTAGCCCTTTTTTCTTGAGTGTTAGAATTGATTTGGGCAAGCTTCTTGGCATCTTCTAGATTTTCAATCTGTTTCTTCAACCTATTGATTTCACTGGCTTGAATTGACATTTCTTCCATGGCTTTAATGATTTTCTTGGCTTCATCTAACTATTGAGTAGCTGTGGTAGAAGATTTAGTATCTAAAGTAGTGGAAGAAGTGATTGGCACTGCTGTGGCCAATGGGACTTTTGGTGCTAACTCTTCTACTAGAGCTGAAGGAATTGTTGTTGTTACCATGGGAATGACTGTAGGAGGAACATTTTTAGTCTTTGCAGCTTATTTTTCTTGGACAAGCTTGTCCATCTGAATCTCCATTTCCTTGATCTGTGCTGTCATTTGTAATATTATTTTCATCATCTCATCCTTTTGGTTTGCTTCCTGTACAATTTCCTTAGCCTGTGGATGTTCTGTTGGTGGTAATTTTAGTTGCTTTCTGAGTCCTGCAATATCAGCAACTTTCACATTAGAAGGGTCGTACCATACTTCAATCACCAATTCTTCTAAAGACTTGATTATGGTGTCTTTAGCATATGAAGAATCTTTTTCAATCCTAATCTGATCTCTCATATTTATCACAATGTTTTGGAGCTTTTTGGAACTCATTTCCTTTGTGGTCATAGTAGAATAAAACATTTCAGAAGTTTTCCTATGGAATTGAATCTAATCTAATGGATGAATGATTTCTACTAGTACTTCAAGGTCAAACTTATTATAATCTGCTGCTATTTTAGGTGTCTTTAATGTAGGTTGAAGTACTGACATTATCAATTTCTAATTTGATCTACTCATTCTTGGCCTTGATTTGTTTATATTTCTCTGTTATATGAATAAATGTATCCTCTGCTTGCTGTGATGAATATGCTTCCATGCTTTGATGTTTCTCAATCACCTGTATGTTAGAAGTAGCAGGTTGCTACTCTTCTTCAATCACTATAGTAGTTACAATATATTTCTCTTGATTTTCTTCATCTAAAAATTCAATTGTTTAATTTTATTTGTCTACTGGATTGATTTTTGGTATTTTATTATACCTGAGCTTGAATCTGGTTCATGTGGTTGTTTCAACAGTATATGAATTTTCTTCTCGGTTTCTCTTTATGGTTCTATCTTCTTGAATTACAGTCTTCAAAGTGTGACTAATATCACCTTGTTTGACTATTTATAGTAATGTATTTTCCAACCATTCTACTTTGTTTTCAAATTCTTCAATTTTAGGTTTCTTGTCATGAATGTAAGGGGTTAATTTGCATTTTACCCTCATCTTACTGATTATTCCATGAGGATCATAGTTCCAAAAGAAAATTTCACCAAACTTATATTGCAGTAATTGTTTTTCTATCTCTGTACCTCCTTCCCTGTTGTTGCATATGAAAGGACCTACTTGGTTTTTCAACTTGAACCGAGTCTTCTTCTTAGCAGCCAAAAAGTTTATAGAATATGAGCTTAAAATTTGTCTTATATATTATAATGCAAACACTCTCATTGGCACATACTTTGGCAGTTTGTAGGGAAATAGGTTTGATCCATAGACTCTAATATCTGTGTGGTTTTGATACAGGTACCAATCTCTAGTTCTTCTTTGCTCTGGTAGCTATAAAAATTTCTTAATCTCAACATTTATCTTTGGTTGTACACTCTTTATAAGCATGTTTATCAATGGGTGAACAAATAAATCTGTGAAATCTGCATAAGTGAACTCAGTTGATTCTTTTCTAAATAAAGAAGTCCAAAAAATCACTGACAATGGATTTCGCTCTACATTCAACTTTTGAAGGTTTATTGGGAATTTTTCTGACTTGAAATAGGGGAACATATGAAAAAGAAAGGATGTATACCTAAATACTCATTCACTAGGAAGTTTCACTGGCTGATCATGGATATTGTTAGATATATACTCAACATAGTCAAAAATGATTACAAGGTGCTGACCAGGCACAAAAGTAGATGGAAAACCAAGTATAGACTCATCCCTGTGCTCATCAGTAAAGTAGCCAAGGATAAAAGAAAACATTGAAATGACATGTCTAGATCCTTCTGGGAATTTGGAAGATGAATAGGGAGAGTTAATCTTTGGGATTTCAACATATGAAGGCATGAATAGTTCAAAGATTTGAAATCTTTTAGGGAATTATAAATCCAGATAGAGCTTGGTAAGGGCTTCTATAGACAATGGGACTGCATTAGGACAGGGTTGCAACTGAAGCATTTGGTTTATAGATTTTGCAGTGATAGTGAATAATAATTCTTTCTTAGCATTAACAATAGCTCCTAGGTCAGGGGAATAATGGTCTTGACACAATCTGATGAATTCAAGACACTGAAAGGTATGGGGAACTACATATTTGGGTAAATTGGACTCCCAAATTTGTACTTCATCTGCCTTATCTAAATATTTTTCAAGACTCCAGCAGTGGAGATCAAGGAGATTGAATTCGATTACTGGGTCAGTAATTTTATAATCAACATTAGCTAGAGGAGTGTGCTCAACATCTAAAACAAGAGGTGGTAGTGTATTTACAACAATGGTGCTTTTTGAAGCCATTTCTAGGTTTGTTTCTGACAATGTTTCCTTCAGGATGTTTTAAAACTCTGTTTTTTAGGCTTTTGTACACTTGTGCAAGCTTAGACTGTTTACAGAAGGTATTTTTGGTATGACAAAGGTTTGTTTTGAACAAAAATAGGTAACATTAGGCTTTCTTTTGTTTCAAACATTCAATTATGCTCTAAAATCAATATTTACACCTTTTATAGACTCAGGAAATTTTAACAAGGGATTACTGCTCTTTTCTTGGATAAAACAGACCTAAAACAATTTAATTCATGCGCAAAAGGATTCTGAGCATGTGTAAAAGGTTTTTAGTTAATGGTCTCTAAGGGTCTGCAAATACCTAAAACCTCTTTGACTTCCTTAAAACAGCTTACAATCTTTTAGAAACTATGATTTTATCAAGGTTTTTGTTGCAAATACAATTTTTTAAGGCAAGAGAGGTTATTTATTTAGGAAAACAAGCTCATATAGGGCTAAAATTCACAAGAATGGCTATTTTCAGGCGTAAGATAGGTATTTTCTTGAAAAATACTTGTTTTTTTAGGTATTTGTCTTGAAAAGGGGTTTTTTGAAGTCTAGAAGCTTTCAAAAGTTTTGATGAGGTTCTTTAAACACAAATTGGACTGTCTGAGTGGTCGAAGCAACAAATTTGGGGCGATTTCTGGTATTTGAGCATGAAAATGGGGTGGCAACGTTGTTTCTTCAATCAGAAACAGTCAAATGAGCGAAAAATGCAAAAAAGGGTTTGAATGCATGAATTGGCAGTTTTATAAAAAAATCAGGTTTAAAGAATAAATGCATTCAATGAGGGTCAAGTCAAATGGAGGCGGTCTGGCACGGGAAGGATAAATACCGCCAAGCGGTTATCGCACGGTTGGAGGGTGGTAAGCATTTTTTCACAAACAAATGTGATCTAGTGAGAAAGGGACGCGTGGAGGAGAAAGGGGTGGTCGATACTGCCCATATCGCAAAATCATAATCAATTAATCATCACTCTATTAAATTTGTGATACGGGTTTTGGATCATCAGATTGGGTGGAGGAGATGCGAACGGTCCAGATCTAATGATAAAGTTGTTGGGTGGATTGGCGTGGGGCTCGGGAGTTTTATGTGGTAGAGCTAATATTATTACATATAAACATAGTTTAAACATAAAATCTAATGTATTAACAGGATAGGCGGGATAGGAAATTTATACGACCAATAGACTATGTACATGCGTAAAATAACCTTTGGGCAGGTTTTAATATATATAACGTATGTTTTTAAACTATGGGGGAGCGGAATATGTCGCGTTGGGAATTAGAACCATAGGTTAAACATTAATAAAGTGGGTTGGGACTTTATTTAATACAAGGGATTTAATATAGCTACGGGGTATGGTATTTATAATGGAATTAATAAATAAGTTAAATGTTAATATGATATGAATGAGTGGAAAATATACAAATACCCTTTATAAAGTGTAATTTAGGAATTTGGTCATATTTGTGTATGAAATAAGATTAGTTAAGTGGACTTTTACTTTTCTTAAACAAAAAAGGTGTTTTAACTTAGGAAAAGGGATTTATTTTGGGAGAAGGGGTGAAATTAAGGAAAAAGGGTTTTATGAAGGGAATCGAATACTTAGTACCAATCAGTCACTAAGCCTTAGGTCCAGTCCCAAATTTTTTTTAGAGAAATGCTCCAAGCCTTTATAATTGAAGGTTTTGAATACTAGAATACTTTGAGGGGACGGAAATTAGTAATTTTCCAGGTTATATTTTATTCATGCCTTGTGCAACTGATTTCTACCTACCCGTCATTATTCTAACATATTTTTTCATTATTTTCATGGGTGCATTTGAGCTTGCAACCCTAAATCCATTTTTCTTTTAAAGCAGGAAACTATCTAATTCTAACCTTATTTCATCTGAGGACTCAGATTAAATTGGTAGCTCCTCATTTATTCTCTAAATATCTACTGATTTTTCAAGTTTAAACTATTTGACATATCTTTATTCTCTATCTATACACATGAAATTTAAACCATGAAAAAGTTTATATTAAATTGCTTAACTCATCATGGATTATGACATTTTGAACAAGCTGCACATAATCATTATTTCTGTAGTAAAAGTAAATAGTAGTGGCATTTTTACTTGCATCACTTTCAAGTCTTATTCTTATCTCTTTTTTGTTTTTGGGGTTCATTTTTTATTCTTTTTGATCTTTTCTTTTCAATTCCTTTGATCTTTCTTTTAATACTTTTACCATGTTTTCATTTTTTATTTTATTAGATGGGAAAAAAACTTGCATAAACCAAGGCATGCACATATTTACAAGACTAATCAAACTCAATTTAAAAATAATGAACCCTATTATTATAGGACCCTAATAGTGGCTCCACATGGGGATGGCATTTCCTAGTGAAATGTCAAGAACTTTTGAGACTTGTAGCCTTTGAATTTTGACTTTTCTGACCTTGTAAACGTTGTCTGAGCTCTGCAATTATTCATATTTATGATATTTTACCTTTCAAATCTTAGGACCTTCTCTTCAGGCTTCAGCTTTTTTTAGGAAAACATCCAATCCAATGTAAAATCTACAATTTTATGTACAATGGATAAAGTAAACAAAGTTAACTATTGGTTATTTCTGAAGAGTAGTAGTGCTTCAGCGTTCTACCATTGATAGGTCCACCTAGCAGATCTGATCCATCCATCCCTTTCAAAAATAATGCATTTTTACCTCTGTAACCATAAATAACATAAGGTTCTTTCCATAGGAAATCAAATTTCCCATGTTTAGCTTTCTCTTCCCTTCTTGAATCCCACTTTATAACTTTACACCAATGTAGAAATCATCTTCTTTACTCTTTTTGTAAAAAAATTTCTTAATCTTGTCTTGGATAACTTGAGACTTAATATAAACCTTTTCTCTTGTTTGCTGCAAGTGAATGGTTTGGTTAATTCTTCTTTGAATGTCATTGGTCTCAACTTGTAATTCTTGGATTATCTTCATTACTCTGTACTAATTTAATAATGTATGATTCCCTCTTTAGATATAATGTGTCCTAGTAACTTACCTTCTTATAATCCAAATAAAGTTTTCTTAGGATTTAGAGAGATGCCAAATTTTCTACATTTTATAAATACTTTTCTAAGATGATCCAAGTGTTCTTTATTAGTCTTAGAAAATATAGTTATGTCATCTAAATAAATCACAAAAAATTCATGAATTTCCTTTGCAAAGGCTATATCCATTGCTCTTTGAAAAGTGGCTCCCGCATTCATTAACCCAAAAGGAATTTTTACATACATAAAAGTGCCCCATGGAGTAGTAAAGGTTGTTTTAGCTTGGTCCTCTAGTTGGACTAAAATCTGGTTATACCCTGAAAATCCATCTAACAGTAAAATCCTAGAAGAACCAACCACTCTCTGTAAAATCTGATCCATATTTGGTAAAGGGTAATTTTCCTTTAAGGATACTTTGTTTAAATTTCTAAAATCAACACATAATCTAATTTCTCCTGTATTTTTCTTGGTGCGAACTAGATTAGAAACCCAATCAAAATATCTGATTGGTGCAATTATTTGGGCATCATACATTATTTTTACCTCTTTCTTAATTAAAGGCATCAAAACAGGATTGATCCTTCTTAGCTTTTGTTTAAAAAGTTTGTGGTCTTCCTTTATAGGGATTTTATGTTGTATTATGCTGGTGTTATAGGATTTTAGGTCCTCATAACTCCAGGCAAATACATCTTGAAATTAATTAAAAAGAGCTATGTATTTTACCTTTTCTTCCTGAGTTAAAGCTTTGGAAAGTTTAATCATCTTAGGTTTTAACTCTGTACATATATTAAATTCCTCAATATCATATCTAAGTGGCTCCATCTTGGTTTTTCTTGCAACATCATTAGAGTCAAATAAATATTCTAAAGGTGCTAATCCTTTTGGTAAAAAGTTATCTTTGAGATTCATAATATCAGATTCATCATCAACTAACTCATCAATCTCTACTTTCTATAAATTATCTATGTCTATTTGACTAAATTTAGTAGCTTTGGCAAAATTTACATTATTCAGATCTACATTATTCAAATCAATTTCACTATCTAATTTATGATCTACTATACAGTCTGTCTCTATTTTACAACCTTGAAATTCTCCTTCATTGTTCATGAAATGATAAATTTGTTCATCCTATGAGAAAATTTTCCAATATTTAAGATTATCTGGGATTATAGGTCTATGTTTAACTTTTGGAGTATATCTATTATTTGGTTGAAATGGAAGATTACAGGTACTAGCAAATGTTGCTAAACAGTGAGCTTGTATGTTCTGTTTTCTTAGTATTGTAGAAAAATTACATTCCAATAGTGCTTAATTAGATCTACAATAGTTTCTCTATATTGAATTAATCTTGGATTATAAACAGAATATTCTCCTTTTACCTTTTTCACAATCAATTCTAAGTCTCCCAAAATTGACACTCTTTTACCACCTAAATTCCTAACAATATGCAGTCCTAAAGTGAGAACTTCATATTCAACCATGTTATTAGTGCATTTAAAATTTAGTTTGAAAGCATGACCTTCTACATGATTTTTTTCTATATTGGTTATCCAAAGTCCTGCTCTTGCTCCTAATTTATTGACTTATCCATCAAAATATAGGTGCCATAATGATTCCTGAAAGATATTTTCACTGTTTGGTGCTTTCTTTTTCTCTTTTAGTTCAGTATTGTTTTCAATTCCAGTTTCAGAGTTACATAGAATGGATGAATCCATGTCAGTAGGTGTAGTGTAAATAGGACAATTTCTTGGTATTTTTAAACTACTCACCATATATTTCATAAATGTTTCTCTATAAAGTTTCTTTGGTTGGCCAAAAACTGAGATTGTTGCATATGACATATCAAGTTGTAGAGATCCCTGTAATTTAGCTCCCCATGAGCGAGATAAGATCATTCCATATTTGGGAGATATTTCAGCAACTACTTTTCCATGACTATACTTTTACCAAGACATTGAACTAATGTGACACATAAATCTTTAATCAAACCTAAACATTTCACTTTGCTTGAATCAAATGAAAAGAGATCTTTGTAAGGCCTTGTGATGTCTAAATTCATGGTTTCCATTATTTCTTTTGGCATTAAATTGTGTGAAGCCCTTGAATCTAACATTTCATTATGTAATATTTTATCATGTACAATTAGGAAGTATACGTAAAACAGTGGAATTTCTCCATCTTGGTGTTTTCCCATTAACATCAGACCAAAATTAATTTTAGGTTGATCATCATTTAAGTTTACCCAATAATCTTCTCCATCTTTCAGAGTCCAAAGTTCTTGAATAAGGTGTGTTTTGCACAAACATGTTTGACCAATTATGTTAAAGGAATTGGTATTTTTTATTTTCAATTTCAACTTGATTATTAAATGGAGGGTGTGATTTTGCAAGATGAATTATCTCTTCTTTTGTAACTATAGTTTGAGTAGGTTTGTCTTCTTTCTCTATAATTTTCATTCCATTTTCAATTGTTTTATCATTATCTATTTTTGTTTCTATTGTCTTACTATTTTTAGTTTTCTTTTCTGGGAAAATTTATGGAGCAGTAGATTTTTTTGCATATTTCGTATTTTCAATGGCTGTTTTAGCAGTCACGACTTTTGGATCAACTGGTTTTCAATCGACAGTAGATGCTTTGGAGTATAAATTTGTTGTTTTAGCATAATTAGTTTTCTTAACAACAGCAGATTTTTGTGAATTTTTTGATGTTTGGACAACAACATATGTTATGTCAATAATCCTAGGATTGGGTGAAATTTTGGGGCTGGAAACTTTTTGGGATGAACTAGAATTTTGCTTGTTTTCCCTAGGGAGAATTTGCAAAAATTTAGATGTAGGAGCCTCTACTATTTTCTTTGTTTGTGTTTGGGAATTTTTCTCAATAGAGGGCTCTGAATTTTTCTTACTCCTAAGGTTATATTGTTTATGTACTTCATTGATTGCGAATTCATAACCTTGTTTGTAGTCAAATGATTCACCAGAATCTAATTGCATTTGTTGTAATTCATATAACTCTTGATCCTCCTATGTGAGAAAGATATTGTTATCATCATTGATACACATTAGCTTTATGGTGTCTTCATCGTCATCATTTTGATGAGAAATTTCAGCGTAGTTCTCTTGGAAAAGGGGTATTATTGTTTGGTCAGGTGTTGATTTTTTATATTTTCCAGTTTTTGTGTTCTTCCTAAAATTGGGTTTTCTAATTTGTTGTTGATTATCCCATTGTGGCTTCCTTTCCATGTTATCTAACCTATCCATCCTTCTCTCTAATATTTTTTCTAATTGATCTATTTTTAAATCTGAACTAGATGTTTCTTCTTTTATTGTTTCTCTCCTCTCATTCTTTAATCTATCTCTTCTAGCCAATATGGTTTCCTTTACACTAACAACATTAGTTTTCATTTTCTCTAAAGTTTCAAAATTCCTCTCTCTCAATTGATAGGTTATGTCTGTATCAAATCCATCGGGGAATTTGAGAAGGAAAAAGTCTGGAGTGGGTTTGAGATTAGCAGGGATTGAATTATAAATGTTGTTGTATCTAGTACAATAATCTTGGACTATTTCATTTGGTGCTCTTTTCATAGCATCAAATTCAGATAACATATGAAGAGGATTTTTCTTCTTTTCCCATTTATTCAAAAATAATCTATGAAAAACTACTAAATCAGAAATAATACCAAGATTAAGATCTTTAAACCATTTTTTCACCTCACCCGTTAATGTTTGAGCAAAAAGTCTCATTTGTACAACAGAATCATCTATTTCATGAAGCTCAAAATAATCTGTCATTTTATTAACATGTTGTTGGGCTGTGTAATGAGTGGTTGCATCAAATTGAGGTATTTTTCTTTGGTAATCCTAAGGCATATCATGTAACTGTCCTGGTAAGATCAAGGGAGCATATCTAGCAGCCCTGGCTTGGATTCTAGCTTGGCTAGGAGGTAAGCTGGAAGTACTTGGGGCAAAACTAGATGAACTTGCTGATGTAGTTAAAGAACTTGAGATGAGATTGGGATATAAGAGGATGTACAGAAAAATGTAGTTGAAATTCTATAAGATGAAACTAGGATATATGAAGAAGTGCTTGGGAATGAGAATGTTGTATTGGAAAAGGCAGAAGAAAAACTAGTGGATGGAGTTGAGGTGGGGGGACATGGAAATAATATTCTAGGTTGGAATGGTTGCTTTGGGATAAATGGATATGTGGATTGAAGTGTAGTGGAAATAATAGAGGAGGTGGTAGTGAATAATGAGGATCCCATAGAATCTATAAGGCTGGTATCTAAATGAGAAGTAGAGGGCTTAGGTGTGTAGGCTGATAAAGCAGCTAATTCAACTGAATGTTGAAGAATAACTTCATCTATTTCCTTAAGTATAAGTGTATTTTTGGCATCAAGCTAATCATAAACTTCAAAAATATTTGATTTAGAATCTTATGAAACAGTGTCCTTCTTAATTTCAATGGATGAAATAAAATCAAGATCTATAACAGTTTTTTTGTAAATCACTTTATAATTTGGTTCTGAATAAAGAATGTTCAAAATTTAAGTCAAACTCTATGTCTTGTATACTCAATAACTATTTTGGAAGTGAATTGGCTTTCACTAAGGAAAATTTATTAGCTAAATCCTTTACTTGTTTATTCTCTTTTCCAATTCTATCAGGATTATCTACTATGATAGTAGGTTGTGGATCTAGCTTTGACCTGGTATAGTAGACTCTTTTGGAAGCCAAAATTACATTTTTTTATGAAATTATAATCACAACTTATAAAACAGTCTTTAGGTGAAAATATAATGAAAAAAAATTTCCTTTAAGAACTATTTTAAGACTGGGGATTGGTTAGTTCCCCGGTATGGTCGCCAGTATGTTATCACTCTAATAATTCTTCAAGTTGTGAGATTTTCTATTTTAGTAAAAGAATATCAGAGGTAACATCAAACCTACTTTTTAAATCTAAGATATAGCCTTCCTAGGGTTCAGAGAGGGTTCTCTCTATAAGATTTAACTTTGTTTTAATATATGATTTTAGGCTAGTTATAAGGGGCAATTTGGTTTTGAGATTTTTTCTTGATTTGGTGGGAAAATAGCTTACATGAGATAGATAGTAATAGGTCTGGTTTCCATTGGGTAAATGGATTCAATGTGTCATTCAGAAAACTCAAGATCAAGGTCTAAAGACAAATATTTTCAGGGCAAGATAGAAAAGTCACTCAAGATCTTAAAAGGCTGATTTATGAAGTGGTATAATCGGGATAAAGAGCAATCAAGGATTATTTGATCTGGATAAGGAAGGAGAAGACATAGTTCATTCGAAAGAGGGAGAAATTAAGGGTTCCCTACTCTAGAAATCAACAGAAAACATGAAAATGATAAATAGTTCAAGACAAAGTGCTTTTAACAAATTCTGTAATAACATTCCTGATTTATCATTAAATTTTAGAACCCATTTATGGATGAATGTAAAAAATAAGAAGTTAAACAGATGAAAAGAGAAAATACTTCACTTTAGTGGATCAATCACATGAATCCTGAAATATGATGCTTTATTGATTTGATCTAGTCTGCTACTCGAACTTGATACAAAAGACCTTCAGGTACATAAAATATACTATAGAAATCTTCACCAATTTATTCCACCCTCAATACCTACAAAGGTGAAGTATTTACACAAAAAATGTTACAAAATATCCTAGAATAGTCCTAAGAATATATTTTGGAAATAAAATATCTTATTACAAAAAGATAGTGACAACTGCTTAACAACTTGCAAGTTGTCCTACTTATTCAAATTAAATAGAAATGTTTTTTTGATTTGGGTGCAGCTGGCTAGTAAGGTGCCCTCTACGCTGGAAAAAATATATTTAATATGTTTGAAGCTTTATCTCTCATTTGATGCTCTTTAACTGATACACTTTAACCCCTGATACTCTTTAACCTGTTGTTTTGACTGATTCACTGTGTAAAAATCTGTTTTTACTATGTAAAAACAACACTCACTTTTTTCATCTTCTTTCATTGCAATCTGTTTTTTACAATAAGTGAGTAAGATTTTGCCAACTCTTCATTTGGTAATTTGATCTTTGTAAGTTTTCTAAAATTCTCATCTGATTCAGTGTATCTTACAATAGTTGGTTTTACCACAAAGAGGTGTTTTATTTCATGTTGTAAATAAAATAAGTTTTTAAAGATTTTATGCAAAACTTTACCTGTAGGAATTCCCCGCCCTTCTGATTTGTTCACCTATTCTTTTGTATGATCTCTTATATTTTTATCATATTATTCTTGTTTCATCAGTTTATCATTAAGAACAAGAATGTTTGGAAGACCTTTTTGTCTTAAGGTGTCAAACTTAACCATGAATCTAGTTATGGCTATGTCCATATTTTGACACTTCTCTTCCAGCTGTTTCATCAAGTTTTTCTTTGAAATTACTTTTCTTACTTCAAGAATTGTCTTTGTCCTATCAGTTATTCCTATTTCCTTCAATTCTTGTTCTTTTTCTTTCTTCTGGTTTAGTGCATAATTCATCCTTGGTTTTTTGAATCTCCTCTCTAGCTGCCTATAGTAGATCCTTTTGCTCATAAATTACTTATATTGATGGCCAAGTATCATTGATGGATTCAATGATTTTGGAACATATTTTATTTCTCACATATGCCATAGGTTCTTTCAAGGTTAAATCTTTTTGTAATTTTTTTAACTCAACATTTAAGCTGTTAGCCCTTTTTTCTTGAGTGTTAGCATTGATTTGGACAAGATTCTTAGCATCTTCTAGATTTTCAATCTGTTTCTTCAACCTATTGATTTCACTAGTTTGAATTGACATTTCTTCCATGGATTTAATGAGTTTGTTGTCTTCATCTAACTGTTGAGCTGCTGTGGTAGAAGATTCAGTAGCTGAAGTAATGGAAGAAGTGATTGGAACTGTTGTGGCCAATGAGACTTTTGGTGCTAACTGTTCTGATAGAGTTGAAGGAACTGTGGTTGTTACCATGGGAATGACTGTAGGAGGAACATTTTGAGTTTTTGCAGCTTATTTTTCTTGGACAAACTTTTACATCTGAATCTTCATTTCCTTGATCTGTGCTATCATTTGTAATATGAGGTTCATCATCTCATCCTTTTGGTTTGCTTCCCGTACAATTTCCTTAGCCTGTGGATGTTTTGTTGGTGGTAATTTTAGTTGTTTTCTGAGTGCTGCAATATCAACATTTTTCTTCTTTATCAATTCTTCTGCAACTTTCACTTTAGGAGGGTCATACCCTGCTTCAATCACAAATTCTTCTAAATACTTGATTCTGGTGTCTATAGCATATGAAGAAGCTTTTTCAATCCTAATATGATCTCTCATATTTATCACAGTTTTTTGGAGCTTTTGGGCACTCATTGCCTTTGTGGTCATAGTAGAATAAAGGATTTCAAAAGTTTTTCTGTGGAATTCAATCTAATCTAATGGATGAATGCTTTCTACTAGTACTTGAAGGTCAACCTTCTTATAATCTGCTCTTGTTTTAGGTGTCTTTACTGTAGGTTGAAGTACTTACATTATAAATTTCTAATTTGAATAATCAAAGGCTAAGAGCAACCTATTTTGAATTCCTAGAGTCTGTTTCAAATACAGTGAATAGTTTTCAGTCTTGATCTACTCATTCTTGGCCTTGATTTGTTTATATTTCTCTCTTATATCAATATTTGTATCCTCTGCTTGCCGTGATGAAGATGATTCCATGCTTTGATGTTTCTCAATCACCTGTATGTTAGAATTAGCAGGTTGATACTCTTATTCAATCACTATAGTAGTAACAACATCTTTCTCTTGATTTTCTTTATCTAAAAATTCAATTCTTTAATTTTCTTTGTCTATTGCATTGATTTTTGGTTTTTCATTATACCTAAGCTTGAATCTGGTTCATGTGGTTGTTTCACCAATATATGAATTTTCTTCTATGCTTCTCTTTATGGTTCTATCTTCTGCATTTATAGTCTTCAAAGTGTGACTAGTATCACCTTGTTTGATTGTTTCTATTAATGTATTTTCCAATAATTCTATTTTGTTTGCAAATTCTTCAATTTCAGGTTTCTTGTCATGGATGTAAGTGGTTAATTTTCATTTTACCCTCATCTTAATAATTATACCATGAGGATCATAGTTCCACAAGAAATTTCACCAAAAATATACTCCAACAGTTGTTTTGTTGTCTCTATACCTGCTTCTCAGCTGTTGCATATGAAAGGACCTACTTGTTTTTTCAATTTGAATTGAATCTTCTTCTCAGCAGCCAAAAATTTTATAGAATCTGAGTTTAAAATTTGTCTTATATATTCTAATGCAAACACTCTCATTGGAAAATTCTTTGGAAGTTTGTAGGGCAAGAGGTTTGATCCATAGACTCTAATATCTGTGTGGTTTTGATACAGGTACCAATCTCAAGTTCTCCTTTGTGCTGCTAGCTGTAAAAATTTCTTAATATCAACACTTATCCTTGGTTGTACACCGTTTGTAAGCATGTTTATCAATGGGTGAATAAAACAATATGTGAAATATGCACAAGTGAGCTCAGTTGATTCTTTTCTGATTAAAGAAGTCCATAAAATCACGATAGTGGATTTCCCTCTACATTCAACTTTTGAAGATTTATTGGGAATTTATCTGACTGGAAGTAGAGGAACATATGAAAAAGAAAGGAGGTATACCTCAATACTCCTTCAGTAGGAAGTTTCACTAGCTGATCATGGATACTGTTAGCTATATATTCAGCATAGTAAAAAATGATTGCAGGGGGCTGACTAGGCACAAAAGTAGATAGAAAACCAAGTATAGACTCATCAATGTGCTCATCAGTAAAGTAACCAAGGATAAAAGACAACATCGAAATGACATGTCTAGATCCTTCTGGGAATTTGGAAGATGAATATGGAGGGTTAATCTTTGGGATTTCAACATATGAAGACATGAATGGTTGAAAGATTTGAAATATTTTAGGGAAGCCTAAATCTAGATAGAGCTTGGTAAGGACTTCTATAGAAAATGGGACTGCATTAGGACATGGTTGCTACTAAAGAATTTGGTTTATAGATTCTGCAGTGATAGTGAATAATACTGCTTTCTCAGCATTAAAAATAGCTCTTAGGTAAGGGGAATAATGGGCTTGACACAGTCTGATGGCTTCGGGACACAGAAAGGTATGGGGAACTACATATTTGGGTAAATTGGACTCCCAAATTTGTATTTCATCTGCCTGCTCTAAATATTTTTCAAGACTCCAGTAGTGGAGATCAATGAGATTGAATTCAATTACTGGGTCAGTAATATTATAATAAACATCAGCTAGAGGAGTATGCTCAACATATACAAGAGGAGGTTGTAGTGGATTTACAACAATGGTGCTTTTTGAAGCCATTTTTGGTTTTGTTTCTGACAATTTTGCCCTTTGGATGTTTTAAAACTCTGTTTCTTGGGCTTTTGTACACTTCTGCAAGCTTAGATTGTTTTAAGAAGGTATTTCTGGTATTACAAAGGTCTCTTTTGAATAGAAATAGGTAAAATTAGGTTTTCTTCTCTTTCAAACCTTCAATTCTGCTCTGAAATCAATATTTACACCTTTTATAGACTCTGGAAATTTTAACAAGGGTTTACTGCTCTTCTCTTGGATAAAACAGACCTAAAACAGTTTAATTCATGCACAAAAGGATTCTGAGCATGTGTACAAGGGTTTTAGTCAATCAAAAGGTCTCTAAGGGTCTGAAAATACCTAAAACCTCTTTGATTTGCTTAAAACAGGTTACAGTCTTTTAGAAACTATGATTTTATAAGGGTTTTTGCAGCAAATACAATTTTTGAAGGCGAGAAAGGTTATTTCTTTAGGAAAATAGACTCACTTAGGGCTAAAATTCACAAGCATAGCTATTTTCAGCCGTAAGATAGGTATTTTCTTGAAAAATACCTGTTTTGTACGTATTTGTCTTGAAAAGGGGTTTTCTAGGGTCTGGAGGCTTTGAGAAGCTTTGATGAGGTTACTTAAACATGAATTGGAGTGCCTGAGTGGTCGAAGCAGCAAATTTGGGGCGATTTTTGGTATTTGAGGATGAAAATGGGGCGGCAACGTCGTTTCTTCGATCGGAAACAGTCAAATGAGCGAAAAGTGGAAAAAATGGTATGAATGCGTGAATTGGAAGTTTTATAGAAAATTTAGGTTTAAACAGTAAATGCATTCAATGCGAGTCAAGTCAAATGGAGGAAGTTTGGCACGAGAAGGATAAATACCGCCAAGAGGTTATCGCACGGTTGGAGGGTGGTAAGCAGTTCTTCGCAAACGAATGTGATCCAGTGAGAAAGGGACGCGTGGAGGAGAGAGGCGAGGGAAAAACCGCCCATATCACAAAATCAAAATCAATTAATCATCGCTCTATTAAATTTGCGATACGGGTTTTGGATCATCAAATTGGGCAAAGGAGATGTGAACGGTCTAGATATATTGATAAAGTTGTTGGGCAGATGGGCGTGGGGCCCAGGAGTTTTATGTGGCAGTGTTAATGTTATTACGTTTAAACGTAAAATCTAATGTATTAATGGGATAGGCGGGATATGTAATTTATATGACGAATAGACTATGTAAATGCGTAAAATAACCTTTGGGCAAGTTTTAATATATATAACATATGTTTTCAAACTATGGGGGAGCGCAATATGTCACGTTGGGAATTAGAACCATATTTTAAACATTAATAAAGTGGATTGGGACTTTCTTTAATACAAGGGATTTAATATAACTACGTGGTAGGGTATTTATAATGGAATTAATAAATAAGTTAAATGTTAATATGAAATAAATGAGCGGAAAATATACAAATACCCTTTATAAAGTGTAATTTAGGCATTTGGGTGCATTTTTTCATATTTTTTGCCCCTAACACTTAATAAATGTATTTTCGTGGGTTTTTTGAATGTTTTTGTATGAAATAAGATTAGTTAAGTGGGCTTTTATTGTTCTTAAGCAAAAAACTTGTTTTAACTTACGAAAAGGGATTTTGTTTTAGGAGAAGGAGTGAAATTGAGGAAAAAGGTTTTTATGAATGGAATCCAATACTTAGTACCAATCAGTCATTAAACCTTGGGTCCGGTCCCAGCAAAAGTTAGAGAAATTCTCTGAGCCTTTATAACTGAAGGTTTTGAATACTATAATACTTTGACGGGAAGGAAATTAGTAATTTTCCAGATTATATTTTATTCATGCCTTGTGCAACTACTTTCTACCTATCCATCATTATTCTAACATTTTTTCATTATTTGCATGGGTGCATTTGAGCTTGCAACCCTAAATCCATTTTTCTTTTAAAGCAGGAAACTATCTAATTCTAAACTTATTTCATTCGAGGGCTCAAATTAAACTGTTGAGCTCCTCATTTATTCTCAAACGATCTGCTGATTTGTTAAGTTTAAACTTTTTGACATATAAACATGAAATTTAAAGCATGAAAAAGTTAAGATTAAATTGCTTAACTCATCATGGATTATGGAATTTTGAACAAGCTGCATATAATCATTATTTTTGTTGTAAAAGTAAATAGTAGTGGAATTTTGACTTGCATCACTTTCATGTCTTATTGTTATCTCTTTTTTGTTTTTGGGGTCCATTTTTTTATTCTTTTTTATCTTTTATTTTCAAGTCCTTTGATCTTTCTTTTAGGACTTTTACCCTCTTTTCATTTTTTTATTTTATTATATGGGAAAACAACCTGCAGAAAGCAAGGCATGTACATTTTTACAAGACTAATCAAAGTCAATTAAAAAACTATGAACCCTATTATTATAGGGTGCTAATATACTCTATAAAGTTTTGCACTATCTATCATTCGATCGAATGTCTGGAAATGGTGCTCAGCATCACCAACTGAAGAGAAAAATCTGCACCACTATTGCTTCAGCTCTGGAACAAAGCTTCCTAATGGAGGAAAGTGGTATGTATCATGTCATCTATTTACCCTACAATCAACAGACCATAGTGTGGGGCTACTTGGCCCAACATCATCCCTGGGGCGTAGTGGATTTGGTCCCCCTGCTTGCATGTAATCGGAAAATAGAGTGTATTGATCCTTGGCATGGCCTGAACCTTTACAGTGTATGCACCAGAAATCCGCGCCAACTTATTTACCCTCATCTCTGTGTAGGTTCTATATTTATAAGTGCATAGCCTCCAGTTGACGTTGAATATGCAACATTCTGAATTGAACATCTTCTATAGGTGCAGCTTCTAATTTAATAGCAAGTTCCAGAGCTTTGTCTTGAGAATCAATCTTCTATTGACCCATAGGCACACACAAATGTGGAAAAATCATGGAAATGAACCATTCCGTCTGGTTCTTATCATCGTAAAAAAATCCTCCTTCACTGATGGTGCACTTCAGCCATTGGTCAGCTTCCCAAACAGATTCCTTCTGTTGTTGTTTGATATATTTTAATTCTATCATGCACTGTGAATAGGACTTTGGCTTCCGGAATTTTTGTTTCAGGGCATCTTTAATCTGCACAACAGTGGGATCAATGTTCTGAGTGAGATATCACATGAACTAATCTAATGCATGAACTTTGAATGCCATATCCAGTTGCGCTCTTGTGACATCATCAGTATTAACATTTTGCACAGTCCAATCTACATCATCCACAAACCAAAATTGATCCATATCCTCATCTCCCACGCCCTTAAAGGTGGGTAGCTTCAACTGCGCGGCCATATCTTCTACAAGTGGCGGTGGTGATGGGGTAGGAGATGTCTTACCCCTACGCGAGTTCGACTGTGGCATAGCAGGAGGGCTACCTCCAACGTGTGTAGCCTCGCTACTTTCTATATCAGGTGATTTTCTCAGAGTGTTATATAAAGGTGTGTCCCCTTTCTCATTGACCCGATAATATTTTCCGCTACGCATGATACTTTCTATCTTATCATAGGTCATTCACTCAGTGTGGCTACACAAAACACCCTTTTCACACAATAGGATATTAATATAGAGAGGAAAATTTCGTAAGAATGTACCACTCAATCCCTTCAAAAATATCCTTTCAGCTTCAGAATATGACACAAAATAATAGACTACAAATTCTGTCACAAACCCACCCAAGATGTTTTCAACCCTTTGATATAAAGTCTGAGTGATGGAATTATCAGTCTTTTCCAATTATTGGATTAATTCAGGTGTCCACTGTGTCACCTTATCGTCCTTCCAATAGGTTTGGAACTCTGCTAATATTGACAACCACTCCTGCAATTGATCTGCAAAGGTCACAAAGAAGATCTCGTGAACCTATGTGAAAATATACTTATGTTTCCAATGTTCAGTAGACAACTTATTACTTGTGTTTTCTTTAAGGGAAAATTCCTGAATTTTCTTCTCAAACAAGTCCTCTAATTCAGACTTCAATTGTTGCCACAACATCTAATCTCTCTCAAAATAATCCTGGTCCTATCAACGAAACCATTTTTTGGCTTGAGGGGTCCTGATCCAGGTTCGAAGTTAAGGCTAACCAACAAAACCAACTTACTACTAGCGCTTTCGGCAGTGACCTTCTTGCGCAAGTCTAAGTCTCACCCAAAGTAGTATGGTGGGGTGTTGGAACTAGGTTTCCACACCGTGAGAAAGAATTAAATGATGTGGGTGTCTTCAAATAAAAAAAAAACTGTCATCATACCTTCACTACAAAAGCCCTAAACAGAAATCCTAACTAGGAATATTTAGAGTAACTTGCACACGCACTAAAATAGAGTTCACAATCCGTGAAATAATCCTCAATACACATTATTAAATCTCAACAATAAACGATCCATTCATTTATCATTCATTGAGATCAGAAAAACAGTTACATAATCGATTTATATAAAGATAACACAGTAACCAAAAATAACATGAAGAACATATCATAAAGAAGATAACAGATGCAGTTAGTACTCAGATATCATTCGCAACAGTTCTTCATTCATTAACAGTTCAGATCTCCCTTACAACACCTTTAGTTTAACCACACACAAAGCCAACGGGGTCTACACATAGCAAGACTAAGGTATCCGCGCACACAACCAACAAGAGCCTTCTAACCCAAACAAGTTCACCAAAATACATTCAAAACTCTATCATCAACATTAACATTGTCTCAATTGACTCGATCTAGACTCCTATTTAAACTTTTAGCCTGTGCTCATATAAGGTCCACAAATCGTGGTTTGCGGTCCCTAGTTCTAGCCTTTGACCCATTACAACTCATGAGGGTCTTTAAATCACCCCAAAGACCCTTCACTTGTGTTGTGCATGAATAAACTTAAAAAAAAATTACAAAAATATTCCAAAATATATCAAAATTCAGACCTAAGGGACCCTGCGCCAACATGTATTTAAATTGAGTCCCATATAATTGAATTTTCCTCTAAGAAATGCAGCCTACATCTTAGATCTAGGTATTTGGGTTGAGGAAGGGACACCAACTCTTACAATGTGTCAGATGTGTTTGAGGCTAGATTTCTCCAACGTGGAATGGTTGCATCTGAGATATTGGATTTGAATGTCGACGAGGGTGAAATTTTTTGTGTGGGGTCAAATTATTTTTGAGTCAGATATCATTCTATAGAACCTACACTAAATACACTTCATGAGGCATGGATCGATAGATCTCAGAAATTTTTGGATTGCAAGATCTAATAGAATGTTGTAGTTCTTGATCTCCCAAAAATTGGATATAGTGTAAAAATATAGAAAAATGTGAAATGGGAAGGAACAACTTGTTCTCCCACCCTATGTTGACATGACAATGCCATGCTAGATAAACAACGACCATGTGGAGGCCACATATAAACCTTTTGATGATGTGCAATTCATACTATGTAGATGAGGGAGAATCCATGTGGCATCTCAATGTTAGTGTGGCCCAATACAATGGGATAAAATTCAAATAGGTAAGATTTTTTATTTGGGAGTGGGATTGAGATAAAATTCATATCACCAAAACTCTCTCAAAGAGTTGTTCCTTACAAAGAATTTGTTTTGAAGTTTGATGAAATTTGAAAAAAAATTGATTTTGGTAACCCCATTTCTTATCATACTTGGAGATTAGGCCAAATCAACAAGTAACAACTCCCATATCCCTAGATAGTATTACAGGGTGAGAGGGAGAATTACAACATTAGCATCGAACAAGTTTCTACCCTTTATGATACAAGTTTTTATAGGAGGATATTCCATTGTATTATTCTCATGCTCGTAATTTAATAAAGGTTAGTGAGCATACATTTATCTATTTTTTAGATTTGTTAAAATGTCACGAAAAATACACTTTTTCAAGCATAGTACTATCTCTTCTTCTAGATCATTAAACCATAAGGAAAGCACCCTATCAAGTATCCCTTTATCTATTTTCTAGGCACATTAGAACTATATTAAACATACACAGTCAATATTTCTTTACTTCTCTTTCCCGCTTATTAAAATATGAAGGAGATAAAAGCTAATGAAAATAGACACAATGGAAATTGATTTGATCATTATATTAGTAAAAATAGCAATGTAAATTTCATCACCCTTGAATATGGAACCCGTTTGCATCAATACCTTGTGGCAGGGTTTTAGATTTCCTAAGAGCTACATCACGCATCTAAGTCATTTTATTACTCTTCTAGTCACTATGGAAGGTTATTAATTTCCTCCTCCATTGCTGCATGATATCAAATGATGCTCATCATGCAATGCTACCATGTCACTTTTGTGTCATGTCATTACATGTTCAAGGAAAGTCTAAAACTCTATCAATAATTCGCAGTCCTTGTTGAAATTTTGTGTGAACCATCCCTGTGTCAGTTGTACTTGGTGACTTCTCCTATTAACATCATCTCTTTATCTATTCCATTTTTATTAATGGGGGATGCAGTAAGTTCCTCCTTTTATACATATTATTCTATCAATTTTATCTCAGTATCTAGGAGCTTAATCTAGGAACTAGTAGTAACATGGAGCTTGCAATCGTCATTAGTAGGAATCTTTGTGATTAATAATGGTTTTACTTCATTGAATCCAAATTAATCAAATCCAAAAGTGTTTGATGTCAGCAAATTTATTCACATTTTTTGGGTTGTGCTAGGCACCTTGGTGTCAATTTTATTCATTGGTGGGTCCCCTAGTGTATGTTAAAACTATAAATGACCTATAATCATATAGTTTCTATGATGCTCAACATTAGCTCATTTATTCTGATGTTTAGGTATGTCTCACGCCTATATATCACCCATTCCAAGTTTTTTTGCATTTTATTCCATCTCATGTACTTCAAAAAATACTCGAGGGAACCACTCTTTCGTATGTCCATAGTCCTATTGGTGTATAATATGACATACATCCAAAATATATTTGTTAGTGGCCATGATATTTTAATTTTTTGCATAGATCCCTTATGTATTTCTCATTAATATCACTTTATGTCATGATTTGAAATGTATAGTTCATTGTCCATGTTTAGTTATTTATTGTGGAGCATGAGTATACCCAACTAGGGGAAGGTATTTTCTGACTAAGACTTCAGTTAAATTTTTTTTTCTACTCTGGTCTCTTGATCCCAACTCCTTGCATTTTGATACTTGATCATAATGCATTTTGGCCATCATTTTATATTTTGACTTCATGCATTAGGGGAAATCTATTATAAAGCTATTTTTTCAAATTCATTTTAGTTAAAGTGACACTAGTTCAACTTACCTTAGTTTTTGGGTAGAATGGATCCCCTTTCGCCCCTTTTTCATATATTGTTCTTACAAGGAATTTATTAAAATTTATAAGGATAAAATTACACAATTCAGTATTTTTTCAAAACTATTTTGTCACAATTTCATAACTGTGAAATAATACTTATTTCATAATTGATGAAAAAAGTATCATATTTGAGAAAAAGCTTCTTACTAACTTCAAAAAAACTTATAATTGAGAATGCAACATTTTCATGACTTGTAATTGCATAGTGCACATTCCATCAAGTTTACGCATGAATTGTATCCACCTAATTCACATGTCATTAAGCCTAACTTATCATGGTCCTAAGTTCCCTGAAACATCCTCCTAGATCTATAAATGGTCTTTATAGTGAGACTCTCTTAGGAGTCAAGGAAAAAGGATAAGATAGTGGGATAACCTTATGCTATATAAATATCAGATTGGGCCCCGAATTTTTCAATGAATGGGTCCAATTTACATGTGAGACAAGGTAAGATCAGGAGAAAGGGACTAAAGGAGTATACAATATTGGAATGTATTTCTATTGATTATAATTTTCTTCTTTATGAATGTAAAGTTGATTTCCCTCTCTTTATTCTCAGATTTATGTGTTTATGTTTGTTTTTTACATGATTTTATTTGTCATTGCCTAGCTTTTATTTTGGAAAGGGAGAATCATAATCCTTGTTTGGTTTTGTATGTGTTTATATGTTGGGACTAAATATTTGGAGTGTGATATATTCTCAAGGGAAAGGGTTTCAGCTACACAAATCCATATGTGATCTTCATCAGTATGCATAGGACCTAAAGTATGTCATTGCCTCTACTATTTACAGTCTATGTAAAATGTTTATTTCCACTAGATCTAGGAAACTCTTTTCATTCATATCTTACCCCATAAAGGAGATCTTTAGGAAAAATATATGGGGAAATAGACCCTTTTATGGTATAAATCAAACAAACACCTGCAAAATAATTTTTCTTATGGTTACAATTGCATTGGTTGATGGGAGATGTCATAATGCACACCTTTCATTAAATATTATCCGATTGGATCCAACTCATTATCTTTTGGAATAAGGTCTAACATATATTTTAGTACCTTGGGGTTTGTAATGATCCATGGTATATTCCTTAACTATTGGTAGTGGGAATACATTTATGTCCCCTAATAGATAGATTATTTCAAGTGCTAAAATTCAACCAAGAAAAATTCCAAGGGATAATATTTGCAGGTGGCCTAATTTTTTATTATTTTTCAAATAAAAAGCTTTTTCAATTTTCATCTTTCTAAAAAATGATCCACCCAAATTTTATAATACAAAATTATTTTACCTCAAAGTTCAAAAAAAATTATAAGGGCTATATATAAAAATTTTACGTGTTTGGATATTTTTATGAAGATATTAGACAAAATTTTACATTTTGCATATTAGGAACTAGTGACATTTTCCAAGATCGATAAACTTTTCAGAAAGTTCCATCCTTAAATTTTCCCTCACTTCAACACATTTATTCTCCCTTGATTGAGTGTACTAGGTGCCTTGACACCTATTATCGGTATCAACATGTGATATTTCATTTTTTAATGGTATAAATTAATGATAGATAATAAAAAAATGTTCTCTCATATTTAATTTCAACTCCTCTATTCACATGGTGTAGATTTGTAACTTCAATGGTTAGTTTTGAAGAACTCGGGTTATGTTAGCATTCTTGTTCCAACCTTTTCAACTTCTCTGAATGTTCTCCATATTGAAATTCTACTTCTCATTTTAGTACCATATTATACGTTGATACATGAGTTTTGGATAGTATCAGTCCTTACTACATGAATTTGGTACTTTAGAAGGGGATTGATTGTTCACTTCATTTTCTCTAGATATTCTTCGATTTTGTATACTCAGACATAGCTCCAATGTGTGTTTTTCATGGCTATAATATATTTTCATGTATGCACTATTTATTTGTTCATGACCATGATTTTAACTTCATATGTATATACATGTTTTTGTATCTATAATGTACTTGAATTGGTGGCAATGCTTTCCTTTCATTAAGTATGGGTATGCCTACTTTAAGAGATTAGTTTTCTTTCCAATTTTCACTTATAGGTATTATTTTTTCTTCAATCTCATAAAATAACCCTTGGATTTCGTAATAGTTTCCTCCTATATATTGTATTTTAGCCATAAGATACAGCTTTGACCTCACATTATAGGGGACATCTATTATATCATATTTTTCCACAGTTTCTCTAGACAAAGTTCTTCGTTGTGTCATGATATCATCCTCCCTATGCAAAATTTGTTTCCCCATAATGTTCTTTAAGAGACACATTTTTAGAATCCATATGCTCTTCTTATTGTATCATAAAGCATACATTTTCAATATTCTCAAAGTAAAATCATGGATAATGATGGGTCCTCTAAAAGTAAATAGAGTATGCCTTCAAAATGTAACAAAAATAAATAAATGCATTTTAGTGCATTTTCACACTGGTTTTATGGGTTAGATCGAAATCCACTTGTTATATCCTATGCCATAACTACCCCAACCAATTATTTGTGGTATATATTTATGCTTTAGGTGCATGAAAAATATATTCCTATTATTGCAACCTAATGCAAGTGAAATTACCCAATATTTGAGTTTTCTTCGCTATGTTTTAATCTTATCCCCTCACGAAGAAACCCGTTATTTCCTTGCCCTTTTCCTATCTCCTTAATGTTTTTTAAACCTTAACATCTCTCAAATCACTTTTGGAGTGAAATATTAGTGGAGGATACCTTCAATGGTTGAAGAAGTAGAAATATTGAGGTTTCTCTCATTTAGTGCCCATCATAGTTGTTAGCCACCTATAAAATTTGTCATATAAAATGGTGGCTAAATCATTTTAGGCCTTCAAGAAACAATTCATGTCCAAATTGTGAGTTCTTGAAGTCTTATCATGATAACTACCCTTTCAGTTAATCTTCACTGATGTTTCACTGTTAGTCCTAAAGTACCTGTTGTTTACTAAGGGAAAAAATTGTTCAAAAGGGCTCCATTTTCCATCATTTCATTTCCCTTTTCACTCAGAAAGAATTCCATTTTTCACCCTTATTCCCTTCAATAAAATCCCTCAAAATACCTTCATTTTAACCTCTAAATAATCCTAAACTCCTTTTAAACCTTATATTTCCCTCTATTTGGTTTAAAAAATCTCTCCATTTTCATCTATCGCCACTCTCATTTGGCGTTAAAATCTCTGTTTTAGGCCTAAAAAAGCAGTCTTTTGCATTATAATTTATTAGGCCCCTAAGGGCTTATATCTCTAAAACCTTACCCTCATATGGCCAAAGCCCCACAATCGAGCGCCAAAGGGCCTTAAAGCTCCTCCAAAACCTCTATATGCCTTTTATTTTTCCACCCTGACATTGTAAATTCTAAAGTGGATCTGGATCGTTGATCTCTATAGATCAATGGCCATCGGGGCCCCATCCTTTTGCCCCTTCACCTACCTTCCCTCTTCCCCTTTCAATATATCTGCTCCTTCTTTTAATCTCGACCATCCATCAAAAGGATCCAACGATCGGAACTTAACCCGATAACCCAGCTCCGTTGGGGCCTACCACCCACCATATACAAAGGCCCTCCCAATCTAATTATGACTCCTGGCCTCCACTCCAATGACTCATCGCGCGACTTTCCCATCGTGATCATTCCGCACCGTTGGATCTTAAGCCTCCAATCCAACGATTGACAATACATATCACAAAATTTTTGTGCCTGAAGTTTAATGCTAAATTTTTTTGTGAAATAGGCGGTATTAGAAAGATAGGTGTCAAGTGATGTATGGAATCGCATTTCTTTCGGGAAAAACCACTTACTCCCTTTCAATTGTGTGAAAACCACCCATGGTATTGGGAAAACCACCCTTCTTCATATTCGCGCCATATTCCAAAAATTTACCTAGTTATATGTTCTTCCAGGTTTCGCTCCTTCTTCCGCTGCATTTTATCCATCCTCATAGCTCCGACCACTTCCAGAAACCTTCCAAAGCATTTTAAACCAATAAATCACATGATTTTAAAATAATTTTGTTTGTTTATGCAGGTTTGGATAAAATTACAGGGATAAACCCTCCCGCATCCATTACAGTGTTATGGGCCGAGGATGACGATCCTCATAGCCCTGGATAAAATTAAAGGGATCAAGGGTTTAATTTGAAAGGGCTGATAATTCATGATCATCGACTTTCTAAAAAAATTCTCCAACAAACCCTCTGTGCACCTGCAAACAGCAAACACAGTGGACATCAAATAATTGAAGAGTATCAGAATTGAAAACACAGGATGAAAGCATAACCCTGTTCAATTACCCCTTGTTGAGAAAGAAATTAAGAAAATGTATGACGCTGGAATTCTAGTTCCTGTTAGATATTCAGATTGGGTATCCAATCTTGTGTCAGTTAGGAAGAAAACATGAGAGATTAGGCTTTGTATTGATTTTAGAAACATAAATAGAGCCTCATTAAAGGACAACTACCCTTTACCCAAGATGGATCACATTTTACAAAGGGTATTTGGTTCTAAAATGATTTCTTTATTAGATGGCTTCTCAGGTTACAACAAAATATTAGTACATCCTGATGATCAACTCAAAAAAACCTTTACTACAACTTGGGGTACTTTCATGTATGTTGAAATGCCCTTTGGTTTAATGAATGCTGGAGCTACATTTCAGATAGCCATGGATATTGCATTCTAAGAAGAATTAGGCTCGTTCATCATTATTTACCTTGATGGCATCACTTTTTTTTCCAAAACAAATGAAGAACACCTATAACATTTGAGAAAAGTCTTTGAGAAATGCAGAAAATATGGGTTATCTTTAAATCCAAAGAAAACAATGTTTGGTCTCCAAGAAGGCAAACTACTTGGACACATCATATCAGAAGAAGAGATAAACATAGACCCAAAAATGATTGATGGTATATTACAAATCAACCATCCTAGAAACATCAAGGAACTTCAATCTTTCATTGGGAAGATTAATTTCTTGAGAAGGTTCATACCCAATCTAGTTGAACTCCTTAGAAACATGACCAATGTGCTTAAAAGAGAAGAAGGAGTTAAATGGACCTTAGAAGCAAAGAAATCATTTGAGCTGGTAAAGCAAGCACTCACTAAGACACTAGTTCTCATTAGTCCTGATTTTACAAAGGATTTCTTCATTTTTTCATTCGCATCAAAACACACTATAACTGTTGTCCTATTACAGAAAAACTTGAAGGGACAAGAGCAACCAATTGCATTCTTTAGTAAGGCATTAAGAGATGCACCTCTGAAGTACAATATCATGTAAAAACAAGCCTTTGCCTTAGTCAAATCCTTAAAAGACTTCAGAGTTTACATTTTACATTCCCACATAATTGCATTTGTGCCAAATTCAGTTGTGAAAGAAATTTTAACCCAGGATCCAGATGGCAAAAGTGGAAAGTGGATTGTTGTGATACTTGAATGTGATTTAGAAATCAATCCCACTAAGCTCATAAAAGGCGAAGGACTAGAAAGATTAATGGCTGAATATAATTTTGAAGCTCTTGATATAAACATGATAGATGCTTTAGATGAACGGGAGGAGTTGTCAACTCCAACTATTGAAGATCATTTTCTGAATTCATCTTGGTATGCTGATATTTTATATGTTTTACTCAATTTAAATACACCTCCTGGTTTGTCCAAAACGAAGGAAAGATTTTTAAAGTTGAAAGCTGTTAATTACTGCATTTTGGATAAATGTCTATATTGGAAAAATGCTAGTGGATTATTGCTTAAATGTTTTCCTGAGAATGATGCAGATAAGATCAAACATCAGTTCCATGAAGGAGAATGTGGAGGCCACCTCTATTGGAAGACAACTGCTAATAAAATCCTTAGAGATGGTTACTATTGGCCCACCCTCTCTCAAGATGTCCACAAAATGATGATTGCCTGTCACAAATGTCAACTCTTTGAAGGCAAAAGAAAATTGCTTCCCTTACCCTTGCATCCAATCACTGTTGAAGCTCCTTTTCAGCAGTGGGGTCTAGATTTCATTGGGGAAATCCATCCAGCCTCATCTGCCCAACATAGATGGATCCCCACTACAACAGACTATTTTACCAAATTGATAGAAGCCATCTCTTCTAAGCAAGCCATTGACTCTATCATCATAAAATTCCTTGAAAATCATATCCTGTCTAGATTTGGGTGTCCTAGAAATATTATCACTGAAAATTCTGCTGCATTTGGATCCAAAAATATGGTTGAATTCTGTCATAAATATCAAATTCCATTGGGCCATTCTACTTCTTATTACCCTCAAGGTAATGGGTTAGCAGAATCCTCAAACAAAAGTTTGGTGAATATAATCAAAAAGTTGCTAGAAGACAATAAGAAATCATGGCACACAAAGCTAGCACATGCACTATGGGATGAGAGATTAACACTTAAGAAATCAATTGGAATGTCTCCCTACCATCTAGTCTATGGAACAGATGCAATCTTTCCAACTAGTCTAGGAGTTCTAGTCATGAAGCTGATCCAGGAAGTACAATCTGAAGAAAATGATATGACAAAGAGAATACATCAGACTATACATCTTCAAAAAACCATGGAGGAAGTCTACAACAGAGCACTACACAAGCAAGAGAACATCAAGAAGTTGTTTGATAAAATGACAAAGGCCAATGATTTCAGCATTGGTGACAAAGTTTTGAAGTGGGATTCCAGGAGAGAAGATAAGGGAAAACATGGAAAAATTGATAACTTATGGCTAGGCCCTTATCTCATTCATTCTACTGCTGGTAACAATGCTTATTTCTTGCAGGAAGTGAATGGAACTAAACTTCTTGGAGGTCCTTTCAATGGCAGGATGCTCAAGCATTATTTCTGTCAAGAGTCATGAGTTTCAAAGATTTTTACTTTCCATTGTAAAATTATCATTTTCTGAACATTGCATTCAAAGTTATAAAATGAAGAATACAAAAACAATAGAAAAGAGAAAAGAGGGCAGAATGAAAATAAGAGAGGTATAGCCCCATACCAAAAAAGAGAGGCAAAGTCTGAAAGTGTGCAAGGTCAAATGCCACTCCTAGAAACACACTTCTAGTTAGTCATACAGCCTAATCATGACTAATTAGTTTTTCAATTTACTGTTGATAGGTTAGTGAATTAGATCATCCAAATAGTACAATCTTGGCTTATCAGTAACGTAGATTAGGATAGAAAAAGAAATGGTTCTAAAAAGCTCAAAACTTGAACCAAAAGAAATAGTAAACAGCTCAAACAAGACCAAAACCAGAGCTGAAGAAATAATGAAGGATGTTTTTAAATTTTCAGATTTTAAGCCTTCACTATTTTGTTTCGAATTTTCTGCAAATTTTAGTCTATGTGCAGCTTGTTTTTATGACATAGACCATAGCAAGTTAGACTGCTTAATCCTAGCTTGATTGCTTTTAAATTTCTGTTTTAGGAAATAGAGAATGAAATCTGTCAGATAGTCTAATCCTGACAGATAGTAGCTAGGTAGAGAATTTATGAACTCAACTGTTTAAACTGAGTTCATGGAGAAATAAGAGTAGAAATAGATTAGTTTCCTATTTTCAAAAGAATAAAATGTTGATGAAGAGAGTTTGCTAGTCCAAATGCACTCTGAAAGAAGAAAAAAATGTTAGGATCATCAGAAATGGGTAGGTAGAGATGTTGTTTTGGTAGAATTCCATTGTTTCAGATTGCTACAGAAATGATCAAATCAAAGAAAGGTCAGCTAAAGGAAAATAAATTTGCTACCTAATGGATAAGGCATTGGTTTATTGAAAATCCAGAGATAAATAGCTGAGGTTTTCGACACCTATATAACCAGCTGTCCTCCCCACATGGAGCCACTATTAGCCACCTATAAAATTTGTCATATCAAATGGTGGCTAAATCATTTTAGGCCTTCAAGAAACAATTCATGTCCAAATTATGATTTCTTAAAGTCTTGTCATGATAACTACCCTTTGAGTTAATCTTCACTGCTGTTTCATTGTTAGTCCTAAAGTACCTGTTGTTTACTAAGAGAAAAAATTGTTCAAAGAGGCTCCATTTTCCATCATTTCACTTCCCTTTTCACCCACAAAGAATTCCATTTTTCACCCATATTCCCTTCCATAAAAGCCCTCAAAATACCTTCATTTTAACCTCTAAATCATCCTAAACTCCTTTTAAACCTTATATTTCCCTCTATTTGGTTTAAAACATCCCTCCATTTTCATCTATCGCCACTCTCATTTGGCCTTAAAATCTCTGTTTTAGGCCTAAAAAAACAGTCTTTTGCATTATAAGTTATTAGGCCCCTAAGGGCTTATATCTCTAAAACCTTACCCTCATATGGCCAAAGCCCCACAATCAGGCACCAAAGGGCCTTAAAGCTCCTCCAAAACCTCTATACGCCTTCTATTTTTCCACCCCGACATTGTAAATTCTAAAGCGGATCTGGACCGTTTATCTCTATATATCAAAGGCCATAGGGCCCCCATCCTTCCGCCCCTTCACCTACCTTCCCTCTTCCCCTTTCAATATATCTACTCCTTCTTTTAATCTCGACCGTCCATGAAAAGAATCCAACGATCGGAACTTAACCCAATAACCTAGTTCCGCCGGGGCCTACCATCCACCATATACAAATGCCCTCCCAATCTAGTTATGACACATGGTCTCCACTCCAACGACTCATCGCGCTCATTCCGCGCCGTTGGATCTGGAGCCTCTGATCCAATGACTCACAATGCATATCAAAAAATTTTTGTGCTTGAAGTTTAATGCTAAATTTTTTTGCGAAATAGGCGGTATCAGAAAGACAGGTGTCAAGTGATGTATGGAATCGCATTGCTTTCGGGAAAAACCACTTACTCCCTTTCAGTTGTGCGAAAACCACCCGCAGTATTGTGAAAACTAGCCTTCTTCATATTCGCACCATATTTCAAAAATTTACCTCGTTAGCTATTCTACCAGGTTTCGCTCCTTCTTCTGCTGCATTTTATCCATCCTCACAGCTCCTACCGCTTCCACAAACCTTCCAAAGCAGTTTAAACCAATAAATCGCAGGATTTTAAAATAACTTTATTTTTTTGTGCAGGTTTGGATAAAATTACAAGGATAAACCCTCCCGCAGCCATTACAGTGTTATGGGCCGAGGATGATGATCCTCATAGCCCTGGATAAAATTAAAGGAATCAAGGGTTTAATTTGAAAGGGTCGATAATTCATGATCATCGGATTTCTAAACAAATTCTCCAACAAACCCTCTGCGCACCTGCAAATATCAAACATAGTGGACATCAATTAACTGAAGAGTATCAGCATTGAAAAGACAAGGTGAAAGCATAATCCGAAGATTAAAAGTTCTAAACAAAGTTTAAAAAGATTAAGGCAAAAATTCAGGAATCAAAGGCCTAATCCACAAATGAAGCAGATAGGCACAGTCAGAAGTTCGAGGATGATTAAGGATAAAGTCTCAGAGCCTGAATCTGGCATAAACACTATGTTTAAAATAACTCATTGTTTAAAAAGTGAAAGAAGACAAAAACAACGAAGGACACCTCAGAGCCACATCAAAGGGGCTAATTAAAATCCCCAACCTACCAAAATTGCCACTTGTAACCCTTCTACCTCAAAGGGATACACAAATGAAATCTCAGTCAGAAACATTAAGGCCAAAGACAGCTGAACAGTTATTACAAACAAAAGAACAAATTTTAAACTGTCAGTAAAGTTATTGTAAAATATAAAAAGAACCTTAAAGTTAATCTTTTCACCAAGTAGGACTAAAAAGCATAAAACAGAGTTAATGAAACAGAGTTGTAACCAGAATTATTTCCTGCCTTATGCCTTGCATGGTTTTCAAGGCTAGGAGTTGCATTTAGTATAGAATTAATTACACTTCAACCCTAGGAACTCTTCCACCTCCTCATTTTCTTATAAAATCTCCTTGAGGAGCACATTGTAAAGGGTTGGTTGTTGGAATATTGATGTAATACTTTCTGCTCGAAACTCTCTGTATGTAAATACTTTTCAGAAGCTGATGAAGCTCTGTTTGTAATCAAAGAAGTTAGGCTGAGAAGAGAAGTTGTTGTTGTACTGAAACATTGGACTTGAAGTATGTAACTAGATTAAAATCAATATACAAGCTGATTCATGGGATCCTGGTCTACACCATTGGTGATGTACCTCTCATTGTACTTGTTTTCCTTCTTATGTTTTCCACAAAATTGTCCATTTTTCTCTGATAAAGAACAACAAATATAGAGCTAGGATTTACTCTTAAACTACCCTACTCTCACTGATAAGCTTTATCTTTATGTTTTCCTCCAATTGTGTATTCAAGAATGATTTAATATAGTGTGAACTAGTTAAGGAATGTTGGTGAGCCCATGTCTTACTATTTAAACTTCAAAACATTGTTCTTGAATGATTTTTTCATTACATGCTAAGTAGAGTTTAACTAGGAAAGTTTATGGTTTGCCCTGTCTTTTAGTTCTTTCTCCAAAGGTTCTTTGAAAGTTTCCCTAAGAGTATGTTGAAAGCAAGCCTAGATTTTAATGATATCTTACTTTATCTTAAGCTACACTTTGTTTTCTTATATGTTTTCATCCTTTCTGAAAGTATTCATGTGGATTACTAGATTGTTTGTCTGATAAGTTGGCTTTAGTACAAGTTTGTCCAAAGAAGTCTATGGTTAGCCCTGTTCTTTGGTTTACTTCAAAAAAGTCACTTGAAAAGGATTTTCTTGTATGGTAAGTTGATAAATCCTTGTTGAAATTATTGGATTTTTCCACTTTCTCAACACTTTAATGTTCCATTCCATCATTTAATCTAAAGAGATCCTTTGTTATAGCTGACTTGCCCCATGGACCACTCTTGAAAACCTTTGTGCAATTAAAACCTTTTGTGACTCCATAGCCCAATGGATTAAGTGTTGTTTCATACCTATCCTATCAGCTAAACCTTGTTTTTGATTATCCACACCTTCACCCCTCATAAAATCTTTCATTTTTAGGACTTTTCACTCAATTAAAGATCATACCTGACCAACCAAACAAACAAAAAACCCTTGTTCTTAATAACTAGCCTAATATCATATTAAAACCTTAAAAGATAAATCAATCTTTGCACTTATAGAGAGATCCCTCTCTGGATTCAGGAGGGCTAGATCCTAGAATCCCAAAGTGGTTCTGATGTAGGCTCTGCACCGTTTAGTCTTGCCACTCTACTAAACTACGGAACCCTAACAATAGGCATCAATTAACGAGATTTTTTTGTATGGTTATTCTTACATTAATAAAGAAACTCATATTTCCTATAATCATTTCAAATTTTTTTCTAACTTTTTATATGAAATTATACTTTGATATTTGTGTTGTTTTCTCTCTTCTTGTTGTATCAGTTGCAAGTTTTAAGATAAGGAGTGAGAGGAGGAGATGGGAAATCATGATATTTATTGACCACCAAGTTCCCATGTAAGTATTTCCTCGAGTAGTCTATAGATTCTCTCTATTGCTTGAATATATGGGTTTTTATATTAATTTTTTTTGTTAAGCTATGTTTAGGTATTCAACCTTGATGTTAGGTAAGTTTTTCCCAAAAAAAGGTTTTGATCAAAATTAGAGCTAGAGATACGAAGTCTTGTGAGAAAACTAGTAAGACACTTTCATTGGATCTAGGTGGCAAGAATGTTACGCATACTAATCAATGTGAGTGATTTCATGGGAGAAATATTATGGGAGGGATGGTCCCATTAGAGAGAGTGCATGTAAGGGATGGTTAAAATGAGAACAAAGGACTTAGGGAGCACTTGGAATTAGAAAACAAAATTAGGGAAGAGAATTGGAATGAATGAGAAGAAACCAACATAGATTTCACTAGGATGCGGTTATACTAGATAATAATGGTAGATTAGACTACCATATATTGTTGAGAGATGATATAGGTTGAGGATGGTAGAAACAATATTTTTTTCTAAGAACTAATGTAGGTCAAGGATGATTTTTCATTAAGGATCAATATGTATATAAACAAATTGATGCTGCATTTGGTTTCATATTTGTAGGGACACTCTTCCTACCCACCTATGGCTCTTCATTCTACATTATTTTATAATAATTAAAATCAAGAAAAAATCATAAAGGATTATGTTTCGAACAATAATCTTCTAGATAAATAATGATATATTTGTTTTGGATTTCCATCTAGCAAGTGCTTAAGTAAGAGGGTGATGGGAGGGTGGAGGTAGTGATAGGTGAGTAAATGGCGAGAGGGTAGACACATTAATTCTTACTAGATATTTGTGTGGATGCCATGAGTGTATTATTATAAACCTAGTGAGGTAGGCATGCACTATTAGGGCATGTGGTTCTATATAAAACAAGGATTATGGAATAGTGGTACCATTTTAATAAGGCAAGACCAAGGGATCTATTGAGAGAGGTCCCACATAAGGACGTTAATGGGAGAATTTTATACTTATTTTTATACTCCTAGATGAATGATACAATAGTGATACAATTCCAAAATTATGAATATTTAAGACTTTGTAGGAGTTTATAGCTAAGATGTAAGAAGCAGGGTTTCCATAAAGTAAATATGAAAAATTTTAACGCCATTTTTTTCATTTTCAAGTAGGGTTTTGATTGGTTGTAATGACAAGGGATTTCCCAACACTATAACTCCTTGATATACTTGCAAACCACCTCAGTAGTAGATTAAATATTTTTCTAAGGGTTTTTTAATCTTATTTTTAGTTGTACTCCTACATTAAATAAGTATATGATAATATTATTGAGTGTCAATTTAGTATGCCATAACCTAGGTAGGTGAAAGTGAAGTTCCATGTACAATTTCTCTCTCATGCAGTACTACTAAAAATATACAACCAAGTGTTGCAAGTCTTTTAAATCATGTAAAGTCTCTTGTAGTTTATGCAAGTATCGGGATAAAATGTACCAATAGGTTTGATCTGGGTCCGTCAGCTATCAGGTTTACCCATAATATTTTACTTCTGTGATGTATTAGAATTTTTTTTTATCAAAGCATTAATGAACACACATAATTAAGAGGAAAACATGTCAAAAATCACACAAAAAAATGCAATACATTTAATAATGGAGTTTTTCCAGTGTGGATTACGTCTCCGAGCCTCTGTGTCTCGATGGTGCTGTCCACTTCATTTGGTGCTAGAAAATGTGACGATGTACATGGACGTTTTTTTCTTGTCATACAAGGAAGTGTGCCCTCACATTGAGTGGCAAAGTCTCTCCATGAGATGTTACCTACAAGGAACTCTCACTCATAAGCAAACCTCCTATCAGCATGACAACCTCACACATGGTGACAAAGAGTATCCCGCCATCAAGGAAACAAAGGGATCTCAGAACATAAATGACATCCATGATGAATAAATATACCATGACATAAACATCAATGTTTCGCTTCATACATCAAGCAGGAATCAACGTGACATAAAACATATCACAATGATAATCAATGAAGTACATGGATACAACACTTCATATACCTCAACTCTGATGTTGGCTGAAGAATAGACTGCTCGACTGCGGGATCTGAATGCATCATTGAATTCATCGCATAGAATGGCATGAAATCAACTATCCACACTCTGAAATCCAACATTGTTATCCCTTAACTGGAAAATGGCTGAAAAATATATGGCTCATATGGAAAATCTGACTGCACTGCTGGATTATTGTCACCGAGAGGTGTAGGATTGAATGTCAATTTTCTGAATTCTGACACTATCAAAATTTGGGTTGTATGGAATCTTTTAGATTCCCCCTAGATTCCTCCGATATGCTTCTCCATGGCTGACTGGAAAATATGAAACTAAAAACAGGAATACGATCTCACCATCGAGATCCTTGCAAAATTCTGAGAAGAATGAGTATAAAGTTGACCTCATTCCGACTACGGCGAATTTCGGCCTCTAAGGAATCTAGAAGATTCCCTCAAGACTCTAGAAGATTCTTTTCCTCGGGGAATCTACAAATCCGCTGCTCAAAAGGAGAATGTCACCTCGTCATTATCTTCCCTACGAAAATATAAGAAATATGACTATAAACTTGAATGCATTTCGTAAAAGATAAATTTAACCTCCCAAGGAATATTTGGGCCTCAAAGGAATATTCTCTGTCTCTAAATTTGTGCCATCATTATGGCTCCTCAAACTATGTCATGGTTCCACTATACAGAACCCCATTTTGCATTCTATTCTAGGGCTCCTCTGTCCTGTTCCGTTGTGCCTCTATTCTTCATTTCGCGTTCTCTGTTCCTGGTCTGCCCCACGCACTGGACAAAATGAAGGTTTTATAATTTGGATGGCAGATTTTAAAAAGTACATCTCATGGGCCGTAGGAGGCGGAGGCACATAGCGCGGAGGTGGGTCAGGTTCAAACCCCGCCCACTCCAAAATAGCATGCATTAGTTTTTAAAACACGACTTTTAACATTTTTTGCTTTGAATTTTTGTTGCCGCATTTAGATTTAACATAATTTTGTTTTAATTTTTGTCGGAGTTTGCTTTATGGGTCAATAAAATGCATTGAATCCCATTTTTTTATGGGGCCAACCCACGAGGGTCGGGTGGGTTCAATTCCTGCCGACTCCACATATATGTGTGTGTGTGTGTGTGTGTGTGTGTGTGTGTGTGTGTGTGTGTATGTATATGTATATGTATATATATATATATATATATATATATATATATATATATATATATATATATATATATATATATATATATATATATATATATATATATATGCGTTGCCATTGAATAAGGGTTGGGGCGTGGGTCGGGTCCACCGGAGGTGGCCCACCCACTGCCCTTGGTTCCGTTTATACGGTGACATATATATGCTGGTTATCACCGTGGGGTTTGATGGGGTTCATGGCCCGCTGACCCAAAACTTTGATATATTTTTATGTGATATGGTCATTTAAATAGTTATGGTTGACTGGACCATGGGGTTCGGCGGGGTCACAGACCATCAAACGTTTTAATATGTATTTTTTTAATATGTTTTATAATATGATATGGTTTGGTCGATGAGGGTGGCGGGGGTCATACCCTGCCACTCCATATTATATATATATATATATATATATATATATATATATATATATATATATATATAAACCAAAATGTGCATTTTTTATTTTAATGAAATTAAGGGTTATTGGGAAAATTAGCGGGGCCACAATTTCACCTATTTTCGAGAGCTGGGTTCCCTGCCGGTTGACGGTGATTTTTGGGACAGTTAAACCTCGCCCACTACCCATCTTTGACCAAAACTTTAACTCGTTCTAGCTTCTCCATACGAGCTTTGATTGGAGATTCGTTCACATTGTTGGAATGAGGGTGTCGAGTACTTGACCTTGAACCTAGTTCAAGAGAAATTCAACCACTTTGAATTTTGACCTATCATTAGCCCTCTTCGCCTCCTGAGGGTATCTACGGCCACCTGGAACAATCCTCCCCATTGAGGAGCTTTTGGTCCTCCAAAAGCATGAATCATAATCTGCAATTTCTTTGTACCTTGTCTACACCACAAGTGTCCTAAAAGGTCATCCTTAATTCTCCTTCACCTTTACCCTTTGGAGCCATAAGCGATGAGCCACACCTGTATCCTATTCAATCCTATAACACAATATTTTTCAAATTACATGCTTAACTAAACAACCAATCTATGACCTGAGAATTCCCCACACTTGCTACTATTTTATAACACATACTCGGTGGTCAAGTTTACATCAAATGGAATCAATACCACAGCTATCAATACAAGGACAAAATATCATTGTTGCTTGATAAGTGATGGAAAAAACATCATCACTTTTACATTTTAACATGAAACATATGATTTACAAAGTAAGGACAAAAATGCTACCAAACTAGAAAAATCATCTCTCACTTATCAAAGTGAACGTGTCATCTCTCTGCAGCATTCTTTCTTGTCGAACATTTGTATCAATTGGTTCTTGCATTGATGCTTTATCCTTAAGGTGCTGCTCTGGATGGAACCTCCAAGACGTGCCTCTATGATGGCCACTACTGTCACAATGACTGCAATGAGTCTTCATCCTCTAGACCTGCTTTACCTTCTTCTTTTCCTGCAATGGAGAAGGCCTTTCATGCCTCATACTCTTTTGTGTTGCCATTATCTTCCAGCACTCAGTAATGACATGGTTATGTAAACCAAAAAAATGAAATTCTTTTCTATGCGATGAATTCTATCCATGATTATCAACATGCTTATAATCAAAATGAACTAGAATATCGAGACTTGTTATACCTTTCCTTCTTTTCTCTAATGCGATCATGGTGAGGAGAGCTTGCCTTAGCTCTTTCATTTTCATGTTTGTTTTCATAGGATGATGGGGAATTGTTCCCATCAATATCTTTCCCCAATGGTTTCAACCATGCATTGGGAGCTTCTGACACCTTCAAGCACTGTCCTTCAATGTACCCCAAACCTGCTAATCGAGTTCTCTACATGACCTTCAATGGTTGAATCATGCCTTGGCCATTAACTACAAGTCCTCCTCCCTTGCATGAAATCTTGGTGAGGAGTCTCATGCCCGTTCCTATAATGGGTATCTCCACATTTCCCATATAAATGATAGCATGTTAAGATGAAACTGAAGAAACATCAACATTGTTTACCTCAAATTTCTTTACAGAAACAGGTTATGATGGTTGCTTCTAGACTTTGTGCTTCAATTCCTCCAAAGCCTCTTCCGTGACTCGCAACAAAAGCTACAATATCTTCTTCTCTATTTTTTCTTCTTACAGAAGCCTCCTTAATTTGGCATCCCTTTCTTGAAGGCTCTAGTCATTGTTCTTCATTTCTTCGAAGGCTGTCTCTGTGGCTTGCAACTTAAGATGTACTCGCTGCTTTTCCTCCTTCTCCCCTCCTAGAAGTGTTTCCGACTCAATGTTATCTTCTGCTTGTTTATTATAAGCTTAATAAAACATGTCCATCCTTTTGAACGTCCTCAACATGGCCTCGTACATGTCTTTGACATCCTCCATTGTAGCACGTTCAATGGTTGTTCACGCTCTCAATTCGCATCAACAAGAAGACCATTCTGATACCACTTGATCCGGGTCTGTCAGCTACCGGATTTACCCATAATATTTTACTTCTATGATGTATTATAATTTCCTTTTATAAAATCATTAATGAACATCCATGCATATGTAATTAAGAGGAAAACATGTTAGCAATGATAAAAAAAAACACAAGACATTTAATAACAGAGTTTGGGCCTCGGTGTCTCGATGGTGTTGGACACTTCATTTGGTACTAGAAAATGTGATGATGTACAGGGAGGATGTTTTCTTGTCATACTAGGAAGTGTTCCCTTGACACGAGTGGAAAATTATCTCCATGAGACATTCCCTACAAGGAACTCTCACTCATAAACAAACCTATTATCAGCATGACAACCTCACACATGGTGACAAACACTATCCCGCCATCAACACAACAAGGGATATCATAACATAAATCACCATCCATGATGAGTACATATCACATGACATAAACATCAAGATTCTACATCATACATAAAGTAGGAATCGATGTGACACAAAACATCTGAAAACAATAATCAATGAAGTACATGGTAACAACACCTCATATACCTCAACTCGGATGCTCACTGAAGTATAGGCTACTCAGCAACTGGATCTGAATGCACCATCGAAGTTGTGGTGTCGAATGGCATGAAATAGATTGTCCACACTCTGAAATCTGACATTGTTATCCCTTATCTAGAAAATGGCCAAAAAATATATGGCTCATATGGAAAATTTCACTACACTATTGGATTCGTGTCTCGAAGATGTGTAAGATTAACTGTTAGTTTTATGAATTCTAACACTGTTGAAATTTGGGTTGTAGGGAATATTTTAGATTCCCCCTAAATTATTCCAATATGTTGCTCCACAACTCACTGAAAAATCTACAACTCTAAACAGGAATCTGATCTCACAATCGATATCCTTGCAAAATTCTTAGAAGAATGATTATAATCTTGACCTCATTCCGACTATGGAGAATTTTGGCATCTAAGGAATCTGGAGGATTCCCTCAAGATTCTCTTTCGTAGAGAATCTATAAATATATTTCTCAAAAAGTGAATCTGACTTCGCCATTGCGTTCCCTGTGAAAATATGAGAAAAATTATTCTAAACTTGAATGCATTCTGAAAAAGAGAAATTTCACATCCTAATGAATCTTTGGGCATCAAAGAAATATTTTCTCTCGAAATATGTGCCATCGTTCTGCCTCCTAGAACTGTTTCCTAGTTCCACTGTACAGAACCCTGTTTTGCATTCCATTCTCAGGTTCCTATGTACCGTTCTATTCTGCCTTCGTTCTCTGTTCTTCGTTCTCCATTCCTAGTTTGCCCCACGCACTAGAGAAAATGAAGGTTTATATAATATGGACGGCATATTTTACAAAGTACAGCTCATGGGCTATTGGAGGAAGAGGCCCATAGAGTGGAGGTGGGTCGGGTTCAAACCCCAACCACTCAAAAATAGCATGCATTAGTTTTTAGAACGTGTCTTTTTAAAATTTTCCGGCTTGAATATTTGTTGGCACGTTTGGATTTAACGAAATGTTGTTTTAATTTTGGTCAGAGTTTGTTTTATGGGTTGTGTGAAATGAATTGACTCCCATTTTTTATGGGGCCGCCCATTAGGGGCTGCCCCACGTGGGCTAGGCAGGTTCAATTCTCGTTTTCTCCACACCAGTTACACCATGGCATATATATATATATATATATATATATATATATATATATATATATATATATATATATATATATATATATATATAGATATAGATATACTTTTCCATTGAATAAGGGTTGGGGCATGGGTCCGGTCCACTGGAGGTGGCCCACCGACTGCCCTTGTTTTCATTTATACGGTGAAATATATATTGTGGTTACCACCATGGGGTTTGGCGGTGGTCATGGCTTGTCGACCCAAAAATTTGATATATTTTTATGTGATATGGTTGTTTAAATAGTTATGGTGGATTGGACCATGGGGTTCGGTGGGGGTCACGATCCATCGAACCTTTTAATATGCATTTTTTTTAATATGTTTTATAACATGATATGGTTTGGTCGACGGGGGTGGCAGGCGTCATGGCATGCCACTCCATATATATATATATATATATATATATATAGTCTTTAAAACCAAAATGACCATTTTTTTATTTTAACGGAATTAAGGATTATTGGCCAAATGAATGAGGCCACAATTTTGCCCATTTTCAGGAGCTAGGTTCCCTGCCAGTTGACAGTGAATTTGTGGGATAGTTAAACCTGGGGCACTGCCCAACTTTGACAAAAATATTGACTTGCTCTAACTTCTCCATATGGGCTTGGATTGGAGATCCGTTCGTGCTGTTGGAATCAGGGCGACAAGTAATTCAATGTGAACGTAGTTTGAGAGAAATCTGATCGCTTTGAATTTTGACCTATCATTAGCCCTATTGATCTCCTAAGAGTGTCTTGAGCCACCTGGATCAAGGTTATATAGGGGTTTTCATTCTTGTGAAACTTCCTATTGTTTTTTAATGTATGTTTCCTTTCTTGAAAATTTATTAAATTAATTAAAAATATATGTATTCCTTATAGATTATTGCCTAAAAATTATTATACAAAAAAAAATGATGTGATAAAATTGGTATGCTACCCAATAAAAATATCAAATTATGAAAACTTATTATGTAAAGATTATGTATAAAGAACTAAAATGGCCAACATAATTAAGTTATGAAGAAAAAAAATAAAAACAAAGAGATAAAACCTTTATTAATATGAAATTGCCCTTTACTTTCGTATTTGATAACACAGAGACGAGATTACAATTTATTCAACAACATATCTTTTACAGTGTTTATTCCTTTATATATACTATGATTAACTAGAAGGAACTATTTGATAAAAATCTTATGGTAAAGCTTCTTTACAATAATTGTATTCAAACAAAGGCATAACCTTTATTTACTACTAATAACTTTTATTGCATTGGAAACTTTGAATTTTGTCTAATTTAAGAATTAAATAAATTTAAAACTAAACATAAATCCATAGACATATCTATTGTTATGAAATTCTGCATTCAATAATTTAAATTGTGCATTGAATGTTACAAAATTTCGCATTCAATAATTTCAATCGGGCATTGAAGAGGTTTCTGCAGATTTTTGTAAACTTTCCAAAATGGTAACAAGGATCCCCACGGCGGGAATTGTTAATTCCATAGAGGTGTGGTGATTACTCCAAAAATCCCCCTCAACATAGCTCAGGGAAATCAACACCACCCTCACACATAGATCAGGGGAATCGAACCTGCGTCTCGAGGCTCTAATACCATGAAGAATTTTGTCATTACACCAAAAAACGCAAGTATTGTTAAACTAGGATCCCCTGGGTGGAAAATATAGATTTCATAGAGGTGTGTTGTTTAATCCAAAACCCCACCTTAAATGCAACTCAGGGGAATCAACACCCCCTGTCAAATGCAGCTCGACGGAATCGAACCTGGGTCCAGGCTATGATGCCATCAACAGGTTTATCGTGACACTAAAAACCGCAGGTATTGGTAAACTTCCAAACCGCTAACTGCGATCCCTGGAGTGTGAATTACAGATTTGATAGAGGTGTGGTGATTACTCCAACAAGTTCCAACAAAAATACGAGGATCACCATTCCAAAAAAATGAGAAAAAACTACTAGAACACCAAATATCGACACTTGTTTCATCCACCCTCATTCAAACTGATCACCATCATCAAAATTAATTGTGTTGGCAGGCTGTTTATAGCCTAATATAGAGATGTTTTCAAAGTTACATTAAAATAAAATAAAATATATGTGTTCACTAATATATCTATATGTTACATATGTCCAAAGGTTACTTTAAAAAAACAAGTTACTTTAAAAAAATAAAATAAAATGAAATATTTTTTTTTCATATATTTATTGATTTATTTATTTTATATTTTAATTTATTATTCTAACGTTCACCCCTATTAATTTTAATATTATATTTTATTTATATTTTATTTTTTTAAAGTTATAATGCATTAAATATTGACTAGGTCTTGGCTAGTGACTGTTGCATGACTAGGTCTTCGTATGTTACTGTTGCATCTCAGCAGTATTTATATTCTATTATTCTAATCAGCACAAGTAGAAAAGTCTATTTTAAATGAGAGTTTGTATAGTGAGATCGAGTACTTTAAAAAAAAATACTTTTTAGTATAAAATATATATATAATTCATTCATTGAGTGGATACCTAATGCCTATGGTATGCTATAAATGTGTAACACAAGGTAATGTAATGTAAACGTTTAAACTTGGGGAAAAAAAAATAACAAAATAGAAATAACCCTATAAAAATTAAATAATAATAAAAATAAAAATGACACATCTTATTGACCCATGTTTTAAGAATCCATGTTATTGACCCATGGTATTTATTTGGAATATAACCTATTTCGGGAAAAATAAAAATAGCCTAGACTTATCATAGTTTGATGATATATTTAGATGCATAATTGGTTCTAGAAAATTATGACATTGAATCCATGTGGCCCGTCGAGGTGGGGAAATATTATGAAAAATGTAATTATTACATTTTATCTAATATCTTTTCCTAGCTCCAACCACTTTTTACTATTGGGTAAAATATAATATTATAATATTACATTTTACCCAATATTTTCCCTCAATTATAAGTCTATAAAATTAGTTTTGTTGAGGGGAAATATTGATTAAAATGTAATATTTAGGCTAAGGTGTGCTAAGAAATATTAAGTAAAATATAATAATATTACTTTCTAATTAATATTTCCCTTCACAAGAGTTGGCCACTTTTTATTTGGTGTGCTAGTAATAAATATTGTAATATTATATTTTATCCAAGATTTCCCCTCAACCAATTAACTTTTTTATTAAAACATATCTTTATAATTGAGGTTAGTAAGTAAAATTAACTCCTATGTAAACATTTGATGTCAATATACTAGAGATGTTTTAATTTTTAACATTTTAACATGACAAAAATAAAATAGAAAACTTAAAATTAATAGTTATTATTATAATTATTATCATAATTAATTATCCATATTAAGTTAGGATCAAGTCCTAAATGGAATTAGTCTCTTTTCACTAGTTTGTATCTCAAGAGATTTAATCTTGATAAATCAAAAGTTAAAATGGACCTAGACTAGTTTATTAATCAATACTATACTTAATACTATATTTAAAATAGTATCTTTCACATTAATTGCATTACATTTTTAAGATATACATTTCCAACGACCCACTAGATTCATATTAAGATGAAGTAAATGAACGCAATCAACAAAATATAATACTTACCCTGTATCTTGTGGTTCATCGTCAAGACTAAGTGAAAGAACACATTGAGCGCAATATTATACTTACTGTGTATTTCTTGTCGCAAATATAACATATCAACACAATTGCGTAGAAAAGTTCTATGATGGCCCCAGTTCCGTAAAACGTGCTCATAAGAAGTTTATTGGGTCATACAAACAGCATGCCATACCATGTAGAAAACAAGCAATTCACAAGCGTGGAAACATACGGAAATCCGGAGAAATGTTTTGTCAATTTATTCTGAAAATATTCCAGAACGTAATTATGCACAGTACCAATCATATCATAAAGTTGGGGAGACAATTATGAATTATGTATGCATAAATATGTTTCCTCATTAAATGACTACCAATCAGATCATGAAGTCAGGGAAACAGTTATGAATTATATATGCATCAATATGTTTCCTCATTAAATGACTACATAAGTTGGGGAAAACTCACAAAGGAACTAGACAATTATGAATTATATATGCATCAATATGTTATTGGAAATTAATTCCAATTGCCCGCAGAGCAGAAGGATGAAGAAATTAATTTTGATGGGATATTTGAAGGATAGAAGAAACAATTACCAGTCCTGATTTACACTTCACGCAACCACAGTCTTATCTGCAGCACCTACCAGCAATAAATCCACCGCCAACCATACTTAACTCCTCCAACTCTAATTCCGGCGGCACCTAGCAAAAGCTTCGAGCAGGGAAATTGACCAACCGAAGGCAGAAAAGAAGACAGAGAGCAATGTGTGCATAGCAGTGAAAAAGAAAGATAGAGAATAGTGAGACAGAGTTTTAAGAAACGTTCTGTTGTGTAGCAGCAGAAGTATTTTTTTGTGTAACCCACAACAAATGAAGTTCTGAAGACTACCATTTTGTAGCAGATTTTTATGTTTAATGAAATAGAAGTGTTTTTTCTGACATCTCCATTCGTAATTTGTTTTTAATCTCTGTCTTGACAGAGGAATTTTACTTTTCCTCTCAGTTGTTGTTTATAATAACCAAAAATTCCAACATGGTATCAGAGCTAGTCCAAGAACTTTGCGTTTGACAAAGAAGCTGAAGGAAGGAAGAAGAATCTTTGTTAAAGATTTCTCCAGCAGTGTGAAGTTCAGCAAAGCAAGGTATTTACAAAACAAAGTTTTTTTTTGTTTGCTTGAAGATTACAGTCCAGAGAACTGTAAAGAAGAAGTCTGCTAGAGATAGAGTCTTTTTGAAGACAAAGTTTTATCTCTTAGCAGTGAGAAGGTTTGTTTATTAAAAACACAATCATGTTTTTTAAGCATAGTTCAGAAAGCTAGCTATGGCAGGAGCCAGCACAAGCACAAGTATGGGAAATAGTCAACTCCCACAGTTTAATGGGAAGAAATATGAGTATTGGGAAATCACAATGAGAGCCCTGTTTGCCTCTCAAGTTGAGGATGGTTTAGAAGAACCAGCAGATGAACAAGCATATAATGCCTTAACACAAGCAGAGAAGGATTTATTGAAGAGTAATAGGAATAAGGACTCAAAATCCCTCTTCTATCTCTATAAAGCAGTGCATGAAAGTGTATTTCCAAGGATTGCAGTAGCTAATAGGTCCAAGTATGCATGGGATACCCTCACACAGCCTACCAAGGTATGGAGAAGGTAAAGACAACAAAGGTTCAATTAATGAGAAGGGATTTTGAAGTTACTTGCATGAAAGAGTCTGATACAATAGACTCATTCTTCACTTCATTGATTGGGTTGGTCGCCCAAATGAGATCTCATGGAGAGATAGTAGAAGAAATAAAGATAGTGGAGAATGTATTGAGGAGCTTACCCTCAAGGTTTGATGTGATAGTCACAACCATTGAAGAGACAAAGGATATCTCGTTGTTTATTGTCGATGAGCTTCATGCATCATTGATGACACATGAACAAATATTGAGCAGAACAACAGGCTCATCTTTGGAGCATGCCTTCAAGACCCAAATTTCCTTTGGAAGACGAAGAGGTCAAGGCAGAGGAAACTATAAAGGAAAAGGTAGAGGCAGAAGCAAGAACCGAGGAGGAAGAAGCAGCCTAGCAAATACAAATGGAAGGGGCAACAATCAAAATCAAAACCAAGGCCAAGGCAACAACCAGCAAGGTGGAAAAAATCAAGCACATGGACAAAGGTATGAGAAATCCCAAGTCCAATGTCATTACTATAAGAAATATGGCCATTATGCCAATGAATGTAGGAAGAAATAAAGTGACATGGGTAATAGACGCAGTGCTAATTTTACTAAAGAAAATATTAGTGAAGAAAAAATATTTTTAGCATGTAATTTGGATGAAGAGAAAACTGAAGATATATGGTTTCTAGATTCAGTATGTAGAAACCATATGACTGGAAAAATTTCTATGTTTTCCATGATTGATGAAAATGTGAAGTCTCAAGTAACATTGGGGACAGACAATAAGGTCTCTATCATGGGAAAAGGCATAGTGAGTGTTTTGACAAAGAAAGAAGATAGAAAAACCATATTAGATGTTTATTATGTGCCTGGTATGAAGCGTAACCTTTTGAGCATTGGACAGCTCATTCAGAAAGGCTACAATGTTTTCTTTGAAGATGATGTATGCACCATCATGGATAGCATTGTACAAGTGAAGATGACAAGGAACAAAATGTTCCCTCTCAATATGAAAGCATATTTGAAGAAACGAGATGCCATTGCAGCAGTGACACAAAAGACTTACCAAAGAGAAGCAAAGGATGAAAATTGGTTATAGCACTTGAGATTTGGACATCTCAACTTTAAAGGTCTAAATTTTTTGCATAGGAAATGAATGGTAAAGGGATTACCATTGATTGAGAAACCAGACATCCTTTGTGAAGGATGCATCTTGGGCAAACAACACAGAGAATTTTTTCCATCGGGAAAGAGCATAAGGGCAAAGACACCCTTAGAAATTGTCCATTCAGATTTGTGTGGACCAATGCAAACACCATCATTAGCAGGTAGCCACTATATGCTAACCTTTATTGATGATTTCACAAGAAAAACATGGGTTTATTTCTCCAAATATAAGAGTGAAGTGTTTGAGAAATTCTGCCACTTTAAGGCTCTAGTAGAGAATCAAATTGGGCAGCATATTAAAGTCCTTAGGGCAGACAAAGGAGGAGAATATATCTCAAAATAATTTCTGCGTTTTTGCAGAGAAAATGGGATAAACAGGAAATTTACAGCAAGGTATACACCGCAATAAAATGGAGTTGCTAAAAGAAAAAATAGAACCATCATGGACATGGTAAGAAGCATGTTGAAGGCAAACAAATTTCGAAATGAATATTGGGCTGAAACTGTACATTGTGCAACATATTTTTTGAATAGATGCCCAACAAAGAGTGTAATGAACAGAGTTCCTGAAGAAGCGTGGAGCGGCATAAAGCATCATGTCACCCACATGAAATTTTTTGGTTGTGTGGCTTATGCACATATTCCAGATCAGCTAAGGAATAAGTTGGACAATAAGGGGGAGAAGTGCATATTTATTGGATATAGTGAAAAATCCAAGGCATATAGATTGTATAACCCATCCATCAAGAATTTTATTATAAGTGGAGATGAAAAATTTATTGAGGAAGAAGCTTGGGATGGAAGCATTGAGAAAACAGTGAATGTTAAAAGTTGTTTGTCTCATGATGATGATGAGGAAGAGATGGCTGAAATACATCCCTCATTAGCAGCACCACTTCCACCAACACAAGGATGGCAAGGGACACCACAAGAAGGTATGATAACACCCTTGAGAAGTAATGACAGTGCTTCTCCAAGCACATCACGAGGAGAATATTTGAGTGCTTCTACAAGCACAAGCTCAACAAGTGAAAGATGAAAAAGATTCAAAAGTCTGAATGAAATTTATGAGCAAGAAGAAGGTATGAACTCTTTATTTGCATTGTATTTTCATGTAGAGGATCTTATTCATTTTGAAGAAGAAGTAAAAGATAAGAAATGGATAGATGTTATGGATGAAGAGATAAATTCCATAAAGAGAAATAAAACATGGGAATTGGTTGATCTCCCAAAAGGTAAGGAAGTCATTGGAGTGAAATGGGTTTATAAAACCAAAAGCAATGTTGAAGGTAAGATTGAAAGGCACAAGGCCAGACTTTTTGTCAAAGGCTACAAGTAGCAACAAGGAAGAGATTATGAAGAAACATTTGCACTGGTTGCAAGAATGGAAATAGTAAGAGCATTGTTGTCCATAGCAACACAACACAAGTGGAAAGTTTACCAAATAGATGTGAAATCATCATTTCTAAATGGAGTATTGATGGAAGAGTTATATGTTGAAAAACCTCTGGGATATGAGAAATCAGGCCAAGAGAAAAAGGTATGCAGATTGAAGAAAGCTCTTTATGGGCTGAAACAAGCACCAAGAGCATGGTACAGTAGGATAGATGCCTATCTACTGGAAAATGGGTTTGAGAAATGTGAAGGAAAACCCACATTATACATCAAAGAGAAAGATGGTAAGATGTTGATTGTTGTTTTATATGTTGATGATGTGATCTTTATAGGTAATGATGCTTACCTAATTGAGAATTTTAAATCAGTCATGAAGGATGAATTTGAAATGAATGATATGGGATTGCTGAAATACTTCTTAGGAATAGAAGTAGATCAAAATGAAAATAAATTTTTTATCTCTCAAGCTAAATATGTAAATGAAGTTTTGGAAAGATTTAATATGCAGGATTGCAAGGTGGAAATTACTCCTACAGTGATGGGACTGAAGTTAAGCAAAGAGGGCAGCAGCAAGGATTTTGATCCAAGTTTGTACAAGAGCATAGTTGGAAGCCTCATGTATTTGACTGCAACTAGGCTGAATATTATGCATGTTGTTAGTTTAATTTCCAGATTTATGGAAAGGCCAAAGGAGGCACATTGGTAAGCAGCAAAAATAATTTTGAGGTATGTGAAAGGAACAAAAAGGTAAAGTATTTTATACACCACTTTAGAAAATTCTGAATTAATTGGATATACTGACAGTGATTGGGCTGGAAGTATAGATGACAGAAAAAGCACCTCTGGTTATTTTTTTCATATGGGTTCAGGAGCCATCTCATGGGCTTCTAAGAAACAACCAATGGTGGCTTTATATACAGTAGAGGTAGAGTATGTGGTAGCTACATCAGTAGCATGTCAAGCAGTTTGGATGAGGAGAATGTTGAGAAATTTGTGTCATGAACAGGTAAAAGGCACAACAATTTATTGTGATAATAGCTTAGTAATAGCATTATCAAAGAAATCAGTGTTTCATAAGATAACGAAACACATTGATGCCAAGTATCACTACATCAGGGAGCTAGTGAACCATGGGGAAATTTTTTTGCAATATTGTAGAACAGAGGAGCATTTTGCTGTTATTTTGACAAAACCATTGGGGCAGAAAAGTTTTATTTATTTGAGAAAATGTATGGGTATGGAGGAGAACATCAGTTGTAATTAACGGGGAGTGTTGGAAATTAATTCCAACTGCCCGCAAAGTAGAAGGACGAAGAAATTAAATTTGATGGGATATTTGAAGGACGACAACAACAATTACCAGTCCCAATTTACACTTCACGCAACCACAGTCTTATCGGCAGCACCTACCAGCAATAAATCCACCGCCAACCATACTTAACTCCTTCAGCTCTCATTCTTCCAACACCTAGCAAAATATTTAAGCATGGAAATTGACCTACCGAAGGCGGAAAAGAAGACAGAGAGCACTGTGTGCGTAGCAATGAAAAATAAATACAGAGAACAGTGAGACAAATTTTTAAGAAACCCTGTGTTGTGTTGCAACAGAAGTTATTTTTTGTGTAATCGAGAACAACTGAAGTTCTTAAGACTATAATTTTGTAGAATATTTTTATGTTTAATGAAATAGAAGTGTTTTGTCTCACATCTTTGTCTGCAATTTGTTTTTAATCTCTGTGTTGACAGAGGAATTTTATTTTTCCTCTGAGTTGTTGTTCGGAATAACCAGAAATTCCAACATATGTTTCGTGATTAAATGAATACATAAGTTGGTGAAAAATCACAAAGGAACTAAGAAGAGTATCAGGGAAGTGATGTTTCTTGTCATGAATGAACAAATTAAACATTAATAAGCATGAAACAAACTTCTTGGAACCAAGAAATTAAATTCAACAGAGCGTGGATACGAACCGATGATCCCGAAAAGGAAATGTATATTAAACATTTTACTATAATTGTTTAGATTCCGTGATCAATTTGGTAGACCAAATGATTAATGCAGTGGAAGCAAATCAATCGATGGGTAGATCAAGAAGCAATGAAGGATCAACTAAACTAAATGTCGATGGAAACCATGAAAAAAAGCAAATTATTTATAGTTCTTGAAGTTGGATATCTGCAACGTTAAATATGAATTCCTGAGGCATCATGATTCATTCTACATAAACAGTTTGTCATCATTTTCCATCTCACCGATAATGCATTGCATTCAGTCTCTTCGAGGAATTTTCTTACAATTGATGGAAACACAGATGTTGGTAATCACTTATGTTAATATATTATAATGAATGAAATATTATTTCTCTTATTTTTTTATTTGGAAATATAATCAGAGCCATGACCTCAGTAGCCACCACCTCAGTAGTTAGACTCCCAACAATAAGGAAACACTCATAATCAGTTATGGTCCAAGAAAAAACAAAAAAATAAATTCCTCTCAAGTATTTATTATGATCCATCTACTGTCGACTAACTAATGAATAATGGTCTCATCATCGTGATTAATATTGTGACACTTCTTTTTAATCATGACTTATATATTAACTTTCATGCTGGTCTAAGTCTCAACTAGGCTTACAACCTAATTTGGGTTTTCTACAACACACAACTTACTTCTACAAATTTAAATTTGTCCTTTTCAAGTGGCTTGGTGAGTATATCAGCCACATTTTCATTTTTATTACAATATGACAAGTCAATTTCTTTTGATTACACTTTTTCTCTTACAAAATGATGATGTGTGTAGATATGCTTTGTCCTTGCATGATATATAGGATTTTTTTCCAACTCGATAGTGTTATGATTGTCACATCTGATTACTATAGGTGCTTGTTGTGTTTCTCCAACATCTTCAAGTATCCTTCTATGGAGTATCGCTTCACACAGAGCACTTCTTAAAGCTTTATAGTCAGCTTCAGTGGATGACAAGGAAACAGTGGATTATTTATTATTTCTCCATGATATTGGTACTAAACCTATATTGAACATGTATCCAGTAGTAGATTTATTGTCATATGGATTTCCTGCCCAGTTAGAATCAGAATAACCTACCAACTGAGCATCAAATTCATTAGTATACATAATACCAAAATTAAGTGTTTCTTTCAGATAGCAAAGGACTTTCTTTGCTTCTTTTTAGCGGCTTTCATAAGGCTTAGCCATGAACTGACTAAGTATGCTGGTGGAATATGGTATATCTGGTATGGTAGTGGTGAGGTACCTCATAGTTCCCACCAGTTGAAGATATACGGTTCCATTCACCTTTTGGTTCAATCATCACTATAAAATTTAACATTTTTATCTAAATGAGTAGATACTTCTTTGCATTCAATCATATTGTTCCTTTTAATGATTTCCCTTTTATATTTTCTTTGTGTGATTATTTTCTTCCCATATTCCCTCCAGACTTCAAGACATGAACAATAATGAAATTGACCAATATTCTTCATTTCAAATACCTATAAAAACTGAATTTTAATTTCTTCAATCAACCTGGATGGATTCCTTGTTATGATCATATATATATATATATATATATATATATATATATATATATATATATATATATATATCAAAGAAACATTCCCATCTTCATCTTCCTTGATCTCCAAGTTAGGATCATTTTTGCTTCTCATAAAAGAAAGAGTCAACATTCACATACCAAGATCTTAGTGCTTGTTTCAAATCATATAAATATTTCTTTAACGTACAAACTGAATGCTCATGTCCCTTTTTTACAAACCCTTGGGTGAGCCAAATAAACTTCTTTTTTTAACTAGGCATTCAAAAAAGAAAATTTGACATGTAACTGATGCATTGTCCAATGATATTTTGTAGCTAATGCAATCATGATTCTAATTGTGTTAAAATTATCTACAGGTGAAAAGGTATCTTCCTAATCAATTCTCTCTTTTTGCGAATATGCTTTTGCAACTAATATATATTTATACTTATCAATACTTCCATCAGCATTAAACTTAGATTTATACAAAAATTTGAATCTTAAGGGAATTTTACTTTAGGAAATTCTTTTAATTCCCATGTGACATTCTTCATTATAGAGATATATTTGACATTCATTGCGTCTCTCCATTCTTCATATTTTTTAGCTTCCTCATAGCTTCAATGTTCTACAATGTTCATTACAAGAGACATTAATGCACAATATGTATACCTTATAGGTACCTGACTTTGACATGATTACCTTCTTGGATTTTTATTTATTTCATCGTTATTTCTTCTTTACACAGTCTCCTCTCCTCTTCTTGGAGTGTCATGGCTGCTTGATGCTCCTTGATCCTGAACTTGTACCTGTTCTTTTTCTTTTTCATGTTCCTATCAAATAGTTTTATCTATTTTGAAATAATCATCAGTATCATGCCATACACCAACATTATTCATTTTATTACCTTCATATGCATTCTCATGAAACATAACATCCCTACTCACAAGAAATATATGAGACCTGAGATCAAACAAAATGTATGTATTTTTCATCATAATAACCAATAAATATGCACTTAATTTACTTTGCATCAAGTTTTCTTCTTTCATATTTTTGCATATAAGAAAATGTCTTGCAACAAAAAACCATTAAATGACTCACTTTTGGTTTATACCCATAAAATTCTTCCAAAGGTGTTTTAAGCTCTAGACTTTTTTTTAACTCCTATTTTTAAAATAAACAACTATGTTATGGCTTCAGCCCAAAAACCATTAGAAACATTTTTACCTTAAAGCATACTATGTACACATTTGACTAGTGTTTTTCTATTCCTCTCAGCAACTCCATTGCGCTAAGGTGTATGTGTCACTTTAAATTGCTGTAAAATACCATTGATTTTAAAATATCGATCAAATTCTCTTGATTTATATTATCCCCCTCATCAAATCAGAGAATTTTGATGCATTTGCGAGTTTTTTCTTTCCACCATGCTCTTGAACGATTTAAAGTACTAAAAAACATAACTCTTCTTTCTTATGAAATAGACCCATGTATACCTAGATATATCAGCAACAAAAATAAGAAAATATAATGCTCCGCCTCGATATCTAGTGTGCATAGGTCCACATACATCAGTATGAACTAATTCAAGTATTTCCCTCTGCCTTGTTTCTTTATGTATATTAAATTCTTCCCTGTGTTGCTTACCAATTACACATGTTTCACATTGAACATGATCATTCTTCATAATAGGAATACCTTCAACCATTGTTTTCTTATGAAGTAACATGAAATCATTGAGATTTAGATGGCCATACATTTTATTTCATAACTCTATTGTTGACATTATTATAGATTCCAATGCTTGATGACATGTTTTGGTCACATCCAAATTATACAATTCTCCAACTCTAGTAAGTGTGGAAATAACCTGGTACTAATCTTGAATATCTTTCATAACACACTGTGATTTAACGAATTCCACCATCAAATCTTGATCGGCAATGGTAGAAACAAAAAATAATTTTTTTTTTGATACCAAGAACATAAATCACATTATGGATTTTTCTCTCTTGTCCATTACGAAAATTCACACTTATTACCCCATAACCTTGAACTTTAAGTGATTTGTTGACTTCTATATAAGCATGTGTTTTATCAATGTTTTCATAATATTCATCAAACCAATCCTTATTACAAACCATATGGAGTGATGCACCAGAATCAATGAACCAAGTATTGACATCATCAGTTTCCATAGGCAATGCAACATAGAAAAAAACAATTTAATATTTTTAAATGAATCACTCATTGAGGTATCTGTGTTCACAAAAATTCCATTATACCTTTGGTTTCTTTGTATGGACTCATTATATTTTCTTTTATAGCGATATTTAGAGTGATGACCAGTTTTTCTACAATAATAACAATCATGATTTCTCTTATCATGAGTTGGAAATTTATATTATGTCATACATTTTTGTTTTGATTGAAACTTTCCAATTTTTTTCTTTTCCTATGGTCTACCTTTGTATGGTTGTTTACCCTTAGCTACCAACACCAAATATTAACTATTGGAGCCCAAATTAAAGCTTTTCATCCTCTCCTCTTGTATTCTTGTCAATTCATCAAATGTAGGGGGCTACTCTCTAGCTGAGAGACTTGAAATAAAAAATTTGATAATCTTTCACTAAGCCATTTAATTTGATCATGACCAAGTCAATATTAGATACCTTTTCACCAATATCTCCTAACTTAATGCTTAAATATTTGACACGCTATATGAAATTTTGTTTCATACAAACCCTTGAGCATATCTCATGTTCCCTTGGATGTCTTCCAATCTTTGATTTGAGGAATAATGTTGTCCTTTACGTACAAATGCAACAACACATTTGTTTTCCTCTCTTGTTTCTCCCAATATGGAATAAAAGCTAAAAAAATGGATTTGGACTCATCCCCACTCATAATGGAACAAAAATTATAACCCTATAGAATTGTGAGCAACTTAAATTTACAATTCACATAATTTCCTCCATCAATTTTGGTGGACTCATTCAAAAAAATATCAACTAGAAGATTTGAAATGATGAAAAAAAACCATTTCTCCAATCAACAAAATGAAACCAAATCCACCAAATATAAAATCAAATGGAGCCAAATTCACGAGATCCAAAGTGATCTCACAAATAAAAACAGTAAAATATCATTTATGGAATTTTCTTCTCATAAACTTTACCCAAAAATCACCTTTACCATACCTAAAATCCGCACTACTAATTTAATAATCCTTTTAAAAACCTTATTTATCCTTAAAAGAAAATAACTCACAATAACCACCACAACTTTAATTTTACCCACGAAAAAAATAGCAATCCCTTTTACCTTTTTCAAACTCCTTTAGCCAATTAAAAAACCCTCTATTTCTCCTCTTATATCTCCACGTGTAATTTACTTTCCAAAAATAAAATATTTACAATACCATTACCATAAATATGCTTAATAAACTTCAGGTCACAAAAATTTTACACCACAAGTTTCATTACTTGGAAAGGTAAAAAAGACTGGACTATTCCACGTGGTAAATGAACACTAGACCAACAAAAGCAATGGTGAATTATGACACAAATTATCTGCTAATGCAGATGACAACACACAATATTTTCAAATGGTGGTAACTACAGTCTTTGATTCACCATTAATTCGCTCAATTGGCTATGGAAAAATGTTTCACCACCCACGCAGGGCTCACAACCTAGCGAAATATTTCTTACTCTCAACCAGTAACAGAAGAAAAATCTACAATAGTTTCTGTAAAGAATCACCTCCACGCAATGACCACACAAAAATGAAATAAAACTCAATGCACATTGATTCACCCAAAATACACCATATTTCACACTTCCTGAAGACTTCCCATGGTTGCTTAGTCTTCACACTCCTCAGGATTACAACCCTCTTAATCTTCACCAGCTCTGATACCATATCAGAGGATAAATAAAAAATGAAAACCTTGATGATTTCATTCAAAACACTTCTATTTAGACATCATGGAACCGTAGAAACTACAGTGAGTTCGTCGAATTCCATTTATTCACCAAGTCTCTTCGACTATTGATTATTATCCATCTACTGCTGACTAGGGAATAGTGATCGACGTCATCATGATTAATATTATGACGATTAGATATTCACTTCCGAACTCTATTATATTCCCTTACCTCCAATATTTACATTTGCAACCTAAAATTCTTATAAAACCTCTCATCTTCTTGATTCTTTGAGAGGAATCCAAATTGAATCAAGTGCTAGTAGCTTTGTGGAGTCTCCTCTCCTCTTATTGGAGTGTCATGTATTCCTAATGCTCATTTCCCTTGAACTTGCACCTTTTCTTGTGCTTGCTCATGTTCCTATTCAGCAATTGTATCTATTTTGGCATAATCATCAATATCATGCTATACACCAGTATTATTCATTTTATCATTTTCATCTACATTCTCATGAAACCCCATATCAAACAACTTGTATGTTTTTTATCATCACAATAACAAATTTATATGCACTTAATTGACTTTTCATCAATTTTACTTCATCGTCTTTTGGAATATGAGAAAATCCCTTACAAGAAAAAACCCTTAAATGACTCACTTTTGGTGTATACCCATAAAATGATTCAAAAGGTGGTTTAGGCTCAAAACTTTTGGTTGGACTCCTATTTTTAAAATAAACAACAATGTTAATGGCTTCAACCCAAAAACCATTATAAATATTTTTACCTGTGTAATATCCCAAATGGGAAATCAAGCAATACATGAACACAATAATGGGATACCAATGAGGAATAACTCATAAAATATGTTTAGAACACATTTCCATCAATCACATGTACAACAGCAAGAATTATGATCCATTTCCTGAACCTAAAGTGGGGAAAAGTAGCATTTTGACCCTTAAAAACGTTATTTCCAGAAATATATATTAAAACTGAGGAAAATAATGGTTGTGACGATTAGCTTATAGATTAAGGCCCTTGCCTACCAAAATGAATCAGAAAAAAAACTCTTTTGATAAGTTAAGCAGGTCTCCCGACTTTACAATGTATCAAAATTGGCCAAACCCCATGAGGGTTTCTGCAACATAATCATAGATAATCATAGATCTAGAGATTTATGGAATAATATGCTAAGAAAACAGAGACCTGGCCTCCTTATTGCATTATAAAGATAACTCAGCAAGGGTATCTTGAAAGCACAAGCACAGAAGATCAGATTTGAATATTTTGCTCTGAAATAACACAGTCTCACTGAAACATGACATGAATGTATTTGAATAATACAAAGAGGGATAATAATCCCTTCCTCTAGCTTTCTCGGAGAAGGGTTGGCCCTTTCCCTAGGAAGCTAGCTCAAAAATTAGGGTTAAAACCCTGCTCCTACAACTCTCTCGAAAATGATGCAGTTCCTGCAAGGGACTGTGCTGTAGGAGATGAGGAATACTTTGGCCCACTGCCAAGATGTGAAATGAGCTCAGAAATATTCCTCTCTAATCTGTCAAGAGAAGGAAAGCACCCTCTACTGAGAAACAAATCTGGAAGTGTTGTTATCAATCCTCCACTGCAACACCCTACAACACAACATTACACTGCTACAGAAATAATGTTGTGACTGAAGACCGGTGCTTGGCCTGAAGCTTGGATGTGGAGCAATGCAAGGCAAGACTCTTCCAAGAGGCCTCTCAAGGAAAGAGATGGGATTCCTGCTCAGGAAAACCCTGTGCTAAACAACACTGCTACCCTGCTAAACAGCAAGAGGAAGCCAAAAGTCTAAGCAGACCAAAATATGATAATACATAACATGCCTGACAAAGGTTTCCATCCTCTTCATATATAGTAAGTGAACCTCTCCACATTGGGTCCCATCCATATTTTCCACCAATCTCATGCAAGTTATCCTCCACTAAAACTACATTGTCCATCAAGGTGATTCAATGTATCTAGACAGTTTTGTTGATTTGGTCAAAGATGATTGAATCAACATGATCCTCTCTTTGTTCACACCCAAAGGTGCTTAATCCAATTGTTTATTCTTCCTCCTTTCACATGAAGAGTGTTATTAATACTTATAAAGAGGTTAATGGGCCTCCCTAACCATTTATTCATTTATCTAAATATAAAACCAACTATAATATTCCATTTAGGTGAAGTCTAAATTTTGGGAATATTACAGTCCTCCCCCTTCAAAATGTTACTTGTCCTCAAGAAACTGCAAAGGTAGAGAAAAAATTCTCCCTTCCTCTTCTTGTGGCCTCCTCATTAATAGATCCCACCATAGCTCAACATAATATGCAATAAATTTTTCCTCCAATGATTCCCTCCAAGTGTGTAAAACAAAAAGGTGTACATCATGGGAAAATGGAAGGCGCAAGTGGAAATCTCCTTGTTGTCCAATGGCCTCCTCAAGGTAGGAGTGATGAAAAACATGGGAATTTTTATTCCCAATGAGTGACTCCCTCACCCATGCTATCGTCCAAATGAAATGAGCCATTCTAGGTAGCTCATCAAAGAATTTTTCAACCCCCGGTTTATGCAATGTAGTGGGGTTGCATGGAGAGATTGGATTTTTCTTTCCAAGTTGTTTCTCTCTCCATTTATGGTAAGTATGGGGTTGTTTCTTTTCTTGGGCTGAAATGACATGGCCTTCAAGAATGGCCCAAGTTACCCCTCAAAACAAATCCACCATGAAGTGCCTCCTCCAAAAACTCAAATTCTCCAAATGGATCCTCCCACCTGAACAAAAGAGGTGTAATATGGAAATCATGGGTTGCCCATGGTTCCTCCCAGAGTATGCAACATGTAAATTAGGGAGAATCACAATCCCAATGGACATATTTAACTCATATCCCACTCTCCAAACAAAGCTTCCCATGAACATAAACATATCAGCAATATATGTAAGAAAAATCGAATGAAAACAAGCTGTCGAATGACAACCGGAGAGTGAATCATAGTTCCACACATGGAACCAGTGCAGTGCATCCTTTTCCTGCATCAAAAAAAATGATAACAAGTGCTCTCCCAGCCACTTGTTTGCTGCCAAAATCATTCTATAAGATAGAAATATGAAAGTACAATGAGGTGTCAATGGTGTACACCAAAAATCATGTGGCTTCCCCCACAAACCACCAATAAGGTAGCCAATATCAATGGTGCAAGTAGCTACAAGTACATCATCATACAAAATGCAAGAAGGGATGATCCTTCTTGGCATAACATGTTGCTCATACAAAGTAAAGAAGTACAAAACATAATGTGAAATTATACCTCCTCCACCATGTACTTGAGACCTTGAGCTGAAATGGCTCAACTAGAATTTCTCCCTCACCTCCAATGAGTAGGGAAGTGGCTGTGACATCCTATCCATCACCATCCAGGCTATGCATCTCTCCTTGTGCTGAAATATATCATGTTGGATGCCCTCCCAAGTGAACTCCTCTATCAAAGAAAGATGTACATCAAAGTGCATAGAAGGGAAGTCCTCATGTGCTGCAAGTAACAGCTTCTCCTTAAGACTAGAAGCTCTAGTTAAGAAGATTTTTCCATAAGAATAGATGAGCACATCATCCACCATATATCTATCATCTCCATCCGGGTCATCAAGAATCCTGCAAGCACCAATATCCTTGGAGTACTCTACCAAAATTTGAGACCTCCAATATGGATCAATCCTCCTAAGAGACAGCGCTGGTGATCTCAAATGTGATTCTCTCCACATGTTGTTGTCTTCTCCTTTTACATCCCCCATGCCTAAGTCATCCTCCAAGATGTTACCATGACCATCATGGAGCTACTCATGATCAAATAGAAATGGTGACCTTTGGAAGTTGGCCTCCCGTGAGAAGTTATCATCCAAAAGGAACCTCCCAGTCTTGGCCAATGTAAGCATGAGTGGCCTCCATCTACTCCCATGTATGGAGGATTCCTTCCTCAAAGGAAGTACCCTCTGTTTCTGCAAAACCATGGAGCATCTCTCTTGCATCATGAAGATGTCATCCTCCATCCCTGTAGCAACTCTTGTCAGCGCAGTATAGGTAGTGAGAGTGGGTAATGCTGAAAATGGGAGAGTGTCTCCCTCCTTCTTGAGTCTATCCCAAACTCTCTGCGATGTACTAGACTCCTCCAAAGTCTTCACTCCTCCAAAATCTGAGATTGGTGAACCAAATGACAAGACACCTCTCATCAACTCTAGATCTGGTGGCCTCTTGGGTGGAATGCCTCCATGTAATGAGACATCAATGTCAAGAGTAGACTGTAAATATGGGTGGACAATCTTTCCCTTTCCCTCATAGTGTAACTTAGTCTACCTCTTCTTTGCATTATCTCTCTGAAATAGAGAAGGGTGTGTGCTCCTCATCAAGTGATCCTGAACTTCCTCCCTACCTTCTCCTTCCATGTGCAATGCTTCAGAATCATGTTATCCATTGATTGTGCCTTGACCTCCATATGTGAGATCATGGGGAACTTCTTGTAATGACACAAGAAATCCTCCTTTTTGAGCATGTGCTCCTCTTTCCTCTGCATGAGGTACTAGATGTGCTCTAGATATGACAGCGCTGTTGTCCCCATCCTTCTCTTCATCTTCAATGTGAATGGGTGGCCTTTGCTCAATAAGAGGATCCTCTTTTGAAAAAGGAACCTTCATACCTCTTGTCCAGAAACATGAGACAGAGTTCTTGCCTTCAGCAAGGTGTTATGCAAGATGTGAGTTTCTCCAACAATTTCTTGGAATGGATTTGAGTTTATTGGTTCTTCCAACACATGCAAAGTGCTTGTTTGTTTTGGTTTGCTTGGTTCCATCAATGATGTTCCAGATTGTTTACCATCAAACCTTTCCACCAATATTTTAGTGAACTTTGAAAAAGAAGAAGTATTGTCATTTTTTAATGAAAATGACTCAAATATCCACCAAGCATAGGCCTTACCTTCAAAATGAAGCGTTGTAACTTTGATGGCTTCATCTTCAGAAACTTGATGCTGCTGCAAATAGATGCGTAACTCCTCCACCCAAGCCCTAGCTAAACATATTGGCGAACCATCAAAAATAGATAGGATAAATGTATTCCTGTCACGATGCTTGCTCTTCTTCATCTTGACCTAGAAAAACCCTTGGAAAGTGAGATGATCTCTAAACCTTTCAGTTTGAGATTCATAATCTTTCAAAAAATCACTAAGAGTTTCCCTCTTATGCATTTTTTTGTCCTTGATCTCTCTCATGATAGATCTAGGCTCTTGACTGCACTGTGCATCATAGTGTGTAGCTGCATTCTCACACCTACTATGTGCAACTCTAGATCTGACTCTAGATTCAAACTCTTCCGGAGATTCCATCTCCCTTCTTATCTTCTTTAGTTCTCCTTTAATGCTCTCCACAGATTTTGGAAGAATATTTGAGATCCCCTCCTCCTTTCTCCCTCCACATATTGAAGTCTTCTCTCTGCTCATCTTTTCTTCTTTTAATAGCATAATGGTTGAGATCCACAGGTTGAGCCAAGTCTATGCTCTGATACCACTGTAATATCCCAAATGGGAAATCAAGAAATAAATGAACAAAATAATGGGATAGAAATTAGTAATAACTCATAAATATGTTTAGAACACATTTCCATCAATCACATGTACAGCAGCAAGAATTATGATCCATTTCCTCAACCTAAAGTGGTGATAAGTAGCATTTTGACCCTTAAAAACGTTATTTCCAGAAATATATATTAAAATAGAGGAAAATAATGGTTGTATCCCTTAGCTTATATATTAAGGCCCTTTCCTACCAAAAAGAATCAGAAAAAAATCTCTTTTGATAAGTTAAACAGGTCTCCCAGCCTTACAATGTATCAAAATTGCCCAAACCCCATGACTTAAGCTATGCAGAATTATGAAGAATATGAGAGCATTATTTTGTGAGGGTTTCTACAACATAATAATATATAATCATAGATCTGTAGATTTATGGAATAATATGCTAAGAAAGCAGAGATCTAGCCTCCTTATTGCATTATAAAGATAACCCGGCAAGGGTTTCTTGAAAGCACAAGCACACAAGAGAAGATCTGAATATTCGGCTCTAAAATAACGCAGTCTCACTGCAACATGACATGAATGTAGCTGAATAATACAAATAGGGATAACAATCCCTTCCTCTATATTTACGGGAGAAGGGTTGGCCCTTTCCTTAAGAAACTAGCTCAAAAACAAGGGTTAAAACCCTGTTGTTGCAACTCTCTAGAAAATGACGCAGTTCCTGCAAGGGACTACACTGTAGGAGATGAAGAATAATTTTGCCCACTTCTAATATGTTAAATGAGCTTAGAAATATTCCTCTCTAATCTCTCAAGAGAAGGAAAGCACCCTCTACTGAGAAATAGATCTGGAAGTGGTGTTATCAATACTCCACTTCAACACCCTGCAACACAACATTACACTGCTATAGAAATAATGCTGTGACTGAAGACTGGTGCTTGGCCAGAAGCCTGGATGTGGAGAAATACAGTGCAAGACTCTTCCAAGAGGCCTCTCAAGAAAAGAGATGGGATTCCCACTCGGGAACACCCTGTGCTAAACAACGATGTTACCCTGCTAAATAGCAAGAGGAATCCAAAAGTTTAAGCAGAACAAAATATTATAATACATAGCATGCCTAACAAAGGCTGCCATCCTCTTCATATATAGCAAGTGAACCTCTTCACATTTGGTCCCATCCATATTTGCCACCAAGCTCATGCAAGTGATCATCCACTAAAACTACGTTTTCCATCAAGGTGATTCAATGTATCTAGAAAACTTTGTTGATTTGGTCAAAGATGACTGAATCAACATGATCCCCTCTCTGTTCACACCCAAAGGTTCTTAATCCAGCTATTAATTCTTCCTCCTTTCACATGAGGAGTGTTATTATTCCTTCTAAAGAGGTTAATGGGACTCCCTACCCATTTAGTCATTTATCTAAAGATAAAACCAACTATAATATTCCATTTAGATGAAGTCTAAATTTTGGGAATATTACAACCTTGCACATTCTACTAATGTTCTATTTTTTCTCTCAATAACTCCATTTTGTTGAGGTGTATGTGGCACTACAAATAGTTGTAAAATCTCATTGCTTTTACAATATTACTTAAATTCTCTTGATTTATATTCTCCCCGTGATTAGATCTATAAATTTTGATGCACTTGCGAGTTTGTTTTTCCACCATACTCTTGAACTCTTTAAATTACTAAAAAACATCACTCTTATTTCTTATGAAATAAACCCATGTATACCTAAATGTATAATAATAATAATAATAATAATAATAATAATAAATACCATGCTCCACCAATAGATCTAGTTTCCATACGCCCAGATACATCAATATGAATTAATTCAAGTATTTTCCTCTTATTTTCTTCTTTATGTATAAGAAATTCCTCCCTATGTTGCTTACCAAGTACACATGCTTCACATTCAAGATGATAATTCTTCATAACAGGAAGACCTTCAACCATTGTGTTCTTATGAAGTAACATTAAATAATTGTGATTTAGATGCCCATAAATTTGATTCCATAACTCTACTTTTGAATCTTTTGTTGATGTCAATGCTTGATGACTTGTTATGGTCGCATCCAACTTATACAAGCCTCCAACTCTGGTACCTATGACAATAACCTTGTAGTGATCTTGAATATCTTTCACAACACACTTTGATTTAACAAATTCCACCTTCCAATATTGATCAACAATAGTAGAAACATAAATTAAATGGTTTTTGATGCCATGAAAATACATCACATTATGGATTTGTATCTCTTGTCCATTAGGAAAATTCACAGCTATTACTCCATAACCTTGAAATTTAAGTGATCTGTTATCTGCTATGTTATGAAACCAGCTCCAAAAATAGAAGAAAAGAGAGATAAAAGCCTTATAAATCAGTCACTTTGAGGGGTAAACCTCCTTTACATTACATAAATGAACAATTCTTGGATGATACAAAGTAAAAAACATCCTTTCTATATATAGGAGTCCATGCGGTTAGAATATAATCCTAGCCAACCTAACAATAATAATGTAAGGGCACAAAAATAACAATAGTGGATTTTATGGGGCACAATAATAAAAATATGGGGGCTACAAGGATACAAAAATAACAATAAGGGGGCTACACTAACAACAATAAGGAGATACACTAGTATTAAAGGGACCTAACATGCCCCTCTCCTTCAAACAAGTGTTGCCCTCAATGCTTTATTAATTCTAGATGCTTTTGTATAAAAATTTAATCCTCCCATGTGGAATATTCAATGGGTAAGTTCTTCCACTTGCTGAGATACTCTGAAATTGATCGATTTGGTAGTTGTCGAGTTATTATTTATGTGGCTACTTCAGAACTTCTTTCGCTGTGATGTAGATCTTGCTATTGTTTCATTCAATTCTACACCAAACTTAGGCTATCCATTGAGATTTGGAGAACTTTATCATCCATATTAGCTTTCATTTGATCCTTCGAACCATCCAACTTAGCCTGCATTTTTGCTTTTAAACCATCTATGTCATCTTTTATTGCTTATTGTAAGATCAAAATTTGTTGCACTTGGTAATGTAATTTTGATATCTCATACTGCAATTCTTCCTCTTCATGCATCATATTAGAGATTTCTAAGGAAATAATGGGCGTGGAATTATTTTTGGGAGGGATTATAGAAACCAAACATGATAAAAATTCTTCAATATTCCCTTAGAATCACTTTAAACTGCTTTTTAAAACAAATTTTATGCAATTTTAAAAAACAAATACACACTTTTTTCTTGATTTTGAGGAGCTCGTTATTGAAACTGATGTATCTCTACAATTTCACATCCCCAAGCATTGATATTCGATCCTGTAGAATCCATCTGAGTCTTCTTTCCAATGTCATAGGTCTGACCTGATTTGTATTCTTCAAGTCAAAGTTATGTCCAATCTCCCATAGTGACTTAATTATGGACTCGTTCAGTAGAGTGAACTTGTGTGGCATGCAACACATCAGTATTTCCTTCTTCTGTCTAAAATTGGTGCACAGGAAACTAGAGTCCGTTAAATTTTGGCCACTTTTTATAGAATTTGAATTCGATGCTCAAAGAGAGAGTTATGATGATTTTCCCAAGGAGACCTCTTTTAGATGAAATTTGGGAGCATGGAAAAACCCTAAATTCCACAAATCATATCTTCGAAACTATTGCGAAACAAGATCTAAAATTTTTACACGAAGTTACTAAGGATTAATTCAAAACGGGTTTCGTTTTTTAATGTCTGAACCCTTGTATAAAAAAAATTATAGCAAAAATTCCATGATGACCTGTTTGAAGAAACAAAACCTTAGAATCCAAAGCTCTAGTACCAAATGTTATGAAAGTAGATCCAAAAATAGAAAAAAAGATAGATCAATGCCTTAGAAATCAACCACTTCGAGGGGGAAACCTCCTTTAAATTACACAAATGAACCATTATTGGATGATACAAATGACATAACCTCCTTTCTATATATAGGAGTCCATGGGGTCAGAACACAATCCTAGCCAACCTAAAAATAATAATGTAAGGGAACAACAATAACAATAGTGCCTTTTATGGGGCACAATAATAACAATATGGGGGCTAGAGGGGTACAACAATAAAAATAATGGGGCTACACTAACAACAATAAGGGGATACACTAGTATTATAGGGACCTAATAGATAAACATATGTTCCATCAATTTTTTTCATAATATTCATCAAACCAATCCTTATTACAAGCCATGTGGAGTGATGCACCTGAATCGATGAAACCAATTTTCACATTATCAGTTTCCACAGGAAATGCTGCATACAAAATAAAAAATTAATATTTTTGAATCCATCACCCATTGAGGTGTCTTTGTCCAGAAAAATTCCATTATTCCTGCTATTTCTTTGTCTAGACTCATTCTATTTTCTTTTATAGCAATCATTAGAGTGATGACCAAGTTTTCCAGAATAATAACAATCATAATTTCTCTTATCATAATTTGGAAATTTATATTATGTCATATATTTATGTTTTTCTTGAAACTTTCCTCCTTTCACTAGTAAAATCTGAGAGATTAGTGACTATGCGACTCAAACATTTAGCCGCCATAGTGATTTCATGTGAATTACTACTAAATTTGAGCAATTTTAAGTGACCCCACTAAAAACAAGTAACTTGATGACTAATTTAGTCTAGAGATAAAATATATGACTAGATAATAAATGACCCAACTATAACCGACTAACTTAAATGACTAATTTACTCCAACACTAGAATATATGGCCAGATAATAAGTGAAAAAATAAAAAATAATTAATGTAAATGACTACTGTTGTCCAAGAATAAAAATATAACCAAATAACAAGTACAACAAGTATATGAATTAGTTGGTTATGCTGGTCATTTTTAATTTTGTCACTTGGGAAATGGAAAACTACAATTTTGAGACTGAAGTGCTACATTTCACAAAATTATAACACTGAAGATGTATTTCTACAGTGTTTAGAGATAAAGAGGTCTCTGAATCCATCTAAAGTGTTAAAATTTAGAGACTCCTTTAATGGGGTCAATATATGAAGCTTGTGTGTCTTCATCCTTATTATGTCCTTTGAGGATGTGAAAATAAGATTTCGAAGAGAAGGCCTCCAACATGGATTTGATTCTGCAAACAACGATGGAGAGTTGGTTGTTCATCGGATTAGATTGTTTGAGGACGTGTTGGATGGTAATGAGAGAATCACTAATAATTAGTATTTAGGAGAGATTATGGGACTTGGCTAACTGAAGGCCACAATATATCCCATACATCTCCACAAGGTTGTTTGGTTTATTTCCAAGCCCCTAAGCAGACTTAATTTCTTGTATTCCCTCAATATTTAGAAGAATCCCTCCCTGTCTTGCCACCCCTGGGTTCCTTTTAGAGGCCCCATAAAAAATTGAGATCCAATTATTTTCTTGGGAAATCCATTCTTCAATTGGGTTAGGAGGGAGTCTAAATTTCCAATTCATGATTTTAATTGTACAATGACCCTTAATAGGTAAGGTAAGTGAGTCTTGAGGGGTAATGAGAAGATATATCCAACGATTTTCTATAGCATATAAATATGAGTCTCGATCCTTTAGCTTTGCTTTATTTAATTCTAAATATAGAGAGAGGGCCTTCATGGCCGTAGATCTGGAGGTGAAGATGACATTCTTAAAAATGACTATTTTTAGAAAGCCAAATTTTCCAACATATATATCACGAGGGAGGAATAGATCCATTTTAAGCAGGATTTTCCCACAAGGTACCGAGAATAATGATTGTTCTAACTATTGATGAAATTTGAGAGGTCAAAGGGTGATAATTCAACAACAAGTTGGAACAATATAAATGGTTAAATTATTTTTCATAATTTACATCAACCATATCATTAATAGATTAAAAGTGTGAATTTATTACCTATTATATAGGGAATCAAATCTGGGTAGAAGATAATAATTATTCCTCCTAACAATCCAATCGAAACTTAACTAAAAATTAATTTCAATAATTATTATATGAATATATTAAGCCAATTTTTTTTATATATTCAATAAAATTATTCAAATTAAAATCATTTTAATTCTGATTTATTAAAACTGTAAAAATAAATTACCCATAATTGATATAATATATTGAAGAAAGATATTTTTTAAAACAATTAAAATTATTGGAAAAAAAATGCTATTTCATTTTTAAGAACTTAAATCATATATTAATAACAAAACTTAAACACAAAAATTCATGGAAAATTTTTCATTACATAATAAAATTCTAACCCTCAATATAACTTAAATCAAATCTATAACAAAAACATAGTACAATGAAATATACAATAAGTGAGGGCAATGTGACTGGTCTATCCCACTCGAATTGGAGAAAACATAAATTCAAGAAGCATAAAAAATTTGAGCACTTAGGTCAATTTTTTCCATAGGTTTTAATCAAAAGGAAATAAGTTTTCTTGGTGTTTCGTTTCGTTTGTGGTTTTCTCAATGCAAAAATCCCTGTTAAAAGAAAGGAAAGACGGTTCAACCTCACAAACTCATGGGTTCGAGTCATCTCTATAATACTTTTGGAGCACCTGCTTTGAAAATTAGAAAGCAGTGCCCTCGATGTTTATACTTTGGCGAACCTGAGTTTAAAATTGTGAAAATGGTTTCTTATGGATAGCTTTTGTCCATAAGAAAAGCGGGACGAGCTCGCACATCCTCGGTGAATATCTGCCCGATTTTAAGAAGTTACTGGAGTACCTAGTAAGTTGATATTTTCTTCCTTTGTCTCTCATTACAAATTGTAATATATTTCCCATTTTGTCCACAGGGATATTTAAATTCACATGATAGTTTAATGCATATTAGGAAATTACCTAGACATCAATATTTATATTACCATCTGCCTGCATTGATTCATCTTTATACATGTCCTCAATACTGTAAATGCAAAATATTACATTTCCGTATGCACCCAAATATTCGTGGTCATATTAATTTGTGAAAAACAATGTTCAGTACCATAAATATAAGAGATTACATCACAGCATGTATCCAAATATTCAAGGTGTATGAACAAAGGACACCATTTCATCGACTTCCTTCTCTCGCACTACAATTTTGGATGATGGGCTTTGTTTTAGTATCTTCAAACGTCAACATGGGTATACTAAAAATAATTGCTCCAAAAATTAATGTTACCAATAGATATAAATTGTTAGTTATTTTTTTAATTTTTTCTTTATATTCCCATGTATTTATGTCTTTGCTATTTTCGGTTTTTGTATGACTTTCCTTTCCCTGTACCTGTCTATGTCTGCATTTTTACAGTTAATCAATGTGTTGATTTATCATCACACTAGGTCAATCTTATATATAGATCTATCAAGTACAAGGTATTAAATCCTTTGAGGTGCAAACCTTTTCCCAAGTATTTCATTCTAAAAAAAGGTTTGCATCTGAGTAGACTTTATTCCTCTTAGGCTTAACTGATTCATAGTTGAGATAGATCTAGATTTTCTTACAATAAATCAAGGAAAAATGGGTACATTTTTACTTAGTATTAGAACTGCATTCCACCAAATTTTGTAGTTCCGTTAGAAGATGAGAAATTTATGGTAATGAACTTGAAGTTCCTATTTTACTTTACATTACAATTGTGTTTTCCAGGGAAGTAGATAACTCACCCTATCTAGAACTCATAAATGTATTAATTTGGGAAAATGAAATCTATTTACATAGAAGAATAATAATTCTCTTAAGATATCAACGCCCCTTGTTGAAGCTTTTTTAATCCAAAGATGATTTCTTGAAAGTTCTAATGCTCATGCATTATATAGTTTGGCAATATAAATTGATACAACCAAAAGGAAAATATTTTGATATCCATTGTATATTTTATTTATATCTTCAAATTATATGTCAACTCCACCATAGTAGTTGGGTAATTTGTTGGGCTATAGGAGACAGGTTAAAAGCTTTTTTTTTATGAGTTCATTCCTCATGGAACTCTTCATGGTCATTTGCATGAATTTTTTCTTCCTCTAAGTCGGTCTTTGAGATTTAAAATCTCCATGCAAGTAGTATGGGGCATCCAGTACCTTCACAAGGATGGAACATGTGCAATCATCAAAAAAATATTAAAGCCTTTAATATCCTTTTGGATGTAAAATAGGGAGCCAAGGTTATATATTTTAGTTAATTGTATATAGAGAAAGAGGTCCACCTTCTCATATCTAGAAAATGGATTTCTATATTGATCTATATTACCATAAGCCTCCAATTTGATTAAGGATATTGACATGTATAGATTTGGTGTGGCTAGAAATCTCAAGTGGAAGAAGATCATATGATATAGATTTTGATCCACCTAACATTGTTTGATGGGAAATCATTCTAGACAATAGTGTGGATTTATTGTGCAATGTATAACCTTTTGTAAGAATGGATGATATTGTATAGATTTCTATTAGGCATAACCCAAAGAAAATACCAACCATGTCAAATCCCACTCCATTGTCAAAGAAACTTGTCAAAACTATCTCTATAATTATGAGCATTATTGACAAATTGAATATTATCACCTAAAAATTGGTTTGCCTCGTAAGAAAATTCAAGTAAGATTTTTTTTTTCCAATAATAAATTTCAAGCAACATATCATCCACCTAGTGTTGACATATTTAATTTTACTCTTCGAAATATTGTATTGGAAAATTTCATGCTTGTGTTTTTCCCATCTTGTACAATTTGAGTGTTTGCATTCATTCTTCTTGATAAATCAAAATAATTGCATTAGTTTTATAGAAAAATAAAATCTATTATTGATTGTAAAATTGAGTTTGAGTCTATTGTTTTGTGTCTCAATACACAATCACTCATAGTACTTGTTGTTTTATGTCTTTGATATCAACTAGATCCCATGACCCAACCCACGACCGTCCTTAGATAGGGAGTTTGTTGAGAAACTATATTTGTAGAGAATTTATAATATTTATAATATTTAGTTATTTACAAGTGAGGTTGTTAGAGAATATTGTATAATTTATTCATCTCCAACATTAAATTCACTTCAAAAATCAATCAATAACAGTAAGAAGAAAACATAGATCACATAACACAATAAGAGACACAAATATAGAGGCTAGCGGCTAGGAAAAACCCCACACAGGGGGGAACACAAAAAAAGGATTTCTTTCTTAGAGATATAATCAAAATTATATCAATACAATAGCTATATTAACCCAAGAGTGCATCCACAAATGCAAAGGTTTCTTGTGTCAGTGTCTTTATCATGGTCAGTAAGAGATGACATTTTTCATCATATGTAAAAGATAATACTACACCAGATGAAGGGTTTTGATGATAACATATACATAGATCATGTGACATAATCTTAGACTAATTTTTTCTCCCAAACAACATCTTGATCTATAAATATTAATTTTGAAGAATCTCTAGGTCTCGTCCTACACTCATAATCATATATAGTGCCCTAGCATCAAGATAATATATCTTCGCATCCTTTATAGGTCTTGACTTAGACTTCTTCGGAAAGAGCATCATAGATTTATATCTCTTCTAGGACTCAGTATAGAAGGACTCAAATGTGGATATATACTGGAGCTTCATTGACACTTTATGCATGAAGTCACAAAATTAGTGATTATTTATGCCATTATGCTTTATCTTGTCATAGAGCATTAGATTCTCATATAGAATTTAAAAAAAAAACAAAGAGAAATTTCTTCATAAGTCCCTGCAAATGCTACCATACACCCCGCCTTAGTAGAACTAGGTGCCACAGAAGAATGATTTCTACTCATCATATGATAGCTAAAAATAACTACTCATTGTTCCTTTTCTACCATTAGTACTCTGAGTAAATTAGAGAATCCTTGCAGCCAAATTTGATGCATGCACATGATGATCACATGCCTGCAATAGAATCTTGATGTCATTCTTCCCTTGCCCAAGGGAAACTTTAGACTTCCACTTCCAAATAAGGAATTAACCCAAGGTTCTTATTATCCAATTCAAAAACCAACCCCCTCTTCCATTAGGGAGTCAAGCACATAAGGAAGGAGATTCCTAGGTTCATCCATCACAACCTTGATATGGAGTTTGGAATTATTTTTACCAATCCTTGATAGGTATGCATCAAATGTTCCAGTCAGAAGGTATCATTAATTCAATAGTGGAGACTTTTTCAAGTATATATCCATCGACATACAATCCATAATGTCAAATCTCAAAAAATCTCATAGAAATGAATCAACACATCTATTTAGAAGATACAATGGTATTTAATGCTTTATTCTTCCTGATTTTTCTTGCTACTATTGGAATTTCTGATGATTCCTTAACAACCAGTGAGGAACAAATTGTCCTCTGCCAACACATAAATTTAAATAAAACAAAATTGCAAGTGAAGCATAAAAATAAAATGTCTTTCATTAACAAAATGGCTCAATACAGTCTTCTTCAGAATTTATTGTTCTAGTCTTACAAAAAAAACTTCTTCACTCGGTTGCTACACACGTAGCACTATTCTCTCACTCTCCTTCACACTCTATCTATTACACAGTCTCGGCATACATTTACATTACATAGCACTATTATATATATATATATGAAATAAAACTTGTTGCGACGCATTATATTAAAACATTAAACCAAAGTTCAAGACCTTATCATATCACGGCGTAAAAAAAAAAAAATATAACGCAAATGTTTTCAAAACAATGTGATGGGTTATCGCATCGATTAACCCATTGGATGACTAGACCTCCAAATCTTGTGATAAGGCACTATTGGCCGATGGCTTGTGAGTTGGCGGTGGTGGGACATGTCTTATCACGCGATTTCGGAGAACCAATAATGTAGGCACAAGGTTGTGCTATAGGTGCGTCATTGGTCGAGGGGATGTGACATGGACCACGCGGGCTCCACCAGAACTTGCGTGGATTGTTTAAATTAAAAAAAAAAAAAAACGTGGGTTTTTAATGTCGTTGGTCAAACGTAATGGCGAGTAGGTGCAGAGGATTTAATCCCAGAGGTTGCGTGGTTAAACCTCGATTTTTTAGATTTGGAGAGGGCTACGGCCATGGGGAAAAGTTGATTTTGTAGGGTAAATTAAACACAAAAATTGAAGGCACTGTGGAATCAAAAATGAAACAAGAAATTATTGTTGTAGTGTCTTTTAATCTCAAATCAAAATTGAAGTTTTTTCCTCTTTGCCACAGATTGGTAGTTGGGGTTATCTCCAACACTCCCCCTTAATCACAATTGTTGTTTTCATGCATTCCGAGCCATTTCCTGAGATAATTAAAACTTTTCCGCCCCAATGGTTGTGTTAAAATATCATCAAACTGTTCTTGTGTTCTGCAATGCTTCAAAACAATTTCTCCATTGTTCACTAATTCTCTGATGTAGTGATACTTTTCATCAATGTGTTTTGTCCTCTTATGAAACACTGAATTCTTGGATAAAGCTATTATTGGGCTATTATGGCAATAAACTGTTCTGCCTTTTACCTGTTCATGACACAAACCTCTTAACATTCTCCATCCATACTTCTGGACATGTTGTTTTTGTAGCTGCCACATACTCTGCCTTTTTTGTTGATAAAGCCACAATTGGTTGTTTCTAAGAAGCCTATGAGATGGCTCCTGATCCCATATGAAAAACATATCCAGAGGTGCTTTTCCTGTCATCTATAATTCCAACCCAATCACTGTCAGTATATCCAATTAATTCAAAATTTTCTGAAGAGGTGTATGAAATACCATACCTCTTTGTTCCTTTCACATACCTTAGACTTCTCTTTGCTTCTTGCCAATGTTCTTCCTTTGGCCTTTCCATGAGTCTGGAAATTAAACTTACAACATGCATAATATTAGGCCTAGTTGCAGTCAAATGGTTCAATACAGGCTACCAACTATGCTCTTATACAAACCTGGATCAAAATCCTTAGTGTTGTCTTCTTTGCTTAACTTAAATTTTGTAGTTCCCTTAGAAGATGAGAAATTTATGATAATGAACTTGAACTTCCTATTTTACTTTACATTACAATTGTGTTTTCCAGGGAAGTAGATAACTCACCCTATCTAGAACTCATAAATGTATTAATTTGGGAAAATGAAATCTATTTACATAGAAGAATAATAATTCTCTTAAGATATCAAGGCCCCTTGTTGAAGCTTTTTTAATCCAAAGATGATTTTCTTGAAAGTTCTAATGCTCATGCATTATATAGTTTGGCAATATAAATTGATACAACCAAAAGGAAAATATTTTGATACCCATTGTATATTTTATTTATATCTTCAAATTATATGTCAACTCCACCATAGTAGTTGGGTAATTTGTTGGGCTATAGGAGACAGGTTAAAAGTTTTTTTTTATGAGTTCATTCCTCATGGAACTCTTCATGGTCATTTGCATGAATTTTTTCTTCCTCTAAGTCAGTCTTTGAGATTTAAAATCTCCATGCAAGTAGTATGGGGCATCCAGTACCTTCACAAGGATGGAACATGTGCAATGATCAAAAAAAAATTAAAGCCTTTAATATCCTTTTGGATGTAAAATAGGGAGCCAAGGTTATATATTTTAGTTAATTGTATATAGAGAAAGAGGTCCACCTTCTCATATCTAGAAAATGGATTTCTATATTGATCTATATTACCATAAGCCTCAAATTTGATTAAGGATATTGACATGTATAGATGTGGTGTGGCTAGAAATCTCAAGTGGAAGAAGATCATATGATATAGATTTTGATCCACCTAACATTGTTTGATGGGAAATCATTCTAGACAATAGTGTGGATTTATTGTGCAATGTATAACCTTTTATAAGAATGGATGATATTGTATAGATTTCTATTGGGCATAACCCAAAGAAAATACCAACCATGTCAAATCCCACTCCATTGTCAAAGAAACGTGTCAAAACTATCTCTATAATTATGAGCATTATTGACAAATTGAATATTATCACCTAAAAATTGGTTTTCCTCATAAGAAAATTCAAGTAAGATTTTTTTTTCCAACAATAAATTTCAAGCAACATATCATCCACCTAGTGTTGACATATTTAATTTTACTCTTCGAAATATTGTATCGGAAAATTTCATGCTTGTGTTTTTCCCATCTTGTACAATTTGAGTGTTTACATTCATTCTTCTTCATAAATCAAAATAATTGCATTAGTTTTATAAAAAAATAAAATCTATTATTGATTGTAAAATTGAGTTTGAGTCTATTGTTTTGTGTCTCAATACACAATCACTCATAGTATTTGTTGTTTTATGTCTTTGATATCAACGAGATCCCATGACCCAGCCCACAACCGTCCTTAGATAGGGAGTTTGTTGAGAAACTATATTTGTAGAGAATTTATAATATTTATAATATTTAGTTATTTACAATTGAGGTTGTTACTCAGATGCTACCATACACCATTTCATCGACTTCCTTCTCTCGCACTACAATTTTGGATGATGGGCTTTGTTTTAGTATCTTCAAACGTCAACATGGGTATACTAAAAATAATTGCTCCAAAAATTAATATTACCAATAGATATAAATTGTTAGTTATTTTTTTAATTTTTTCTTTATATTCCCATGTATTTATGTCTTTGTTATTTTCGGTTTTTGTATGACTTTCCTTTCCCTGTACCTGTCTATGTCTGCATTTTTACAGTTAATCAATGTGTTGATTTATCATCACACTAGGTCAATCTTATATATAGATCTATCAAGTACAAGGTATCAAATCCTTTGAGGTGCAAACCTTTTCCCAAGTATTTCATTCTAAAAAAAGGTTTGCATCTGAGTAGACTTTATTCCTCTTAGGCTTAACTGATTCATAGTTGAGATGGATCTAGATTTTCTTACAATAAATCAAGGAAAAATGGGTACATTTTTACTTAGTATTAGAACTGCATTCCACCAAATTTTGTAGTTCCCTTAGAAGATGAGAAATTTAAGATAATGAACTTGAACTTCCTATTTTACTTTACATTACAATTGTGTTTTCCAGGGAAGTAGATAACTCACCCTATCTAGAACTCATAAATGTATTAATTTGGGAAAATGAAATCTATTTACATAGAAGAATAATAATTCTCTTAAGATATCAACGCCCCTTGTTGAAGCTTTTTTAATCCAAAGATGATTTCTTGAAAGTTCTAATGCTCATGCATTATATAGTTTGGCAATATAAATTGATACAACCAAAAGGAAAATATTTTGATACCCATTGTATATTTTATTTATATCTTCAAATTATATGTCAACTCTACCATAGTAGTTGGGTAATTTGTTGGGCTATAGGAGACAGGTTAAAAGCTTTTTTTTTATGAGTTCATTCCGCATGGAACTCTTCATGGTCATTTGCATGAATTTTTTCTTCCTATAAGTCGGTCTTTGAGATTTAAAATATCCATGCAAGTAGTATGGGGCATCCAGTACCTTCACAAGGATGGAACATGTGCAATCATCAAGAAAATATTAAAGCCTTCAATATCCTTTTGGATGTAAAATAGGGAGCCAAGGTTATATATTTTAGTTAATTGTATATAGAGAAAGAGGTCCACCTTCTCATATCTAGAAAATGGATTTCTATATTGATCTATATTACCATAAGCCTCAAATTTGATTAAGGGTATTGACATGTATAGATTTGGTGTGGCTAGAAATCTCAAGTGGAAGAAGATCATATGATATAGATTTTGATCCACCTAACATTGTTTGATGAGAAATCATTCTAGACAATAGTGTGGATTTATTGTGCAATGTATAACCTTTTATAAGAATGGATGATATTGTATAGATTTCTATTAGGCATAACCCAAAGAAAATACCAACCATGTCAAATCCCACTCCATTGTAAAAGAAACTTGTCAAAAATATCTCTATAATTATGAGCATTATTGACAAATTGAATATTATCACCTAAAAATTGGTTTGCCTCATAAGAAAATTCAAGTAAGATTTTTTTTTTCCAACAATAAATTTCAAGCAACATATCATCCAGCTAGTATTGACATATTTAATTTTACTCTTCCAAATATTGTATCGGAAAATTTCATGCTTGTGTTTTTCCCATCTTGTACAATTTGAGTGTTTGCATTCATTCTTCTTGATAAATCAAAATAATTGCATTAGTTTTATAAAAAAATAAAATCTATTATTGATTGTAAAATTGAGTTTGAGTCTATTGTTTTGTGTCTCAATACACAATCACTCATAGTATTTGTTGTTTTATGTCTTTCATATCAACGAGATCCCATGACCCAGCCCACGACCGTCCTTAGATAGGGAGTTTATTGAGAAACTATATTTGTAGAGAATTTATAATATTTATAATATTTAGTTATTTACAATTGAGGTTGTTAGAGAATATTGTATAATTTAATCATCTCCAACATTAAATTCACTTCAAAAATAAATCAATAACAGTAAGAAGAAAACATAGATCACATAACACAATAAGAGACACAAATATAGAGGCTAGCGGCTAGGAAAAGCCCCACACGGGGGGGAACACAAAAAAAGGATTTCTTTCTTAGAGATATAATCAAAATTATATCAATACAATAGCTATATTAACCCAAGAGTGCATCCACAAGTGCAAAGGTTTCTTGTGTCAGTGTCTTTATCATGGTCAGTAAGAGATGAAATTTTTCATCATATGTAAAAGATAATACTACACCAGATGAAGGGTTTTGATGATAACATATACATAGATCATGTGACATAATATTAGACTAATTGTTTCTCCCAAACAACATCTTGATCTATAAAGATTAATTTTGAAGAATCTCTAGGTCTCGTCCTAGACTCATAATCATATATAGTGCCCTCGCATCAAGATAATAGATCTTCCCATCCTTTATAGGTCTTGACTTAGACTTCTTCGGAAAGAGCATCATAGATTTATATCTCTTCTAGGACTCAGTATAAAAGGACTCAAATGTGGATATATACTGGAGCTTCATTGACACTTTATGCATGAAGTCACAAAAGTAGTGATTATTTATGCCATTATGCTTTATCTTGTCATAGACCATTAGATTCTCATATAGAATTTCAAAAGAAAACAAAGAGAAATTTCTTCATAAGTTCCCGCAGATGCTACCATACACCCTGCCTTAGTAGAACTAGGTGCCACAGAAGAATGATTTCTACTCATCATATGATAGCTAAAAATAACCACTCATTGTTCCTTTTCTACCATTAGTACTCTGAGTAAATTAGAGAATCCTTGCAGCCAAATTTGCTGCATGCACATGATGATCACATGCTTGCAATAGAATCTTGAAGTCATTCTTCCCTTGCCCAAGGGAAACTTTAGACTTCCACTTCCAAATAAGGAATTAACCCAAGGTTCTTATTATCCAATTCAAAAACCAACCCCCTCTTCCATTAGGGAGTCAAGCACATAAGGAAGGAGATTCCTAGGTTCATCCATCACAACCTTGATATGGAGTTTTGAATTATTTTTACCAATCCTTGATAGGTATGCATCAAATGTTACAGTCATAAGGTATCATTAATTTGATAGTGGAGACTTTTTCAAGTATATATCCATCGACATACAATCCATAATGTCAAATCTCAAAAAATCTCATAGAAATGAATCAACACATCTATTTAGAAGATACAATGGTATTTAATGCTTTATTCTTCCTAATTTTTCTTGGTACTATTGGAATTTCTGATGATTCCTTAACAACCAGTGAGGAACAAATTGTCCTCTCTCAACACATAAATTTAAATAAAACAAAATTGCAAGTGAAGCATAAAAATAAAATGTCTTTCATTAACAAAATGGCTCAATACAGTCTTCTTCAGAATTTATTGTTCTAGTCTTACAAAAAAAACTTCTTCACTCGGTTGCTACACACGTAGCACTATTTTCTCACTCTCCTTCACACTCTATCTATTACACAGTCTCGGCATACATTTACATTACATAGCACTATTTTATATATATATATAGATATATATATATATATATATATATATATATATATATATATATATATATATATATATATATATATATATATATATATATATATATATATATATATATATTGTAAACATATATGTTTACAATATATATGAAATAAAACTTGTCGCAACGCATTATATTAAAACATTAAACCAAAGTTCAAGACCTTATCATATCACGGCGTAAAAAAATATATATATAATGCAAATGTTTTCAAAACAATGTGATGGGTTATCGCATCGATTAACCCGTTGGATGACTAGACCTCCAAATCTTGCGATAAGCAACTATTGGTCGATGGCTTGTGAGTTGGCGGTGGTCGGACATGCCTTATCACGCGATTTCGGAGAACCAATGATGTAGGCACAAGATTGTGCTATAGGTGCGTCATTGGTTGAGGGGATGTGACATGGACCATGCGAGCTCCACCAGAACTTGCGTGGAGTGTTTAAATTAAAAAAAAACGCGGGTTTTCAATGCAGTTGGTCAAACGTAATGGCGAGTGGGTGCAGAGGATTTAATGCCAGAGGTGGCGTGGTTAAACCTCGATTTTTTAGATTTGGAGAGGGTTACGGCCATGGGGAAAAATTGATTTTGTAGGGTAAATTAAACACAAAAATTGAAGGCACTATGGAATCAAAAACGAAACAAGAAATTATTGTTGCAGTGTCTTTTAATCTCAAATCAAAATTGAAGTTTTTTCATCTTTGCCACAGATTGGTAGTTGGGGTTATCTCCAACACTCCCCCTTAATCACAATTGTTGTTTTCATGCATTCCGAGACATTTCCTGAGATAATTAAAACTTTTTTACCCCAATGGTTGTGTTAAAATATCATCAAACGGTTCTTGTGTTCTGCAATTCTTCAAAACAATTTGTTCGTTGTTCACTAATTCTTTGATGTAGTGATACTTTTCATCAATGTGTTTTGTCCTCTTATGAAACACTGAATTCCTGGATAAAGATATTATTGGGCTATTATCGCAATAAACTGTTGTGCCTTTTACCTGTTCATGACACAAACCTCTTAACATTGTCCATCCATACTTCTGGACATGTTGTTGTTGTAGCTGCCACATACTCTGCCTTTTTTGTTGATAAAGCCACAATTGGTTGTTTCATAGAAGCCTATGAGATGGCTCCTGATCCCATATGAAAAACATATCCAGAGGTGGTTTTCCCGTCATCTATAATTCCAACCCAATCACTGTCAGTATATCCAATTAATTCAAAATTTTCTGAAGAGGTGTATGAAATACCATACCTCTTTGTTCCTTTTACATACCTTAGAATTCTCTTTGCTTCTTGCCAATGTGCTTCCTTTGGCCTTTCCATGAGTCTGGAAATTAAACTCACAACATGCATAATATTAGGCCTAGTTGCAGTCAAATGGTTCAATACAGGCTGCCAACTATTCTCTTATACAAACTTGGATCAAAATCCTTAGTGTTGTCTTCTTTTCTTAACTTAAATTTTGTAGTTCCCTTAGAAGATGAGAAATTTATGATAATGAACTTGAACTTCCTATTTTACTTTACATTACAATTGTGTTTTCCAGGGAAGTAGATAACTCACCCTATCTAGAACTCATAAATGTATTAATTTGCCAAAATGAAATCTATTTACATAGAAGAATAATAATTCTCTTAAGATATCAAGGCCCCTTGTTGAAGCTTTTTTAATCTAAAGATGATTTTCTTGAAAGTTCTAATGCTCATGCATTATATAGTTTGGAAATATAAATTGATACAACCAAAAGGAAAATATTTTGATACCCATTGTATATTTTATTTATATCCTCAAATTATATGTCAACTCCACCATAGTAGTTGGGTAATTTGTTGAGCTATAGGAGACAGGTTAAAGGATTTTTTTTTATGAGTTCATTCCTCATGGAACTCTTCATGGTCATTTGCATGAATTTTTTCTTCCTCTTTGTCGGTCTTTGAGATTTAAAATCTCCACGCAAGTAGTATGGGGCATCCAGTACCTTCACAAGGATGGAACATGTGCAATCATCAAAAAAATATTAAAGCCTTTAATATTCTTTTGGATGTAAAAGGGAGCCAAGGTTATATATTTTAGTTAATTGTATATAGAGAAAGAGGTCCACCTTCTCATATCTAGAAAATGGATTTCTATATTGATCTATATTACCATAAGCCTCAAATTTGATTAAGGATATTGACATGTATAGATTTGGTGTGGCTAGAAATCTCAAGTGGAAGAAGATCATATGATATAGATTTTGATCCACCTAACATTGTTTGATGGGAAATCATTCTAGACAATAGTGTGGATTTATTGTGCAATGTATAACCTTTTATAAGAATGGATGATATTGTATAGATTTCTATTAGGCATAACCCAAAGAAAATACCAACCATGTCAAGTCCCACTCCATTTTCAAAGAAAATTGTCAAAACTATCTCTATAATTATGAGCATTATTGACAAATTGAATATTATCACCTAAAAATTGGTTTGCCGGATAAGAAAATTCAAGTAATACTTTTTTTTTCCAGCAATAAATTTCAAGCAACATATCATCCACCTAGTGTTTACATATTTAATTTTACTCTTTGAAATATTGTATCGGAAAATTTCATGCTTGTGTTTTTCCCATCATGTACAATTTGAGTGTTTGCATTCATTCTTCTTGATAAATCAAAATAATTGCATTAGTTTTATAAAAAAATAAAATCTATTATTGATTGTAAAATTGAGTTTGAGTCTATTGTTTTGTGTCTCAATACACAATCACTCATAGTATTTGTTGTTTTATGTCTTTGATATCAACGAGATCCCATGACCCAGCCCACGACCGTCCTTAGATAGGGAGTTTGTTGACAAACTATATTTGTAGAGAATTTATAATATTTATAATATTTAGTTATTTACAAGTGAGGTTGTTAGAGAATATTGTATAATTTATTCATCTCCAACATTAAATTCACTTCAAAAATCAATCAATAACAGTAAGAAGAAAACATAGATCACATAACACAATAAGAGACACAAATATAGAGGCTAGCGGCTACAAAAAAACCCCACACGGGGGGGAACACAAAAAAAGGATTCCTTTCTTAGAGATATAATCAAAATTATATCGATACAATAGTTATATTAACCCAAGAGTGCATCCACAAGTGCAAAGGTTTCTTCTGTCAGTGTCTTTATCATGGTCAGTAAGAGATGAAATTTTTCATCATATGTAAAAGATAATACTACACCAGATGAAGGGTTTTGATGATAACATATACATAGATCATGTGACATAATCTTAGACTAATTGTTTCTCCCAAACAGCCTCTTGATCTATAAATATTAATTTTTAAGAATCTCTAGGTCTCGTCCTAGACTCATAATCATATATAGTGCCCTAGCATCAAGATAATAGATCTTCGCATCCTTTATAGGTCTTGACTTAGACTTCTTCGAAAAGAGCATCATAGATTTATATCTCTTCTAGGACTCAGTATAGAAGGACTCAAATGTGGATATATACTGGAGCTTCATTGACACTTTATACATGAAGTCACAAAAGTAGTGATTATTTATGCCATTATGCTTTATCTTGTCATAGAGCATTAGATTATCATATAGAATTTCAAAAAAAAAAAAAGAGAATTCATAAGTCCCTGCAGATGCTACCATACACCTTGCCTTAGTAGAACTAGGTGCCACAGAAGAATGATTTCTACTCATCATATGATAGCTAAAAATAACCACTCATTGTTCCTTTTCTACCATTAGTACTCTGAGTAAATTAGAGAATCCTTGCAGCCAAATTTGATGCATGCACTTGATGATCACATGCTTGCAATAGAATCTTGATGTCATTCTTCCCTTGCCCCAGGGAAACTTTAGACTTCCACTTCCAAATAAGGAATTAACCCAAGGTTCTTATTATCCAATTCAAAAACCAACCCCCTCTTCCATTAGGGAGTCAAGCACATAAGGAAGGAGATTCCTAGGTTGATCCATCACAACCTTGATATGGAGTTTGGAATTATTTTTACCAATCCTTGATAGGTATGCATCAAATGTTCAAGTCAGAAGGTATCATTAATTCAATAGTGGAGACATTTTCAAGTATATATCCATCGACATACAATCCATAATGTCAAATCTCAAAAAATCTCATAGAAATGAATCAACACATCTATTTAGAAGATACAATGGTATTTAATGCTTTATTCTTCCTGATTTTTCTTGCTACTATTGGAATTTCTGATGATTCCTTAACAACCAGTGAGGAACAAATTGTCCTCTGTGAACACATAAATTTAAATAAAACAAACTTTCAAGTGAAGCATAAAAATAAAATGTCTTTCATTAACAAAATGGCTCAATACAGTCTTCTTCAGAATTTATTGTTCTAGTCTTACAAAAAAAACTTCTTCACTCGGTTGCTACACACGTAGCACTATTCTCTCACTCTCCTTCACACTTATCTATTGCATCTACTTCTCTTGTGATACATTTACATTACATAGCACTATTGTTTATATATATATATATATATATATATATATATATATATATATATATATATTGTAAACATGTATGTTTACAATATATATGAAATAAAACTTGTCGCGACGCATTATATTAAAACATTAAACCAAAGTTCAAGACCTTATCATATCACAGCGTAAAAAATATATATATATATATAACGCAAACGTTTTGAAAAAAATGTGATTGGTTATCGCATCGATTAACCCGTTGGATGACTAGACCTCCAAATCTTGCGATAAGATGCTATTGGTCGATGGCTTGTGAGTTGGTGGTGGTGGGAAATGCCTTATCACGCGATTTCGGAGAACAAACGATGTAGGCACAAGATTGTGCTATAGGTGTGTCATTGGTCGAGGGGATGTGACACGGACCACGCGGGCTCCACCAGAACTTGCGTGGAGTGTTTAAATTTAAAAAAAAAATGTGGATTTTCAATGTAGTTGGTCAAACGTAATGGCGAGTGGGTGCAGAGGATTTAATGCCAGAGGTGGCGTGGTTAAACCTCAAATTTTTAGATTTGGAGAGGGCTACGGCCATGGGAAAAAATTGATTTTTTAGGGTAAATTAAACACAAAAATTGAAGGCACTGTGGAATAAAAAACGAAACAAGAAATTATTGTTGCAGTGTCTTTTAATCTCAAATCAAAATTGAAGTTTTTTCCTGTTTGCCACAGATTCGTAGTTGGGGTTATCTCCAACACTCCCCCTTAATCACAATTGTTGTTTTCATGCATTCCGAGACATTTCCTGAGATAATTAAAACTTTTCCGCCCCAATGGTTGTGTTAAAATATCATCAAACTGTTCTTGTGTTCCGCAATGCTTCAAAACAATTTCTCCGTTGTTCATTAATTCTATGATGTAGTGATACTTTTCATCAATGTGTTTTTTCCTCTTATGAAACACTGAATTCTTGGATAAAGCTATTATTGGGCTATTATCGCAATAAACTGTTGTGCCTTTTACCTGTTCATGACACAAACCTCTTAACATTCTCCATCCATACTTCTGGACATGCTGTTTTTGTAGCTGCCACATACTCTGCCTTTTTTGTTGATAAAGCCACAATTGGTTGTTTCTTAGAAGCCTATGAGATGGCTCCTGATCCCATATGAAAAACATATCCAGAGGTGCTTTTCCTGTCATCTATAATTCCAACCCAATCACTGTTAGTATATCCAATTAATTCAAAAATTTTTGAAGAGGTGTATGAAATACCATACCTCTTTGTTCCTTTCAAATACCTTATAATTCTCTTTGCTTCTTGCCAATGTGCTTCCTTTGGCCTTTCCATGAGTCTGGAAATTAAACTTACAACATGCATAATATTAGGCCTAGTTGCAGTCAAATGGTTCAATACAGGCTGCCAACTATGCTCTTATACAAACTTGGATCAAAATCCTTAGTGTTGTCTTCTTTGCTTAATCCTAAATTTTGTAGTTCTCAGAAGATGAGAAATTTATGATAATAAATCAACTTCCGTCTTACTTTACATTACAATTGTGTTTTCAGAAGTAGATAACTCCACCTGATCTAGAACTCATAAATGTATTAATTTGAAAACAAAATTATTTACAGTAAAGAACAATAATTCTCTTAAGATATCAACGCCCCTTGTTAAGCTTTTTTAATCCAAAGATGATTTTTCTTGAATTATATAATGCCTCATAGCATTATATTTTTCGGCAATATAAAATTGATACAACCAAAAGGAAAATATTTTGATACCCATTGTATATTTTATTTATATCTTCAAATTATATGTCAACTCCACCATAGTAGTTGGGTAATTTGTTGGGCTATAGGAGACAGGTTAAAAGCTTTTTTTTATGAGTTCATTCCTCATGGAACTCCTCATGGTCATTTGCATGAATTTTTTCTTCCTCTAAGTCGGTCCTTGAGATTTAAAATCTCCATGCAAGTAGTATGGGGCATCCAGTACCTTCACAAGGATGGAACATGTGCAATCATCAAAAAAATATTAAAGCCTTTAATATCCTTTTGGATGTAAAATAGGGAGCCAAGGTTATATATTTTAGTTAATTGTATATAGAGAAAGAGGTCCACGTTCTCATATCTAGAAAATGGATTTCTATATTGATCTATATTAACATAAGCCTCAAATTTGATTAAGGATATTGACATGTATAGATTTGGTGTGGCTAGAAATCTCAAGTGGAAGAAGATCATATGATATAGATTTTGATCCACCTAACATTGTTTGATGGGAAATCATTCTAGACAATAGTGTGGATTTATTGTGCAATGTATAACCTTTTATAAGAATGATGATATTGTATAGATATCTATTAGTATAACCTAAAGAAAATACCAACCATGTCAAATCCCACTCCATGGAGCCAAAGAAACTTGTTTAATTACCCCTATAATTATATATTTATTGACAAAATGAATATTATCACCTAAAAATTGGGTTTTCCTATAAGAAAATTCATGCAGATTTTTTGTTTCCTAACAACAAATTTCACATTCATACTAGCACCTATTGTTGACACTATTAATTTTTACCAAATATTGTAATTTGGTACCTTCATGCTTGTGTTTCATCTTCATAAATTTGGGTAAGCAATAATTTCTTCTTGATGAACTGTAAATAATTGCATTAGTTTTATAGAAAAATAAAATCTATTATTGATTGTAAAATTGAGTTTGAGTCTATTGTTTTGTGTCTCAATACACAATCACTCATAGTATTTGTTGTTTTATGTCTTTGATATCAACGAGATCCCATGACCCAGCCCACGACCGTCCTTAGATAGGGAGTTTGTTGACAAACTATATTTGTAGAGAATTTATAATATTTATAATATTTAGTTATTTACAAGTGAGGTTGTTAGAGAATATTGTATAATTTATTCATCTCCAACATTAAATTCACTTCAAAAATCAATCAATAACAGTAAGAAGAAAACATAGATCACATAACACAATAAGAGACACAAATATAGAGGCTAGCGGCTACAAAAAAACCCCACACGGGGGGGAACACAAAAAAAGGATTCCTTTCTTAGAGATATAATCAAAATTATATCGATACAATAGTTATATTAACCCAAGAGTGCATCCACAAGTGCAAAGGTTTCTTCTGTCAGTGTCTTTATCATGGTCAGTAAGAGATGAAATTTTTCATCATATGTAAAAGATAATACTACACCAGATGAAGGGTTTTGATGATAACATATACATAGATCATGTGACATAATCTTAGACTAATTGTTTCTCCCAAACAGCCTCTTGATCTATAAATATTAATTTTTAAGAATCTCTAGGTCTCGTCCTAGACTCATAATCATATATAGTGCCCTAGCATCAAGATAATAGATCTTCGCATCCTTTATAGGTCTTGACTTAGACTTCTTCGAAAAGAGCATCATAGATTTATATCTCTTCTAGGACTCAGTATAGAAGGACTCAAATGTGGATATATACTGGAGCTTCATTGACACTTTATACATGAAGTCACAAAAGTAGTGATTATTTATGCCATTATGCTTTATCTTGTCATAGAGCATTAGATTATCATATAGAATTTCAAAAAAAAAAAAAGAGAATTCATAAGTCCCTGCAGATGCTACCATACACCTTGCCTTAGTAGAACTAGGTGCCACAGAAGAATGATTTCTACTCATCATATGATAGCTAAAAATAACCACTCATTGTTCCTTTTCTACCATTAGTACTCTGAGTAAATTAGAGAATCCTTGCAGCCAAATTTGATGCATGCACATGATGATCACATGCTTGCAATAGAATCTTGATGTCATTCTTCCCTTGCCCAAGGGTAACTTTAGACTTCCACTTCCAAATAAGGAATTAACCCAAGGTTCTTATTATCCAATTCAAAAACCAACCCCCTCTTCCATTAGGGAGTCAAGCACATAAGGAAGGAGATTCCTAGGTTCATCCATCACAACCTTGATATGGAGTTTAGAATTATTTTTACCAATCCTTGATAGGTATGCATCAAATGTTCAAGTCAGAAGGTATCATTAATTCAATAGTGGAGACTTTTTCAAGTATATATCCATCGACATACAATCCATAATGTCAAATCTTAAAAAATCTCATAGAAATGAATCAACACATCTATTTAGAAGATACAATGGTATTTAATGCTTTATTCTTCCTAATTTTTCTTGCTACTATTGGAATTTCTGATGATTCCTTAACAACCAGTGAGGAACAAATTGTCCTCTGTCAACACATAAATTTAAATAAAACAAAATTGCAAGTGAAGCATAAAAATAAAATGTCTTTCATTAACAAAATGGCTCAATACAGTCTTCTTCATAATTTATTGTTCTAGTCTTACAAAAAAAACTTCTTCACTCGGTTGCTACACACGTAGCACTATTCTCTCACTCTCCTTCACACTCTATCTATTACACAGTCTCGGCATACATTTACATTACATAGCACTATTGTTTATATATATATATATTGTAAACATATATGTTTACAATATATATGAAATAAAACTTGTCGCGACGCATTATATTAAAACATTAAACCAAAGTTCAAGACCTTATCATATCACGGCGTAAAAAAAAATATATATAACACAAACGTTTTCAAAACAATGTGATGGGTTATCGCATCAATTAACCCGTTGGATGACTAGACCTCCAAATCTTGCGACAAGCCGCTATTGGTCGATGGCTTGTGAGTTGGCAGTGGTGGGACATGCCTTATCACGCGACTTCAGAGAACCAACGATGTAGGCACAAGATTGTGCTATAGGTGCATCATTGGTCGAGGGGATGTGACATGGACCACGCGGGCTCCACCAGAACTTGCGTGGAGTGTTTAAATTTAAAAAAAAAAACACAGGTTTTCAATGCGGTTGGTCAAACGTAATGGCGAGTGGGTGCAGAGGATTTAATGCCAGAGGTGGCGTGGTTAAACCTCAATTTTTTAGATTTGGAGAGGGCTATGGCCATGGGGAAAAATTGATTTTGTAGGGTAAATTAAACACAAAAATTGAAGGCACTGTGGAATAAAAAACTAAACAAGAAATTATTGTTGCAGTGTCTTTTAATCTCAAATCAAAATTGAAGTTTTTTCCTCTTCGCCACAGATTGGTAGTTGGGGTTATCTCCAACACTCCCACTTAATCACAATTGTTGTTTTCATGCATTCCGAGACATTTCCTGAGATAATTAAAACTTTTCTGCCCCAATGGTTGTGTTAAAATATCATCAAATTGTTCTTGTGTTCTGCAATGCTTCAAAACAATTTCTCTGTTGTTCACTAATTCTCTGATGTAGTGATACTTTTCATCAATGTGTTTTTTCCTCTTATGAAACACTGAATTCTTGGATAAAGCTATTATTGGGCTATTATCGCAATAAATTGTTGTGCCTTTTACCTGTTCATGACACAAACCTCTTAACATTCTCCATCCATACTTCTGGACATGCTGTTGTTGTAGCTGCCACATACTCTGCCTTTTTTGTTGATAAAGCCACAATTGGTTGTTTCTTAGAAGCCTATGAGATGGCTCCTGATCCCATATGAAAAACATATCCAGAGGTGCTTTTCCTGTCATCTATAATTCCAACCCAATCACTGTTAGTATATCCAATTAATTCAAAATTTTCTGAAGAGGTGTATGAAATACCATACCTCTTTGTTCCTTTCACATACCTTATAATTCTCTTTGCTTCTTGCCAATGTGCTTCCTTTGGACTTTCCATGAGTCTGCAAATTAAACTTACAACATGCATAATATTAGGCCTAGTTGCAGTCAAATGGTTCAATACAGGCTGCCAACTATGCTCTTATACAAACTTGGATCAAAATCCTTAGTGTTGTCTTCTTTGCTTAACTTAAATTGTGTAGTTCCCTTAGAAGATGAGAAATTTATGATAATGAACTTGAACTTCCTATTTTACTTTACATTACAATTTTGTTTTTCAGGGAAGTAGATAACTCACCCTATCTAGAACTCATAAATGTATTAATTTGGGAAAATGAAATCTATTTACATAGAAGAATAATAATTCTCTTAAGATATCAACGCCCCTTGTTGAAGCTTTTTTAATCCAAAGATGATTTTCTTGGAAGTTATAATGCTCATGCATTATATAGTTTGGCAATATAAATTGATACAACCAAAAGGAAAATATTTTGATACCCATTGTATATTTTATTTATATCTTCAAATTATATGTCAACTCCACCATAGTAGTTAAGTAATTTTTTGGGCTATAGGAGACAGGTTAAAAGCTTTTTTTTATGAGTTCATTCCTTATGGAACTCCTCATGGTCATTTGCATGAATTTTTTCTTCCTCTAAGTCGGTCTTTGAGATTTAAAATATCCATGCAAGTAGTATGGGGCATCCAATACCTTCACAAGGATGGAACATGTGCAATCATCAAAAAAATATTAAAGCCTTTAATATCCTTTTGGATGTAAAATAGGGAGCCAAGGTTATATATTTTAGTTAATTGTATATAGAGAAAGAGGTCCACGTTCTCATATCTAGAAAATGGATTTCTATATTGATATATATTACCATAAGCCTCAAATTTGATTAAGGATATTGACATGTATAGATTTGTTGTGGCTAGAAATCTCAAGTGGAAGAAGATTATATGATATAGATTTTGATCCACCTAACATTGTTTGATGGGAAATCATTCTAGACAATAGTGTGGATTTATTGTGCAATGTATAACCTTTTATAAGAATGGATGATATTGTATATATTTCTATTAGGCATAACCCAAAGAAAATACCAACCATGTCAAATCGCACTCCATTGTCAAAGAAACTTGTCAAAACTATCTCTATAATTATGAGCATTATTGACAAATTGAATATTATCACCTAAAAATTGGTTTGCCTCATAAGAAAATTCAAGTAAGATTTTTTGTTTCCAACAATAAATTTCAAGCAACATATCATCCACCTACTGTTGACATATTTAATTTTACTCTTCGAAATATTGTATCAGAAAATTCCATGCTTGTGTTTTTCCCATCTTGTACAATTTGGGTGTTTGTATTAATTCTTCTTGATGAATCCAAATAATTGCATTAGTTTTATAGAAAAATAAAATCTATTATTGATTGTAAAATTGAGTTTGAGTCTATTGTTTTGTGTCTCAATACACAATCACTCATAGTATTTGTTGTTTTATGTCTTTGATATCAACGAGATCCCATGACCCAGCCCACGACCGTCCTTAGATAGGGAGTTTGTTGAGAAACTATATTTGTAGAGAATTTATAATATTTATAATATTTAGTTATTTACAAGTGAGGTTGTTAGAGAATATTGTATAATTTATTCATCTCCAACATTAAATTCACTTCAAAAATCAATCAATAACAGTAAGAAGAAAACATAGATCACATAACACAATAAGAGACACAAATATAGAGGCTAGCGGCTACGAAAAACCCCACACGGGGGGGAACACAAAAAAAGGATTCCTTTCTTAGAGATATAATCAAAATTATATCAATACAATAGCTATATTAACCCAAAAGTGCATCCACAAGTGCAAATTTTTCTTGTGTCGGTGTCTTTATCATGGTCAGTAAGAGATGACATTTTTCGTCATATGTAAAAGATAATACTACACCAGATGAAGGGTTTTGATGATAACATATACATAGATCATGTGACATAATCTTAGACTAAATGTTTCTCCCAAACAACATCTTGATATATAAAGATTAATTTTGAAGAATCTCTAGGTCTCGTCCTAGACAAATAATCATATATAGTGCCCTAGCATCAAGATAATAGATCTTTGCATCTTTTATAGGTCTTGACTTAGACTTCTTCGGAAAGAGCATCATAGATTTATATCTCTTCTAGGACTCAGTATAGAAGGAGTCAAATGCGGATATATACTGGAGCTTCATTGACACTTTATGCATGAAGTCACAAAAGTAGTGATTATTTATGCCATTATGATTTATCTTGTCATAGAGCATTAGATTCTCATATAGAATTTAAAAAAAAAACAAACAGAAATTTCTTCATAAGTCCCTGCAGATGCTACCATACACCCTGCCTTAGTAGAAGTAGGTGCCACAGAAGAATGATTTCTACTCATCATATGATAGCTAAAAATAACCACTCATTGTTCCTTTTCTACCATTAGTACTCTGAGTAAATTAGAGAATCCTTGCAGCCAAATTTGCCGCATGCACATGATGATCACATGCCTGCAATAGAATCTTGATCTCATTCTCCCCTTGCCCAAGGGAAACTTTAGACTTCCACTTCCAAATAAGGAATTAACCCAAGGTTCTTATTATCCAATTCAAAAACCAACCCCCTCTTCCATTAGGGAGTCAAGCACATAAGGAAGGAGATTCCTAGGTTCATCCATCACAACCTTGATATGGAGTTTGGAATTATTTTTACCAATGCTTGATAGGTATGCATAAAATGTTCGAATCAGAAGGTATCATTAATTCAATAGTGGAGACTTTTTCAAGTATATATCCATCGACATACAATCCATAATGTCAAATCTCAAAAAATATCATAGAAATGAATCAACACATCTATTTAGAAGATACAATGGTATTTAATGCTTTATTCTTCCTGATTTTTCTTGCTACTATTGGAATTTCTGATGATTCCTTAACAACCAGTGAGGAGCAAATTGTCCTCTGTCAACACATAAATTTAAATAAAACAAACTTGCAAGTGAAGCATAAAAATAAAATGTCTTTCATTAACAAAATGGCTCAATACAGTCTTCTTCTGAATTTATTGTTCTAGTCTTACAAAAAAAACTTCTTCACTCGGTTGCTACACACGTAGCACTATTCTCTCACTCTCCTTCACACTCTATCTATTACACAGTCTCGGCATACATTTACATTACATAGCACTATTGTTTATATATATATATATATATATATATATATATATATATATATATATATATATATATATATATATATATATATATATATATATATATATATATATATATATATATATATATATATATATATATATATATATATATATATATATATATATATATATATATATATATATATATATATATATATATATATATATATATATATATATATTGTAAACATATATGTTTACAATATATATGAAATAAAACTTGTCGCGGCGCATTATATTAAAACATTAAACCAAAGTTCAAGACCTTATCATATCACGGCGTAAAAAAAAAAAATATAACACAAACGTTTTCAAAACAATGTGATGGGTTATCGCATCGATTAACCCGTTGGATGACTAGACCTCCAAATCTTGCGATAAGCCGCTATTGGTCGATGGCTTGTGAGTTGGCGGTGGTGGGACATGCCTTATCACGCGATTTCAGAGAACCAATGATGTAGGCACGAGATTGTGCTATAGGTGCGTCATTGGTCAAGGGGATGTGACATGGACCACGCGGGCTCCACCAGAACTTGCGTGGAGTGTTTAAATTAAAAATAAAAACGCAGGTTTTCAATGCAGTTGGTCAAACGTAATGGCGAGTGGGTGCAGAGGATTTAATGCCAGAGGTGGCGTGGTTAAACCTCAATTTTTTAGATTTGGAGAGGGCTACGGCCACGGGGAAAAATTGATTTTGTAGGGTAAATTAAACACAAAAATTGAAGGCAATGTGGAATAAAAAACGAAACAAGAAATTATTGTTGCAGTGTCTTTTAATCTCAAATCAAAATTGAAGTTTTTTCCTCTTTGCCACAGATTGGTAGTTGGGGTTATCTCCAACACTCCCCCTTAATCAAAATTGTTGTTTTCATGCATTCCGAGACATTTCCTGAGATAATTAAAACTTTTCCGCCCCAATGTTTGTGTTAAAATATCATCAAACTGTTCTTGTGTTCTACAATGCTTCAAAACAAATTCTCCGTTGTTCACTAATTCTCTGATGTAGTGATACTTTTCATCAATGTATTTTGTCCTCTTATGAAACATTGAATTCTTGGATAAAGCTATTATTGGGCTATTATCGCAATAAACTGTTGTGCCTTTTACCTGTTCATGACACAAACCTCTTAACATTCTCCATCCATACTTCTGGACATGCTGTTGTTGTAGCTGCCACATACTCTGCCTTTTTTGTTGATAAAGCCACAATTGGTTGTTTCTTAGAAGCCTATGAGATGGCTCCTGATCCCATATGAAAAACATATCCAGAGGTGGTTTTCCTGTCATCTATAATTCCAACCCAATCACTGTCAGTATATCCAATTAATTCAAAACTTTCTGAAGAGGTGTATGAAATACCATACCTCTTTGTTCCTTTCACATACCTTAGAATTCTCTTTGCTTCTTTCTAATGTGCTTCCTTTGGCCTTTCCATGAGTCTGGAAATTAAACTTACAACATGCATAATATTAGGCCTAGTTGCAGTCAAATGGTTCAATACAGGCTGCCAACTATGCTCTTATACAAACTTGGATCAAAATCCTTAGTGTTGTATTCTTTGCTTAACTTCAATACTATCACTGTAGGAGTTATTGCTGCCTTGCAATCCTGCATGTTAAATCTTTCCAAAACTTCATTTACATATTTAGCTTCAGAAATAAAAAAAAATTATTTTCATTTTTTTGTACTTCTATTCCTAAGAAGTATCTCAGCAATCCCATATCAGTCATCTCAAATTCTTCTTTCATGACTATTTTAAAATTCTCAATGAGGTAAGCATCATTACATGTGAATATCAAATCATCAACATATAAAAAAACAATGATCATCTTACCATATTTTTCCTTGATGTATAATGTGGGTTCTCTTTCACCCTTCTCAAACTATTCTCCCAGTAGATAGGCATATATCCTACTGTACCATCCTCTTGGTGCTTGTTTCAGCCCATACAGAGCTTTCTTAAATTTGCATACCTTGTGCTCTTGGCCCTCTTTCTCATAGCCCAGAGGTTTTTCAACATAAACCTCTTCCATTAATACTCCATGTCCCCAATGTTACTTGAGACTTCACATTTTCATCTAACATGAAAAACATAGAAATGTTTCCAGTCATATGGTTGCTACATCCTGAATCTAGAAACCATACATCTTCATTCTTCTCTTCAGCCATATTAGATGCTAAAAATAAATTCTCTTGACTCAGAGTCTCTTTAGTAAAGCTAGCACTGGGTCTATTACCCATGTCACTTTGTTTCTTCCTACATTAATTGGCATAGTGCCCATACTTCTTACAGTAATGACATTGGACTTGGGATTTGTAATACCTTTGTCCATGTGCTTTATTTTGTCCACCTTGTTGGCTATTGCCTTGGCTTTCATTCTGATTTTGGTTGATGCCCCTTCCACTTGTACTTGCAGGGCTATTTATTCCTCCTTTTTTCTGGCTTCTACCTTTACCTTTTCCTTTGTATTTTGATTTGCCTTGACCTCTTCCTCTTCCAAAGGACATTTGGGTCTTGAAGGCATGCTCCAAAGATGAGTTTGTTGTTCTGCTCAATATTTATTCATGTGTCATCAATGATGCATGAAGCTCATCAATAGTAAACATTACGAGATACCTTTTCTTTTCAATGGTTGTTACTATCACATCAAATCTTGAGGGTAAGCTCCTCAATACTTTCTCCACTATTCTTATTTATTCTATTTTCTCTCCATGAGACCTCATTTCGGTAACAAACCCAATCAAAAATGTAAAGAATGAGTATATTGTATCAGACTCTTTCATGCAAATGACTTTGAAATCTCTTCTAATTAATTGAATCTTTGTTGTCCTTACCTTTTCCATTCCTTGATAGGGTATCTGGAGGGTATCCCATGCCTCTTTAGACTTCTTTGCTGCTGCAATTCTTGGAAATGTGCTTTCATGCACTGCGTGATAGAGATATAAGAGGGCTTTTGAGTCCTTATTTCTATTACTCTTCAGCAAATATTTCTCCACGTGTGTCAATGCATTAAATGATTACTCATATGCTGGTTCTTCAAATCCATCTTCAACCAGCTCTCATAAATCTTGAGAAGCAAACATGGCTCTCATTGTGATTGCCCAATAGTCATAGTTCTTCCAATTGAACTGTGGGAGTTGAGTATTTCCGATACTCGTTCTTGTGCTAGCTCCTGCCATTACTAGCCTTGTAGAACTATGCTAAAAACTTGACTGCGTATCTTAAACAAACTTTCTCACCATTGGAGAGATAACCTTTGTCTCTAAACACTCTTAAGACTTCTCTTTTACAGTTCTATGGACTGTATTCTTAAAACAAAAAATAGCTCTGCTTTTTTTTTAATAAATACCTCACTTTGTTGAACCTTCACTCTACTCGAGAACTTCTTCAACAAAATGCTGAGAGCCTGGACTAGGTCTGATACCATGTTGGAATTTATGATGATTCCTTAACAACTAGTGAGGAACAAATTGTCTTCTGTCAACATAGAGATTTAGATAAAACAAACCTGCAGGTGAAGCATAAAAAAAAATTTGTCTTTCATTAACAAAATGGCTCAATATAGTCTTCTTCAGAATCTATTGTTCTGGTTTTACAAAAAAACTTCTTCACTAGGCTGCTACACATGCAACATTCCTCTCTCGCTCTGCTTCACACTCTATCTATTACACAGTCTCGACATACATTTATACTACATAGCACTATTTTATATATATATATATATATATATATAGAGAGAGAGAGAGAGAGAGAGAGAGATTGTAAACATATATGTTTACAATATATATGAAATAAAACCTTAGTTTAAAAACATTATGAAATAAAACTTTTTGCGACGCATTATATTAAAACATTAAATCAAAGTTTAAGACCTTATCATATCATAGCGTATAAAAAAAATATAACAGAAATGTTTTCAAAACAATTCCATGGGTTATCACATCGTTTAACCCATCGAATGACTGGACCTCCAAAGCTTGCGATAAGCTACTATTGGTCGATGGCTTGTGAGTTGGCGGTGGTGGGACATGCCTTATCACGCAGTTGTGGAGAACCGATGATGTAGGCAGAATATTGTCTGATAGGTGCATGATTGGTCGAGGGGATGTGACGTGGACCTGGAAAGCTCCACCAAAATTTTCTTGGAGTGTTTAAATTCAAAACAAAGCATGGGTTTTGAATGCGGTTGGTCAAGCATAATGGCGAGTGGGTGCATAGTATTTAATGCCAGAGGTGGCGTGGTTAAACCATGACTTTGTAGATTTGGCAAGGGCTACGGCCATGGGGAAAATTTGATTTTGCAGGGTAAATTAAAAAAAAAATGAATTCACTGTGGAGTGTAGAAAGAAACAAGAAATTGTTGTTGCAATGTCCTTTAATCTCAAATCAAAATTTAAGTTCTGTCCTCTTTGCCATAGATTGGAAGTTAGGGTTATCACCAATATCTCCCTCTTAGACTAATGCTCATAGCACAAATATACTCTTGTTATCATGTTCTTCCATTACGAAGTCCCTATGATGGTCCTGCAATTTATACTAGGAGGCCAAGGAATAACAAATGCATTTACCAAAATAAGAGATTGCAAATAAAAGAAATGAAACTTATAATCAAGAGTACACAACATGTTATTTATTTCTTTCTTTGACATCATCCCTATTAACATCATGGAAATTTTTTTTTTAAATAAATCTACCCTAAGGATTGACACATAAGCCCCAACCCTAATACTTAGGGTTTACACTCATTAGCTATGGTTTTATATCCAAATACTATATCCATACAAACCTTAGACTCATAGTCATGGGTTCTATCCATAAACCCTAAATTTCTCTTGTTTTGACACACTTAGGATTTTTAAACCCTAGATATTCAATATTGATTATCTAAAACCCTAGGGATTTTCTAGGGCATGCAATATTTAAACCCTAAATCCTCCCAAGCACAATATACTATATACAACCAAATCAATATTGTAACTTTATCACATGGAGTACTTTAATCAAGAGTTGAAATGCCAGAAAACATTGTACCAATGAGAGAATTAGTTAGGAAAACACTCATGCACAATCATTACAAAAACAAAATCACCATGCCAAGGAATTCAATACGAATGGTTCTTTCATTATTCTATCGTCAACAATAGCTTCTTGATCCTTTTGTCTACAAGATAAAAATTAAATCTCAACCTCGTATCTTCAAGTTCATCCAATGACTACAAATGCTAGACATCATAAATATTCATTATTGACTTTTTTAGTCTATCCCAAGATTTAATGTATAAACCCTAGAGTTTTATTCAAACTTTTAGATTGGTTAGGGTTTCAAATTGGATGTCGAGGGTTTTGATTCCAAACCTTATACTTACATCGTGCATCTCTAGGTTTCCAAACCTCGATAAAGCTCAATCTTGCACAAATATATCATTCTTAGCGTCCAATCCCTAAGTCATTCACATCCTTGCAGGGTTAAAAAACCTAAATGCTCACAAAATAGGAATGGCTCAAGACTTGCTTCCAAATCCTAGGTACAAATATCGATCTAGTTCATTTAATAATATATTTCTTATTGTTGGGTTCAGTATAGGGTCTATAAATGTACCAAAATTTAATTTGTCAATCCGGAGAGTTTGTGAACTTCGAGACACAGCACTGGAAATGCCAGAGAGAGTCCCTGGTAACCTGCAAAACAAATTCTAGTCTATCTTGCGATTAATCTAGAAAATAAATGTAATCCTACACTAGTGCGAGAAACACCAATCCAAAAAATTAAAATCATGCAGGAAAGTAAAAGCAATCAATGCAAAAGGAAATTCTAATTAGAAGTAAACAAAAGAGAAATCAGAACTGGAAATCAAGCAGTGTCGGCAAAATAACGAAAAGACAGTAAATGCTGGAATAAATTCAAAAGTAATTCAAACTATTCTGCTCGCACTGATTATGTGTAAGAAAAATCCAGAAGTTAAAGGAAACCATAATATTAATGAAGAATTTATCAATTCAAACATCTAGTTTCTGTATTTATAAATATCGGCTTAGCAAATGTAAAAATCGCAGATTTAAATATAAATTAATACATCTGGATTAATTTACAGAATTAGAGTTAGAGCACATAATGGCAGAGCTGATCTTATGGATCCGTACAATATGGAGGGCGTAATCATTGTTTAAAATATTTCAGGTGCAAGTCTAATTAATAATGCAACAAATGGAATAGAAACAAATTGCAGCAACTCAAATTAATATTAAAACTTGAAATAATGGATTGCAGAAAATCAAATTAATTTAAAATCAAACAAAAAAGAATTGAAATGCTATTTAGAAGATGAGAGCGGTGTCGAGCTGGTTTGGCATCCAACCCAGCCAACTCGCACCCTCTTTGAGTGCCTAGTTCACACATAAATCGAAATCATTAGATGCAATAAATGAATAGACAAAGCATGAATAAAAATTGCTTCAATTACTTAAAAAATAGTCTTTTACATAATGCAGACATCGGCTAATCCCAGCAAGTATGAGAAGCATTCCACATTGAAATCCACGTGCTGCTACATTGGAAAAACCTATCCTCCCTTCTACTCTATTATTTCTTGTGCATGCTTCTACCATCTGCTTAATTGATTGACTAAAATTCCCTCTCTAGGCTGGGAGCCATAACTCTTCTTTTATAATTTTTTACATTCCAAACTTGGCATAAAACAAGCCAATCCTTTGAAAACATCATGGGGATTGAATCCAAAATAATTATCATTAATAGAATATCAGTACAACCGTTCACCTATCAAAAGAACAAAGATTTAATACGAATTTCCCAATTTTGGGATTTTTCTAGAATTCTGGAAAATTTGGTAAATTTAACAAACTGCCTCCAGAGCCCGTTTCATATCTCCTCAACCCTTATGAATTTTGGAAAAAAAAATTGAGCTTAGTCAATTTTCTATACTGGGATAAAAACCCATGTCGTGGAATTTCTTTATTTTCCTTCATCTGCACAAAAACAGAGGCGGAAGTTGGCTCTCTGGAAACTTTTTTACTGTGTTTTCTAGAATTCTGGAAAATTTGGTAATTTTAACAAACTTCCTCCAGAGCGCCATTCCTATCTCCTACCCCATTATGAATCTTGGAAAACGGCCCACGTCTTACTCAATTTCCTATACTGGGAAAAAAAAACCCATGTTTCAGAATTTTGAGATTCGCAACAATCGACGTGGAAATCGAGGAGTAAATCAGCTATGTGGAAAATGCTACAAATTCGGGGCTATAGCATTTGTAAAACTCGCACTGGTGCAGGCACACTGTCAGAAATGAATTGGTACATGAATCTATTGCACAATGCAAGCAAGTAATTGTAGGTTCAAAATATGATCAAATCAACTTTAACCTGCAACGTACAAGCCTTTATTAAACTTCCATTAATGGTACAAAAGACGTAACAAATACTTGCAACAATAATAATTTAATCAAACAGTAGCATGAGATATTTTGAGTGAAAAATGAGACAAAACTGAGGCCCAACACTTATCAACTAGGAGTTCTCATCATGGATAAGAAGTGACATCATAAACAATAACATATTTAATGTTGTTGATGATGCTTTACTTACCAAGATATTTTTATTAATTATCCAAATAACTCAAAACTTTAGTGGCTTATATATTTTTAAACTAAGTGGGAAAAAATTTCAATTTTCTAATAATTAAGAGATTGTTTCACAATTGCAAGTCAAAATCCTATAGGTTTTAACCCTGAACAGAAATTATCTACACATGAATATTATAACAGAAAATAAACAATAGTGAGAGCATAAAACATAAAACAGATAAACACAGATATTTTTCCCCTGGATCCCAAATCAGGACGACTAGCTTGATTTTTCATTATATTCCTTTTAGTGTTACAACACATATATATATACATGTTGAAGCATACATAAACCCTAATCCATTAACCTTGGATTAGAACATAACCGTAGTTCCCTTGAATGGATCTAAAAAAAATACCAGGGGCCAAAAACCATTGTACCCTAAAACCATGTGCAAAACCATGCACAAAACCATAGGCACAGACAACCCACCAGAAATTAAGGACCAAAAAATTTTCGTTGGGTCGTTGCCCCAGACCCCAACACGGGGGGCTATTGCCCCCCTTGTGACCCCCCCATTGCACCCAGCGCAAAGGGGGGCTATCGCCCCCCCTCTTACCCCCCCCCCCCCCCACGTGTGATTAGTCGTGGAAAGAATATAACACATACCCAACATTCTCCCACTTGTTGTTTTCTTTCCGCAGGGGGCCACAAGAGAGATTAGTCATTGGCCCAATTCTTCAACACCCATTGTTTCTCTACCCCAAGATAACTTATGAGTTCTCATAGACTTCGTCAAGGCATCTGCAACATTCTTCAAAGTATCCACCTTTACCAGAAACACCCTTTTAGCCTCAACCATATCTCTAACAAAGTGATATTGAACATCAATGTGCCTTGTCTTTGAATTATAAGCAGGGTTCTTAGCCAAGAAAATTGCACTTTGGCTATCACAGTCTATCCTTATAGCTTGCTGTACCAACCCCATACTTGAACACAATCTTTGCAACCAATCTATCTCCTTCCTTACATGAGTGGCTGCCATGTATTCTGCCTCTGTAGTTGAAAGAGCCACTACAGACTGTCTTTTACTCATCCAACTGACTGCGCCTCCAAATAGGCTAAACACATACCCACTTGTAGATCTTCTTTGGTCCAGATCTCGAGCTCAGTCTGAATCAACAAAACCATGAATGTCCAACATTCTTTCTAATCCTGGTCTTCCCTGGTAGCACAAGCCATAATAACTAGTGCCACATAAATATCTAAAAAACCGCTTCATTGCTGTCCAATGCTCCTTCCCTGGGTTTGACATAAACATGCTCAATACGCCCACTGCATGCTCAATGTCTGGTCTAGTACAAACCATTGCATACATCAGGCTACCCACTGCACTTGCATATGGAACACAGGACATATCCTCCTCTTCTTCTTGTGTCTTGGGTCACTTTTCAGCAGACAGCTTTACACCCACAGGAATAGGAACATTCACCGGTTTACTATCCTGCATATTGAACCTCTGCAATATAGTCTCGGCATACTTCCTCTGCTTTAACCATAGCTTCCTCTTTGCCCTATCTCTCTTAATTTCCATGCCCAAAATATAGTTTGCAGCACCAATATCCTTCATGTCGAATTTGGAGAACAGTTGGGTGTTCAAATCTTGGATAATTTCTTTGTCATTTCCAATCAACAACATATCATCCACATACAAGACCAAATAAATAACACGGTCACCAATTAATTTAAAATAAACATAGTGATCCTCTTTGCTTCTAGTGAAGCCAAGTCCCCGTATATAGGTATCAAATTTTTGATACCACATCCTTGGTGACTGTTTTAACCCATACAGAGACTTCTTCAGCCTGCATACCAGTTCTTTCTTACCCTTAACCATAAAGCCTTCAGGTTGCTTCATGTAGATCTCCTCTTCTAGATCCCCGTGAAGAAATTTTGTCTTCCCATCCATCTGCTCTATCTCAAAATCAAATGCAGCAGCAATAGATAAAAGTAATCTAATAGAAGTAAATTTCGTGATAGGAGAAAAAATATCACCAAAATCAATTCCTGGCACCTGGGAATAACCTTTTTCTACCAACCGAGCTTTGTATTTCTCCACCTTGCCTTCTACATTCATCTTCTTCTTAAACACCCATTTGCTCTCGATGGGCTTCCTTCCAGCCGACAACTCCACCAGATCCAATGCCTCATTTTTGTGCAAGGATGCCATTTCATCAACCATGGCCTCCTTCCAGAGTTTTCCATCCTCTGAATCTACTACCTCCCTGACATTTCTGGGATCATCATCAGTTATAGTTAAGGCAAAACCTGAACAGAAAGCAGATGGAGTATACCTTTCTGGTTTCCTTCTTTCTTGAACTGATCTTCTAATAGCTGGAGTTTGTGGCTCTTCATCTTCTAAGTCTTATTCTATTGTAGAGTCTGATTCATCCTCCTTTATCTCAAACTCTATCTTCTCAGGTTCCTTTGGTAGTACTTCATGTTTAACAACATCTTTCACTTCTCTAAACACCACATCTCGGTTGTACACAACCTTCCTTATTTCTGGGTTCCAAAGATTGTAACCCTTTAAACCATCCTTATACCCAATAAAGATGCACCTTTCATATTTATTATTCAACTTGGTCATTTTCTTCTTTGGAACATGTACATATGCATCACATCCAAATACCCTTAGACGTGAAAGAGAGGGTTTCTTACCATTCCATACCTCATGTGGAGTCTTATCCTCCAACACTAATGAAAGTGATCTGTTAACCAGATAGCATGCAGTCTCCACTGCCTCTGCCCAGAATTCTTGTCCTAACCCGGTACCACGGAGCATGCTTCTTGCCTTTTCCATCAGTGTTCTGTTCATTCTTTCTACAACTCCATTTTGCTAAGGTGTATGGAGTAGTCTTCTGCCATGCTATACCACACTTCTTACAAAACTCTTCAAATTCCTTCTTGCAGAACTCCCCACCATTATCTGTCCTCAACGCCTTTATCTTCTTCTATGTCTAGTTTTCCACCAAAGCCTTAAATTCTTTAAATCTATCAAAGAATTCAGATTTCTTCCTCAAGAAATATATCCATGTATTCCTTGATAAGTCATCGATGAATGAAACATTGTACACAAACTTTCCCAGTGATGGAACTGACACAGGTCCAAACACATAGGTGTGAAAAAGTTCTAATATCTTGTTCACCCTCTTAGCACTAGAAGGAAAACTCACCCGATTCTTCTTCCCATATACACAATGTTCACATATATCAAAATCCAGAGAGAAATTAGACATAACTTCTACCATACCATTTCTATGCAGTATCCAAAGGCCCTTCTCTCCAATATGTCCAAGCATTTGATGCCATAGCCTGGTATTTTCTCCAAAGATAGCTAGGCTTTCCACTCCACTTTCAGGAATCATAGAACTGTTACACCCATAAATAATAGTGCTACCTTGTAGCTTGTACAGAGTTCCAGTCTGAACTCCCCACATTAATACCAGTGCTCCCCGAACCATCTTGCAGGCATCTTTCTTGAACATTGTTTTTACACCTGCATCATCCATCTTGCTTACAGAAATCAGATTTCTGGCTAAGGCATGAATATGTAGAACACCGGGAAGTGTTCTAATCCTTCCACCTTGTAGGTTCAGCTTCACCTTTCCACGTCCGACGATTCTGGCCTTCCTATCATCCCCTAGGAAGACATCACCACCATCATATTTCTCATACTCGCAGAACCACTCCTGATGGGGAGTGAAGTGAAAGGATGCACCTGATTCAATCAACCATGACTCATGATCTACATGTGTGTTTGAAGAAGAAGCAAAATACACATCCCCACCTTCATCCGAAGTGGTTTTTGCTTCTGCAGAAGGAGCATCATCAGATCCCTTTCCTTTCTCTGGAGCTTTAGATCTGCACTCCCTTTTGTAGTGTCCTTCCTTTCCGCATTTGCAACATACCTTTACAAACTTTCCAGGAGATTTAGATCTCCCTCTAGATTTGGATCTCCCACTCGAAACCTTATTCTTGTTTCTCTTTTGGGACCTTCCTCGTACAGATAAGGCATCTCCATTCTGGCCCTCCATATTTCTCTGTCTCATTTCCTCCAACAACAAGGCTGACACAATGTCATCAAAATTCAAGGTATTTTTATTGCTACCTATTGCAATAGCTAGACTGTCCCACGAGTCTGGTAGAGAACAAAACAAACTGATGCACTTATCTTCATCTGATATTTTAATATAAACAAATGACAGCTGACTTACCACAGTATTGAAGGCACTTAGATGCTCTGTCACCAAGTCTCCATCCTTCATCCTCAGGTTATACAGCTTTTTCCAGAGGAACAACTTATTCACCAGAGACTTAGATTGGTACAAAGTCCCAAGTTTTTCCCACAAATTCTTCGTCGTCACTTCCCTAGAGACATTCAAAAATACTGAATCTGAGACACACAACCATATTGTTCTCTTAGCCTTCTGATTCAGTTTCTTCTAGTCTTCATCTGACATTTCCATTGGTTTAGTACCTGGATCTACCGCAATCCACTGATCTTTATCCACTAGCAGATCCTCCATCTTGAGCTTCCACAACTCAAAACTTTGACCATTAAATTTATCGATCTCTATCTTTCCGTTGCTCGCCATCTTATTTCATCGCAAGAATTGATCCCATAGATCTCCCACTGAATAGGGTCTACCTTAGGCCCGAGAAAAAAACCCTCAGCAGCAAAGGCGTCCCCTTGAAGCCGAAACAGCTCTGGTACCAAATGTAGGCTTTAACCCTGAACAGAAATTATCTACACACGAATCTTATAACATGAAATAAATAATAGCTAGAGCATAAAACATAAAATAGATAAACACAGATATTTTTCCCCTGGATCCCAAATTGGGACGACCAGCTTGATTTTTCATTATATTCCTTTTAGTGTTACAACACATATATATACATGCCGTAGCATACATAAACCCTAATCCATTATCCTTAGATTAGAACATAATTGTAGTTCCCTTGACCAGATCTACAAAAAGTACCAAGGGCTAGAAACCATCATACCCCAAAACCATGTGCAAAACCATGCACAAAACCATGGGCATGGACCGCCCACTGGAAATTAAGCACCAAAAAATTTTCGTCAGGGCGCTGCCCTGGACCCCGCCAAGGGGGGCTACTGACCCCCCTATGACCCCCCCCATTGCACCCAGTGCAAAGGAGGGCTATCACCCCGCTACACGTGATTAGTTGTGGAAATAATATAAAACATACCTAACAAATCCTACTTTATCAAGCAACATAACACCCTACATCAGGGCATAAATTGGGTTTGCATATTTTAGTGTTGCTTGAATCACAACATCACCTTCAACTAGTATAGTTTTGTCAGGATTTTAGGCTGTATAAAGCTATTTACTAATTTCATTTGGCATAATATACTTGTGAAATAAAACAAAGCTAAATTAAGGAAAAAAAAGAGAGAGGGAGGTACTCGTGCCAATAATATATGGCGATGACAACTAACTATATGGAGGAGGATTGAGGAAAAAATAGTTTGATTCATTCAAAACCACATAAGTTATGTGACATGTGAGAGTTTTCAGTTGAATCATTAAGAAATTTGTTGTTTTGTTTCTCTACAGGTCATATTCATGGTATTTACACCACATCTTATGTTTTCAAGCCTAGAACAATTGGTGACATTCAATGATCTCATTTCCTCGTATGTAATATTTTTAATTTCTAGTGTAGTGATTTCGAAGAGGGAATTATTTTATTTTTCATTTGTTTGTGATATTAATCAAATTGGTTTTTCAATGAGCATGGAATTGTATCATATAGTCTTTTGATATGAAATTTTAGTAACAGATAGTGACACAATAAATATTTTTTATTAGATGAAACTAGTGAAAAGGAAATCTCGAAGAGTGTACCATAGACTTTTTTATATTAAATTTTAATAAAATATGGTAATATTGTTAAAAAAAATTATTAGATAAAATTCACAAAAAGATAAAGTAGGAGAACATCGAGATGTGAGCAATAATTTAGGAATGGAGCTGTCTATAGCAGAGTTATAACACTTCCGCAGAAAAATGTATTTCTCAATTATTTTTAACACTGCAAACCTCATTGAGAAATGCACACACTACCCAGTCTATCTCTACAAATTAAAAGTTTGGTTGTTCCCAAAGGCTTAGAAAAATATTAACAACATTATCAATAATCTCTTCTTGATTTTACATCATGAATTCTTTTATTATTCTTACTTTAACCTTTTGTCATTGGTGGCTTCTATTTTCTTCGTCTCAAAACCACAACTCAAATTGGCTTCTTCATTGTGGCCTTCATCCATGAACTTTATACTCCTTCCTTTAGTAACTACCAAAATTGATTGTTCATGTTCATATTATCTACCGAGATACATGGCTTGCTAACTTATATACTTTTCAGTTTTCTGGGAAATCATTTCATCTAGGGAGTTCATTAACATGTTAGGCTTCCCCTTACTAATAACTTGGTCCCAAAAACATTGATATTGATATACTCTTCCTAATTTAATTGAAAATTTATCTACTCTGATTAGCATATGGGTAAATCTTACCACATCCATACCTACCATGGTAGTGTATTCCATAGATTGAAATAGCATCCTCTCTTTGAATTAGAGGGAATCACAACTTGTGATTAGATAAGCCATCATACTGTAACATGCCTACCTGAAAAATAAGGCTTCCAACTAACAAGAGGAATACAATCTAGTAATTTACCTATCACTAAGATTTACAACTTGAACCAATTGAAGAATAATTGTTAACATGCAAGGCCTCTAAATAATTGTTAACCTAACATTCTCTATAATGGGGAAATGGGAATAACACAAGAAAATATTGTCACTCATGGGAAGTAAGGCTTGAGAAAAACTCCCTATTGGATTTGAAAAAATGTAGTGTGATGGTTAGGTTAAAGCACCATACTACAACAATCGGGGTGTAGAAAGTGGAATCACCACTCCATTTAAGTGGAAATCTAAAAAATTGTAGGAGTTGAAGAGAAAAGGGAAAGAGGAAGTAAGTTCATAAGAAACTAAAAATGTGAGAGAAAACTAACTAGGTTTAATTTACTAGTATCCTTTGATAAGTTAATTAACCTAATTGTTGTATCTAAGAAAAAGGAGGGAATGGAGGAGCTCACTTGAAAAATGATTTTTTAAGTATTGGATTTGCTTGGGATAAATACAAGCTACAATAAAAACATTAAATAGATATTTCCTTAACAATAACAACCTTACACATGTTGCTACATCTTCTTGCATAATATACATGATCATAACATATAATACAATGTAATAAAACATCATGGTGATACCATATCAAATACTGAAAATAAAATAAAATAAACTAAAAGATAAAATTAGGTGATGAATGGTGACCTGAATTTCCTTTAATAGGCTGATAAATCCCTTACCTAAGTTATGTTGGAACCTCCCTTGAAGTAGAAAGGTTGAATTTTCAAAGGTACTAGATTGGGCAAAGGCAGTAGAAACACCGTAGGACATGTCAACAATACTTTAAGGAGGAAATCAAACTAGAAGTGGGAGATACATGTAGATGAATTGAAGATGATAAGTGAAATTCATGAAGAATTTGGAGTACCAAAAGTGATACATCAAAACATGATGCTAATCCATAAGTGAACATGCAATATCTATTTTCAAAAAGAGATGATTGGAATAGCTTCTACAACAAGGATAAGAGAAATATAAATAATTAAGGAAATGCTTCGAGGCATTAGTGAACAATTTCCTACCTTTTTGGTGAATAAATCCATATATAAGAAGCATATTATAAGTTTTGATGAGGAATCATGGGTTCCAAGGCTTATATTGCATGTATTTTCCTAAATATGTATGCATTCTTCCATAAACTACAACATATAGATTGGATACATCCCATGGAAGTCATGGTTACCTTATTATAGGAATTGGGAATGGTTAATAAATCCTTGACTCAATAGACTCCCAACTAAACATGCCCAAAATTATCTAAGCCAGTGAGACCATAGATGAATCATTCTAACCAATTTTGGACCAAACCACAAAACTATTAGAAATTGTAATAAAATTTCTAATCATAGTAGATTATTAAAATGTATGAAACTATTATACAATTATTAATGCAAAAAAGGCATAGGAATGAGTCTATACATGAGCTATAAGAGGTATAAAGGAACCTATAAGGCCTCACCATGGGGTTGCCCCAAATGAGGATGGATGAGATTCTAGAGCACCTTCAATGCCACATGGTGGGTGTTTCTAACTATTCAAACAAAATCTTGAAGTGGGTAGATCATACCATCATGTGATACCATGAGAGTTGGGCACTTCAAGATGAAAATATAAAATTACCAACCACTTTTTTTTTTTAATTATAGAACTAAATATTGAGGCTTCTACAACATTATTGTGTCCGCCTAAGAGACCATTTTTCTACACTCCACCATTTTGATATGATGTAAGACTCAGGAATAAATATACTTGAAAGATTACCATTTCCATTGCAATACCTTGCAATTGCAATCTCAATGACCAATACCATGGAAATATTTTAAAAATATCACTGACATAGATGACTAGAATAGGAAATTTGATTAGAGATTTGATGAAAGATTTTTCCAGGATGTTGTAATTTAATCTCAAAAGTGTATTGGTATTCATGAAATCACACTGAATTTTATCTCATATTAAAATATGTTCTAAAAAACAAATTTTCATGTCATCTTGTGTCATTTTCCTAGCAAGTGGTAAAAATGTATATATTTTGAGTTGCTTCCTTTCAAAATTTTTCATATGACCAGCTCAAGAAAACATAATATTGTAGTAGCAAGCCAACTGGAGGTATATGTGCACCACAATGAGGACATTAAATCACAAAAAAAGGTTCCATTCAAGGAGGTGCTAAAGGTGTGAATGTTGTAGCTCACTGGATGTCCATTGTGTATGGTTGTGTCAACATTTCTCATCACACATCATGTTTTCAGGTTAGTTTTCACTTTTGTATTTTAATCTTTTTTGTCTTTAGCAAATTATTATGGTATACTTCTTGTATATGAATGTCTCAGGTTTCATTTATTTTTTGTACATTGCAATTAAGGGTGAACTGAGGATTCTCTTGTTGTTGTTTTAGCTTCTTCTAATCCAGGGTGACATGGAAACAAACCATCAGAAGCTTATGAGACATATTTTCTTCTCATCGAAAAAATATAGTATGAAGCTGAAGCACTATGTTTGTGAATTATATGATAGATCTTATAAGATTTTTATCTTTTAGGGCCAACACATGTTCTAGTTTTTTGTGGGTTAGATGAGAATGATGATCAAAAGATGCTACATTATGAATTTTGTGTTGTACTTTGAAAACAAGATTGAAGAAGGAAAGACTAATTTAATAACTGAATGAAACTAAATTATGAACACACATAATGGTAAACACATCAATTTAGGTGGTAAAACCTTAGGGTGTCAAGGAAACCTCCACGGGGCAAGGGATTGGAAACTCTATTAATCAAAATGTTTCTCCGTACTTTACAAGCCTCTCGAGCCATCTTATTTAACCTGGGCTATTCCGTTATTCTAACTACATTTCGTTATACAACCAATCAATAGGTAATAAGTAAATTTTCCCAGAATTACTTTTTTACATTTTGGTGTCATATTTTAACAAACTCGACCTTGACAACAATTTTCCTAATCCCTTTCCCATGCCCATTCATCATCTTTTCTGCAAGCCGAGAGAAGAGAGACACCATCTCAGCTTCTCTACTGTAACTAGCTTCGTGAATATATCTGCATGATTCTCCTGTGTGCGGACCTTCTTGAGGACTACTTTGCCGCCTTTGATTACATGTCTCACAAAGTGATACCTTACATCGATGTGCTTGGTCTTGCTATGATAGGATGGATCTGTAGCCAAATGAATAGCGCTCTAACTGTCACAAAACACATTAACTTTCTCTTGCGTCCTTCCAATCTCATCAAGAAAACATTTTAGCTATATTTCCTCTTTACAGGCATCTGAAGTAGCTATATACTCTGCATCAGTAGTGGACAAAGAAACTGTCTCTTGAAGCTTTGACATCGAGCTGATTACTCCACCTGCAAGAGTAAAAACATAACCTGTAGTAGACCTCCTTTTGTCCAAATCACCTGCATAATCAGCATCCACATATCCACAGACTGAACCTTCACGACCATTAAATTTGATGCAATGGTCACTTGTGCCTCTTCAATACCGAAACACCCATTTCACTGCTCGCCAATTTGCTTCCCTTGGATTTCCATGAACCTGCTGACAACTCCAACTGCATGTGAAATTTCAGGTCTTGTAGATACCATCACATACATTAAGTTGTCTATCGCATTTGCATATGGTACACGAGACATATACTTCTTTTCTTCATTATTTCTAAGACTTAAATCTGAAGAAATATTAAAATGGGAAGCTAATGGAACATTAACAGGTTTCACTTTGTTCATACTGAACTTTTCAAGTACTTTCTCCACATACTTCTATTGTGATAACAAAATCTTACCATTCTTCCCATCTCTATGTATCTACATGCCCAAGATATGCTTTCTCGCTCCAACATCTTTCATTTCAAATGTCTTAGAGAGTTGAGCCTTTAACCTGCTAATTTCTTCTGTTGTAGACAATTTTGTCACTCCTAGAGACAACCTAGAGTTGTCATAGACCAGTGCCTAGGACATCTTATCATAGCAAGGGAGCATGAAATATAGCTTGGGTGTCAATCCAAATGCTCTCCTGCTATCTCTTGCTAAACAAGAAAAATGATTCAAATGGGACCAGAAATTACAGAAATTGCCACAAGGAAAGTAAGATTGCAGAGACAAGATGCAAATCCCTAATAAAAAGGCATGAGATAGTTAAGAGAAAATTTACTGTAAAGAGGGACGATTCAACTAATATATCACAGAAATCAGATATCAGAAAGCTATGCAGGGAAAGAAACATAAGAAGATATTAGCTAACTTTGGACCGATACCCAGATACACAACAGAACCATGCATGGGCTTAATGTTCTAAGAATCCATACACGGCAATGGTGTTTTAAAAGCACCCTCCCAAAGCAACCAATATAGCAGAAAATATGGATGAAAGGAATAACAAAACAGTATGCTATGCCTGAGCCATATTTAAGGCGCTTGACTGATCTAAGTATGGGCATCAACTAGGATGAATCCTTACCAGATCAGTGAGCCACCCGCATTCCAGTAACATAACACAAGAAGAAAGATGAAATGGAATTATGTATTAAACACATGAAAAGAAGTTTACATACTGTGAGATATCAAAGACCAGAATCCTCATTACAAATGGAACTTCTCCTCACTGAGACCCTACGGGCTCTGAGCCTTCACACAGAAGCTTTACAAAATATATACAAAATGCCTTTCTCAGCACAATTTTCTGATACAAATCTGGAACCCTTAAAATGTGTTTTTTCACAGTTTTTATAGGAGAAGCAGAAAACTCTAGAGAAAGGAGGTAGGTGATATACATTAAATTGACTCATTAAAACAAATTGGCAAGGAAAAACCCGCCTATGTTGTTTGATGGTGCTGAACTGGTGCAAGTACTCTGCTGCTGCTTCATGAAATAAATGTTGAGGATAAAAATATCCTCATGAACAAGACATAAAGAATAAAATATACAAATGTTCTGTACTTTACTGAAAGATAAAATTTTGCTGCGATAAAACCTTGAGGTTGCTTGTTTTTGTGCATGGTACTCTCGCCCCCCTAACTTTGAATTTAAATCCCAGATCTTTAATGTAGGGCTCTGTGTCTCTTGATCTTTCGCTGATATTTCATGCTGCCCCATTAATACTCTCGCCTACCCAAATCTATCTCTTGATTTCCTCTGGAGGGTTCTATAGATTCATATCCTCGCTTTCTTTAATGGTGGTCACATTGTAGCAGCTCCCGGATCTTTTCCCACCAATTCTGCTCCTGAAACATGGTCTTGTCATTCATTCTCAGCCTCTGTAATGGCAATGACGAGTCAAGATAATTTTAGACATCATGATCCTGCAGAAACAAAAACTCGTTAAATAAAACCAATCACAGGGATGGCAGACATGGAGATGGTGGAGTAGGTTTACAAAGAGGTAAAACAGTGCAGGGTGGCAGAGGAATTACAGTAGGGTGAAGCAAACGTAATAGAATGGTGAAGAATGAACTGGCAGAGGTTTGTAACATAAAAATGTTCAAATACGACGAATGAATTGGATATATGAAAGGTGGAGGTATGATGCAGTGAACACGTGAAACAGATGACGAGGATGTACGGAGGACAGGTGGTAGGATGAGACAGTGAACACGTGTAACGCTGTCGTGGTGGGAGGCTCGGTCAGCAGGTGGTCAAGTGGATGATATGAGCCACACGATCTTTGAATGAGATCAACGGTTAAAATGAGTCGGAGCGCAATCAAAGGTGGGGCCAGGGACGCAATAGACGTGAGTTAAAGCACGTGCAGCTTCGGAGGTTATCCACCGTTGGATGAAAGGCGTAGGATCAGACAGCGATGATTGATTTTGCTGCACATCCTTTGGCTGAAAGTTAATGCGCGGGGAGAGCGGAGGCCAGAGATAAAGCGCGTGCACCTTCGGGGCACGATGGCCGCCGGATGGAGGTCGACAGATCCAACGATGCTGGTGAATTCCGCTGCCCATATTTGTTCTGACCTTTAATGCGCGAAATGGGCGGTTTCAGTCATCGTACATTTGGACACTTTTCATATGTTGAATGGAATCGTTGGCTCCATGGAGAATACCGCCAGCCCATCCAAAGCGATGCAGAATTAACCGTCGGTTTTTACAATGTGTGCGGGTGCGGGGACCACCACGGAAGACCAACTCCGCTCCGTCGATTGGATTTGATCGGACGACTCCAGACGCGCCCGAAATTTTTAACGTCAAGCCCCCTTTCCCTTAGGCATATGGTTTTGCGCCCGGGTCACATGGAAGACAAAATAAGGGTGGCTAAGGCTAAAGGGCTAGGCCCGATATGTTTTTGAATGTGGGTTTTTTAACCTTTGAAGAGTGTATTTTTCGAGCGGAAAGGGTAACGGTAGGTAGAATACGAGGGTTTATGGCCACGACGGCTGATTCAAAGGGTTCATGAGGAGCATTAGGCCAAAACCTTAAATGAGGGGGAAACATGGTTAACATCGGCTCCAGCTGGGGATGGCGTGTTCATTTCTGGACGTGCCGAGAACATGCAGACCACTGATTATTTCTGTGTATACCTTGATCTTCTACTTCCTTTAGCATTTTTCTTCACAATTTATCAGCACACTCATAAAACCAAAACTGAAGCAAAACATATATACAGTATGTTACATCAGTCTTGTTTTGCTTGAATCAAAATTGAAAATATGGTTTGAGGACTTGTCCATTTACAGGGGATTCAAGCAGATCACCCTGTAGGTTTTCCAATATGAACGTGTTATTACCTTTTAGCTCTACAATTTTAAATGGACCAAACCACAGTGGATCAAATTTAGCATGTTTTCCCTTTTCTTCTCTTTGAACATCCCATTTGAGAACCAGGTCGCCATTCTGTAATTTTATATCCTTTGCATGCCGGTAAAAAATGTTTTTCATCTTCTCCTGATATTCTACTAACCTTTGATTCACCTGGTCTCGTGTTTCCTCTAATTCCACCAATTGGTTTATCCTTCTGACCATGTCTTCTAGTTCTTCCTGAATTTCCTGCATGAAACGTGCCACTGGCAAAGCCAATTGCATAGGAAACACAGTTGCTCACCCATATGCCAGTTCATAAGGAGATTTCCCAGTTGCTCTCTTGCTAGTTACTCTATTCGCCCACAGAGCAAATTTCAATTGGGAATCCCAATTCTTTTGATTCTCATTAATTGTCTTCTTCAATGCCCTCACCAAATTTTTGTTGGAATATTCTACCAAGCCATTCTCCTGTGGATAGTAAGATGTGGAGTGATTTAATGCAATATTATACTACTGGCAGAACTTTACAAATTTATTGGACTTGAAGTCCTGTGCATTATCAGTTACAATCCTAGCTGGACAGCCAAACCTGGATATGATGTTCTCTTCCACGAACTTGATTATTACAGCATCTGTAGCATTCCTTGTAGGTATGGCTTCCACCCACCTTGTAAAGTAATATGTTGCAGTCAATATCCATTTATGTTGGCCACTTGAAGGGGGATGTATTTCTCCAATAAAATCTAATCCCCATTGCTGAAATGGTTCATCTATATGAATTGGAATTAAGGGAAGAGCGGACATTTTTTGTCTCTCAGCAAATTTTTAACATTTATCACATGCTCTAACCTAATTAAAAACATCTCCAAATAATTTAGGCCAATAAAAACCAGCTCTCAGTGTTTTATGTGCTGTGGCCCTCCAACTGTAATGTCCTCCACAGATTCCTTCATGAAATTCCACCATTATATTTTCTATTTCATCCTCTATGAGGCACAATAATAATATGCCTAAAGGATCTCTCCAATATAACTGACCATTGGCAACTACATACTATTGAGATTTCAGCCTTAAAGCCATGTATTTTGATTTGTCACAGCTGGGTGGACAACTGAGTGTTAAAAGATATTCAACTATTTCTTTGTACCAAGGACTAGTGAGATACTTTAGATGTGCTTTTTGAGTGGATTTTTCCAGTCCTGGTTGGTCCTTTTCATTTCTTGACTCTTCACTTGCAATCATAGATAAATTAATGCCCAAGGCTTGATGATTTGATTCAGATAACATTTTAGCAAGTCCCTGTCCTTTAATCAGCCTAGTAGGTCTGATGTCCAAATCATATTCCTGTATTTTGGCAATCCATCTTCCTCTTTTGCCTTCACTATCTCCTTGAACGAGAATATCCTTGACAGCTGTTGTAGGAACATATGCAATAATGTGGGACTGAAAAACATATGTTCTAAAGGCTTTGAGGGACTTCACCAGGGCATATGCCTGCTTCTCTAGTATGTTATAATTTAATTTTGCATCATGCAATACCTGACTGAAAAAGGCTATTTGCTGCTCATATCCATCTTCAGTTTTCTGCAACAAGACTCCAGCTATTGTATGAGGTGAAGAAAATGAAAATATCATAAATGGCTTTGTATAATCAGGTCCATCTAGCACAGGAGCTTCAGCAAATGCTTGTTTTATTCTGGTGAATGCATCTCTAGATTCCTGAGACCATTTTACTTCATTATTCTTTTTCAACATATCAGTTATATGCCTAACTATCTTAGCATAGTTAGGAATAAACCTTCTTAGGAAATTGATTCGGCCTAGAAACACCTGCACTTTTTTTTTATTCCTGGGGAGAGGAATACTGTTTATAACTTCAACTCTCTTAGGGTCTATTTTCACACCATCTTTAGTTACAATGTGCCCTAAGATTTTTCCCTCATCTAATGCAAATAAAGATTTTTGGGGATTGAGGGAAAGACCATACCTTCTGCATTTTTCAAAGGTCTTTTACAAGTGTTGAATGTGTTCAGTATCATCCTTTGAAAATATTGTGATATCATCCAGATATACCACTAGAAATTTGTCCTGCTCTCCAACAAAGGCTATGTCCATTTCCCTCTGAAAAGTAGCTCCTGCATTAATTAATCCAAATGGCATCTTGGCATACATAAATATTCTGGAAGCACAACCACCTGATTATAACCAGAAAAACCATCCATCATTGACATTCTTGAGGCTCCTACTACTTTTTGCAGGATGTGGTCCATCTTAGGCAGTGGATCATTATCCTTTAAAGATGCTCTATTTAAATTCTTGAAATCCACACACAATCTTATTTCTCTATTCTTTTTTCGAACAAGAACTAAGTTAGCAACCCATTCAGAGTATCTTAATGGCACAATTATTTTGGCATGTAGCAGCTTCTTGATTTCTTTTTCAATGGAGGGAAGCAGCAGAGGATTTATCTATCTAAGCTTCTTCTTGTAAGGTTTTGCATCTTCCCTCAGAGGAATTTTATGATGCATTATATTAATATCAAAATTTTTTAGGTCCTAATAAGACCATGCAAATACATCCTTATATGACTGAATAATTTCAAATATTTTCTTTTGCATTCCTCTGGGACCTTTTTGGATAATTTGACAATTTTGGGGTCAGCATAAGTGCCCAGATTTAGATCTTCCACTTGTTCTTCTTCTACTGTTTTACTGTGCTACAATGGAACATCATTTTTGTCAAACAATCTTTCTAGGGGCACTAGCCCTCTAGGTATGATATTTCCTTTCAGCTGCAGCACTTTATTTCCTGCTATTTTTTCTTCCCATTTGTTTTCTACAACATTTTCAGCTTCCTCTTCTTCATTATCATCAATCTCAATATTGGATAATTCTCCTACTGTCTCCAAGAATCTCTTCATTTGTTCATCATCTTAAAATACCTGCCAATGTTTAACATTGTCTGGGATTTATGGTCTGTATCATATTTCAATTTCATACCTCAATAAAGGATTCTGTGGAGGATGAAATGTACTTGCAGCCACAGCAAGAGAATCTGCCATTCTGTTATGCTCTCGGGGCATGAACTGTATATTAAAAGCCGAGAAGAAATTTTCCACCATGTCCCATACTTCATTTCTGTAGGCTCTCAGCCATGGATGCTTAGTTTGACATTGATTTCTAACTTTTCTTACCACCAGCTCAGAGTCTCCCATGACTTTTAAATTTTTGATGCCCATGTTCCTAGCTGTTTTCAATCCCAACAAAAGTGATTCATATTCAGCTACATTATTGGTAGCCTCATATTCCAATTTAAAGGACAGTGGGACCCATTTTCCTGTAGGAGAGATTAATAACACCCCAGCCCCATTGCCTTCTCTTGAATTTGCCCCATCAAAATGTAAAGTCCAGATTCCAGCTTCATTATTTTCTGAAGGCTGCTCATCCTTAATTTTGAAGGATGATTCATGCACATAGTTTTGATCTTCTTCTAGCATAAATCATGAAAAATCTCCTTCTTTACTATAGACTGGTGAATTTTCAGAGTTATCAGCCTTAGTAACTACCTTGACAAATTTAGTCTCTCTATATAACCTCCTCTCCTGTCCACCAAAAACTGGGATGGTAGCATATGTTAAATCTAGCTTAATTGATCCACCAATTTCTGTACCCCAGGACCTTGACAACAACATGCCAAAGCGGGCTGGGATATCAGCCACTACAATGTCCATGACCACACTCTTTGCTAGAATTTGGGCCAAATTGACCACTAAATCTTTAATTATCCCTAATCATTTGACTCTTTTGGAATCAAATGAATAAAGGTCTTTATATGGGCGTGTGATCTGCAGTCCTAGTTGTTCCATGACAGATAGAGGCATAAGATTATGGGAAGCCCTAGAATCTAACATACAATTGTGTAGCAGTAGGTCATGAATAACTAGGGACACATAAAAAGGAGGAGTAGAAGGATCTACTTCCTCAACATGTGGGCCAAAGACTACCATGGGTCTTTCTTCTTGAAGGTTTAAACTATCAGGCACAATTGATATTTCAGGAGGGAGCATAAAAGAAGTAACTTGAGACTGATATACAGGTTGTTTTAGCAGCTCAGTCAAGGGGAATGGAATTTTAATTTTCTCAAGTTATTTTTACAAACTAAAAGCAGGAGGGGGGTTTTCTATCACAACTTATTTTGACTCTTTATTTTCAACTGAAAATTTAATTTCTTTTGACACAGATTCATCATTAGGAGGACTGACTACTTTTGAAGAAGAAGGAATCTGGTCATTAGGCTGCAAGGGAGTATTTAGAGGACTCTTAACTTTTTCTGTGTTTTTCTTTGTTGTTGATTCCTTGTGAGCAGGTACCTCCTTCTGAGGTGGTTCCTCTTCTTGATCTTGAGTTCGGGTCCTCTTCCTTGAAGATCTGAGATCATATTTTACATTGAATTGTGCTTGCATGAAATCAGCAAATTGTTTACAATAATCGTCAATATCTGCTTCTTCTTCTTCTTGCAATGGGCATTCTATTTCATCATTATTTGAAAAAGCAATATTTGAGTCTTCTAGTTCATAAGCAGCATCTTCTGTGGAGTCATCTGCTGGACCTTCCAGGTACAATGGATGTGGTACCTGATCTTTCTACTCCTTTGCTTCCCTTGGCAATATTTGCAATGGTGGTCTCTTATACTGGGGATTGTATCCTCTGTTTGGAGCATTATAGAAATTCTTGGGAGCTGCATTTTTAGCCTCCAACTCAAGCTTTACCATCTTCTTTATCATTTTTCTTACTTCCTCCATTTTAGCTGAATCCTTATCCTGGTTAGAGGAGGAAAACTCTTCTTTTCCTCTCCTCCTAGTATCTTGTTCAGCCTTCCCTTTTAATTTTCCAAAGGAAGCAAAGTTCGCTTCCAATTCAAGAGCATCTAACTGAGCATCATCTAGGGTGGCAGGCTTTCTCTCCCTGAGGGAGAAACTGAAATCTGAGTCAAAGGCTGCAATGAAAAAAACATTTGCAGCGTTCTAATGAGGCTTCATATCTGCAGGGAGATTTAGATATAATTTATTAAATCTCTTAATAAACTTCGACACCCCTTCATTGTGTCTCCTCTTAAGAGTATTGAATTCAGTAAGACACTATCCATGATCTTTCTTTTCTCCCCATTTCCTGAGAAAAGTATTCTTCATGTCATCCCAGGTGGTTACTGAACCATTTCCCAATGTCTTGAACCATTTTCTGGCTTCACCATCCAAAGATTGCACAAAAAATCTCAAGACCACATCCAAATGTTCAACATTAAGGTTCTCTGCAAAGGAGTAGAAAGTCTCAAGATGTTTCTGAGCATCAATTTCGTTTTCTCCATTAAATCTAGGCAGAATCTTCAGATAATCCTGTGGCATATCATTTAGCACTTGGGGTAAAGCTAGTGGAGCATATTTATTCAATAGAAAAGCTGGTACATTAGCCATTGGAGGAGGTGGGGGTTGTGCAATAGTTTGATTTACAAATGGAGGAAGGGGAGGAGGAGGAAGTGGAGTGTGAATAACAATAGGAATATATTGTACAACTACCTGAGGTGTAGATGGAAACAATTCACAGTTAACAGTAGCTACTTCTGTGATTTCTTTAACTTCTTCGGCCTCAGGGGTAGGATGAAAGTTCACTTTAGTTCTTGCACTTCCCCGGGGTGGACTATCTGAGTAATTTTCAGCATTTTCTTCAGTAAAGTCAGGATTTTCTACTAGAATTTCTTGAGAAGAGGAGGATGGACAATCTTCTTGAGTAAACTCGGGGACTTCAGCACGGGCTGATTTTCTTTCCTTCCAAATTCTTCTTTGAATAATCTTCTTTGGGTCAGATACAGAGGACGTCTTTAACTTAAAGGAATCTGACCTCAAATGTGGCTTTCGAGGAGCCAAAACTACCAATAAATTTATCAAATAGAGAACAGTGGAGTCGCCAAGGTGAGAGATACGCAACTCTTCAACTCTTTGTGATCACCTGATTAGAGAGTGAAAACAATTTTTCGAGGCCCAGGGAAACTGATATTCTAAAATTCGTCCTCAGCAACGGTGCCAAAAAGATGTTGTAGACAATTTTGTCACTCCTAGAGACAGCCTAGAGTTGCCATAGACTAGTGCCTAGAACATCTTATCATAGCAAGGGAGCATGAAATATAGCTTGGGTGTCAATCCAAATGCTCTCCTGCTATCTCTTGCTAAACAAGAAAAATGATTCAAATGGGACCAGAAATTACAAAAATTCCCACAAAGAAAGTAAGATTGCAGAGACAAGATGCAAAGCCCTAATAAAAAGGCATGAGACAGTTAAGAGACAATTTACTATAAAGAGGGCCGATTCAACTAATATATCACAGAAATCAGATATCAGAAAGTTATGCAGGGAAAGAAACATAAGAAGATATTAGCTAACTTTGGAACGATACCCAGATACACAACAGAACCATGCATGGGCTTAATGTTCTAAGAATCCATACACGACAATGGCGTTTTAAAAGAACCCTCCCAAAGCAACCAATATAGCAGAAAATATGGATGAAAGGAATAACGAAACAGTATGCTATGCCTGAGCCATATTTAAGGCGCTTGACTGATCTAAGTATGGGCATCAACTAGGATGAATCCTTACCAGATCAGTGAGCCACCCGCATTCCAGTAACATAACACAAGAAGAAAGATGAAATGGAATTATGTATTAAACACATGAAAAGAAGTTTACATACTGTGAGATATCAAAGACCAAAATCCTCATTACAAATGGAACTCCTCCTCACTGAGACCCTACGGGCTCTGAGCCTTCACACAGGAGCTTTACAAAATATATACAAAATGCCTTTCTCAGCACAATTTTCTGATACAAGTCTGGAACCCTTAAAATGTGTTTTTTTATAGTTTTTATAGGAGAAGCAAAAAACTCTAGAGAAAGGAGGTAGGTGATATACATTAAATTTACTCATTAAAACAAATTGGCGAGGAAAAACCCGCCTATGTTGTTTGACGGTGCTGAACTGGTGCAAGTACTCTGCTGCTGCTTCATGAAATAAATGTTGAGGATAAAAATCTCCTCATGAACAAGACATAAGAATAAAATATACAAATGTTCTGTACTTGACTGAAAGAGAAAATTTGCTGCGATAAAACCTTGAGGTTGCTTGTTTTTGTGCATGGTACTCTCGGCCCCCTAACTTTGAATTTAAATCCCAAGTCTTTAATGCAGGGCTCTGTGTCTCTTGATCTTTCGCTGATATTTCATGCTGCCCCATTAATAATATCGCCTGCCCAAATCTGTCTCTTGATTTTCTCTGGAGGGTTCTATAGATTCATATCCTCGCTTTCTTTAATGGTGGTCACATCGTAGCAGCTCCCGGATCTTTTCCCACCAATTTTGCTCCTGAAACATGGTCTTGTCGTGCATTCTCGGCCTCTGTAATGGCAATGATGATTCAAGACAATTTTAGACATGGTGATCCTATAGAAACAAAAACTCGTTAAATAAAACCAATCATAGGGATGGCGGACATGGAGATGGTGGATCAGGTTTACAAGAGGTAAAACAGTGCAGGGTGGCGGAGGAATTATAGTAGGGTGAAGCAAACGTAATAGAATGGTGAAGAATGAACTGGCGGAGGTTTGTAACGTAAAAATTTTCAAATACGACGATGAATTGGATATATGAAAGGTGGAGGTATGATATAGTGAACACGTGAAACAGATGACGAGGATGTACGAAGGACAGGTGGTAGGATGAGACAGTGAACACGTGTAACACTGTCATGGTGGGAGGCTTGGTCAGCAAGTGGTCAAGTGGATGATATGAGCCACACGATCTCGGAATTAGATCGACGATTAAGATGAGCCAGAGGGAAATCAAAGGTGGGGCCAGGGACGCAATAGACGTGAGTTAAAGTGCGTGCAGCTTCGGAGGATATCCACCATTGGATGAAAGGCAGAGGATTGGATGACAATGATTGATTTCGCTACACATCCTTTGGCTAAAAGTTAATACGCAGGGAGAGCGGAGGCCAGAGATAAAGCGCGTGCACCTTCGGGGCACGATGGTCGTCGGATGGAGGTCGACAGATCCAACGACGCTGGTGAATTCCGCTGCCCATCTTTGTTCTGACCTTTAATGTGCGAAATGGGCAGTTTTGGTCATCGTACATTTGGACACTTGTCATATGTTGAATGGAATCGCTGGCTCCATGGGGAATACCACCAGCTTGTCCAAAGCAGTGCAGAATTAACTTCCAATTTTTGCAATGTGTGCGGGTGCAGGGACCACCACGGAAGACCAACTCTGCTCCGTCGATTGGATTTGATTGGATGGCTCCAGACGCGCTCGAAATTTTGAACGTTAAGCCCCCTTTCGCTTAGGCATATGGTTTTGTGCTCAGGTCACATGGAAGACAAAATAAGAGTGGATAAGGCTAAAGGGCTAGGCCCGATATGTTTTTGAATGCGGGTTTTTTAACCTTTGAAGAGTGTATTTTTTGGGCGGAAAGGGTAATGGTAGGTAGAATACGAGGGTTTATGGCAACGATGGCTGATTCAAAGGGTTCATGAGGAGCATTAGGCCAAAAATTTAAATGAGGGGGAAACATGGTTAACATCTTCCATGCTTTTTCTTGCAATAAGCATATCATCAACATACAACACCAAGATAATGAATATTCCATTGAAACTTTTGAAGTACACACAATGATCATACTCACTTCTGATAAAATTATGGCTCACCATGAAGGAATCAAACTTCTTGTACCATTTCCTGGGTGATTTCCTCAGGCCATACAATGATTTCCTGAGCTTGCAAACTAATCTTCTACTGCGACCTTGTACAAAACCTTCTGGCTGATCCATATATATCTCTTCATCCAAATCACCATGAAGAAAGGTTTTTTTAACATCTAATTGTTCTAACTCAAGGTCAAGTACTGTAGTTAGTGCTAACACAGTACGAATAGAAAGAAGTTTAACTACTAGTGAAAAAATCTCATGAAAATCAATATCTTCAACCTGAGAATAACCTTTTGCAACCAGCCTCGCCTTATACCTCTCAATACTTCCATCAAATTTTCTCTTCAAGTTGAAGACCCATTTTCATCCAACAACGCTTCTCCCTTCAGGAAGTTCTACAAGATCCCAGGTATTGTTCTTGGCTAAGGAATCCATTTCTTTTTCCATATCCTTTTTCCATATCTTGCTATCTACATCATCTAATGCTTCCTGATAACAAGAAGGTTCCCCATCTTCAGTAATCAATGCAAAAGATGAAGCAGAGTCTTCATACCTTTTGGGTGTTTTTCTTTCCCTTGTAGACCTTCTTAGAGTGACTAGTTGTTGACTTGATTCTGGAATTTCTCTAGTTTCCTTTGCTTCTCCACCTTTTTCCTCAGAAGTCTCTCCTTCCTTTCAACTTTCTAGAAAAGTTTTAGTCTCCAATTGAATCTGCTGACTTGGTGATATCTGCTTCTGTTCAACTTTTTCAACATCTGATTTTAAAAGAGAAGATTCATCAAATGTTACACCTCTACTAATGAATATGTTTCGTGAAGAAGGATCCCACAACCTATATCCCTTCACTGCATAATCATATCCAACAAAGACACAACATTTTGATTTTGGATCTAACTTTGAATGTTCATTTCTAGGAATAAGAGCATAGGCATCACAACCAAAAATCTTCAAATGTGAATAATCACAAGACTAATCCGACCAAACTTCTTCAGGAATTTTTCATTTTATTGCAACCGAAGGTGATCTATTAACTAAATAACAAGCAGTAGAGACTGCTTTTGCCCATAACTCCTTTTGCATATTAGCATTATTGATCATGCTTCTGGCTCTTTCCATAAGAGCTTGATTCATCCGTTCAGCAACGCCATTTTGCTGAGGAGTATAAACAGCAGTTTTATGTCTAACAATCCCTTCATCCTTACAAAATTGTTCAAATTCAAAAGAGGTAAATTCACTGCCATTGTCAGTTCTTAAACATTTAATTGATTTCCTGTTTTCTTTTCCACATTGTTTTTAATTGTTTAAAAAAATTAAAGACATTAGCTTTCTTTTTCAACATATAGACCCAAACTTTCCAGGATAAATCATCAATAAATGTTAAGAAATATAATTCACCTCTATAAGATAGAGTAGGAGATGGTCCCCACAGATTAGAATGAATGTAGTCTAAAATCTGTTTACTATTATGATTTCCAGTCTTGAACCTTTGTTTACATTGTTTACCAAGCACACAATATTTACAAAAATCCAACTTCAAGGATTTCAAATCAGGAAGCAACTTACGGTTCATCAGTACCTGAAGACCTTTCTCGCTCATGTGACCCAACCGTTGATGCCATAGACGATAACCTTCTTCTACTTTTTCTGCTACGATCACTGCTTCACTAACTTGAGTGCTTCCTTTGAGTCTGTACAGATTGCTGACCTTTTCAACCTTCATAACAACCAAGGATCCTTTTGAGACTTTCAACACTCCATTCTGACCTATAAATTTATACCCATTCAAATCCAAAACTCCCAAGGAAATCAAGTTTTTCTTTAGTTCAAGTACATGCCTAACATCAGATAATGTTTTAACTGTATCATCGTACATTTAATTTTTACATTACCAATCCCAACAGTCTAACAAGATGCATTATTTCTCATGCATACATAACTACCATTTATAGTTTCATATGAAGTAAACCAACTTCGGTGCAGACTCATATGATGAGAAGCACCAGATTCTAATAGCCAATTTTCAGCATATTGAGATATATTACAAACAGGGAGAGCTTCAACAATTAAAACCTCATAAACCATACCTAAATCAACCTGATTTGCTTCCTTGTTATGGTTTTCTGACTCCTTCTGTTTCCAACAATCTTTCTTGAGGTGTCCTAGTTGGTTGCAGTACCAGCACTTGTCTTTACACTTCTTGCGGCCTTTTGACTTTGATCTGGAAGAACCCCTTGCTATCTCCCCTCTTTCCTTTGACCAACCTCTGGCTACCATGGCTTCTAGTGCAGATATCTCAACACTAGATTTTCTTCGTACTTCTTTAGATAAGAGAACACCCACAACAGATTCAAATTTTAAGGAATCAGCAGTGCTCAGACTGATTAAATTCACGAAGTGGTCCCATGACTCGGGCAGAAAACACAACAAGGTTATTGCCTTGTCTTCTTCCTACATTTTAACTTCCATATCTGACAGCTGGAAAATAAGCATATTAAAAATATTTAAATGTTCTGCAACTTTTATACCCTCCTTCATCTGAAGACTGTACAATTGTCTTTTTAAATAAATTATGTTTGTCAAATATTTTTTCATATACAAGGTTTCTAATTTTCCCCACAACCCCTCAACTTTACTCTCTTCAACAACATTAAAGAGAACTTCCTCTGCCAAACCTAACTGAATGGTACTGAGGGCTCGGGCATCCAAGTCTTCCTAGTCCGAATCTGTCATGTTTCCCGGTTTTTTCTTTACACCGTCTAGTGCTTTGTGCAACCCTTTTTGCACTAGAAAATCCCTAACCTTCAGTTTCCACAATGAAAAATTGTTCTTCCCGGTGAATTTATCCACCTCGAACTTTGCATTTGTCATTTTGGCCATTTATTGCTCCTAGTTTTCCCTTCTTTCTTTAATTTCCAACTAGCGTTTCAAACAATTTTAGTGTTTCCCCCTTTTTTTTCTTTCTTTCTTTTTGAGCTAGGATTTTTAGTTTTAAAACCTTCAGAAATTCCTTTATGTTTTTAAATTTCTAGAATCTGATTTTCTGCTAGGGTTTAAAATAATATATATATTTTTTTCTTACCACTAAATCAACTTTTCAAAAATTTGAGCTAAAAGCTTTCTCCTACAAAAAATAAATAAATTTCTTGTATCAAACTGCCAAAAAATTATTGTTAAGCCAACCTTAACCTTTTATTTGATTTTCAACATGGTACTTTTCATCTGAAGGCAACCAAAAAAGATAAATACCTCTGCGGCATATGGAGGTTTTCAATCCTTCTCCAACGTTACCAAGAGCGTTGAATCCAGCGTTTTAGTCTTTTTTTTTTCTTTTCTTCCCGGTCTTGAGGCCTATTTCATTATTCTAACTACATTTAGTTATACAACCAATCAATAGGTAATAAGTAAATTTTCCGAGAATTACTTATTTACATTTTTTTGTAGTATTTTAACATTTTCCAAGCATGCTCCTATAAATATAACCATGATATATTTGTTTACTCTGCTTCATGTGATTAATGAATAAGTTACTATTTCCAGATAATAAGTTTCACAAACTAACTTTTTTGTGGGACCTTCTACTTGTTTATGAACAATTTACTCATGTTTCAAGGGGATTTTCATTTTTACCTTTTCATTTGGTATTGACGTTCATACATTTATTTATGAAATCTCCAAACTTGATTCCCATTGTTTTCTGCTAATTTTCTTTTTTCATATGCATAGTTTTTTTATATAGATGATTATCCTTTTAGGTGAAAGAAGTAAGACATGAATTGGAGGTAACTAATGGACAAAATTTGGAAAGGAATGGTCAAGTCTTGAGGGTTGCGTATGAAAATAGTATTCATGGTATAAGATCCTCTGCTAGTACTTCTCAGTCCTAGTGACCATGTGGTGGTGAAATTGAAGTCGTAGCCTTTCCACAAAAAAAATCTATTATATGATCTTATTTTCTCAACATCATTTAAGATTTCAAGAAAACATTTCTTTTTCCTGTGTCTTAGAATTTTGTTGCACTGGATTTCAAGACAACAAATTAATTCTCTTTGAAATGTTCATAAGTTGGTAGGTGCTACTTCTTGACAAAATGCATTTCTAAATAAGAAACTGGTTGTTAGGAAATTGTTGCAGATTCTACCTACATTTTCTAAAGTATCAATTGTTTTACATTGTTACATTATTTCATTTTGTAGTATGAAGGAAAAATGACTGGCACAAATGTTTAACCTTCTCTAGGAGGCACAATTCCTCAGTCTAGGTTTTTCTATGATGAAGCATCTGGGTTTTACTATAATGGCCATACTGGTATCCATTTATTTTGTGAAATACTACCCTTGTTTTTATATGTTTACTTCATGAGTTCATGCCCTTCTAGTGCTCTAGTTCTAGATATTATCATTGAACACTGGTTATGTAGTTTTACATATGCTTATTGTGGATGAGACTTGCAAGTTTCAACACCAATGCACAATCATGTAGGCCTTTATTATGATGCTAATAATGGTACCTGGTATTCTTATGCCCAAGAGACACACCGGTATATGCCTTATGTGGATCAAGATAATAACACAAATAAGACATCAAGAAAGTCTACAAATGGTGAAACTAATCATTGAAAATTGGTCATTTAAGCTTTGGATGCAACAATCAATGCTAATAATGAAGCTTAACATAAGAAACCATATCTACCAGATGTTGTCTAAGATGTTGCAGTTTTTGCAAAGGACACTACAAAGAAAGAGAAAGAAAAATTATAAAAAACTAAGTTGTCCATTAAAGGAAACATATTGGCTAGTAAGAAGAAAATTAACATTGTCTTGAAAATGTGGAAGAATATTATTCATGAAGCGTAGGCTATTCATATTGTCCTAGATGATGACTACTCTCCAACAACATTACCTACCTCTTTAGATGAGAAGCATAATAATACCAATAATGCTAATATGTCATAGATGATGAATCCTCTCCAACAGAATTACTTACCTCTTGTGATCAAAAGCATAATAATATTAATAATGAAATTTGTTTGGTGAAGGTGTAAGTGCTCCAAATTTAAGTCTAACATTTTAAATTCCAAAGACGCTAATCAAGGATTGTCATCTCAATGACTTGGAGCAGGTAATCCATATGGTGGCAATTATACTCCATCTGATGCGGTAAAGCCAAAGCCTCTGTCTATTAATAATAATTCTGACTATATAATAAGGGATGTGATTATAGAATAACCAAGAGGATTAGTGAGAAAAATGTAAACTTTTCGGGACTACTAGAGAAGTAGTATTTCGATCATCAATGGTTGCACCAAGTGTGGTGTGTGAGGTTAGTATAGTTCCAACTCCATTCAATACAGATGCATCTGCATTACACTCTTATATTCCAATGGCCAGATCAAAACATTGGTTTTATGAAACTCCTCAATCAGGTTATAGAGATAGAAAAACATAAAGGCATAGTCTTTATGGATCATCATCTATTGGAGACAGTCTTAGAGCCTGTAGAGAAATGTAAGATTTAATTGCTTGTAATTTTATATTTTATCAATGTTTCTTAGTGTTAGTATTTATTTCAGAAATTAGTTTTTGTTAGGTTTAATATACAAGGTCCAAAATACTTTGTTTATGTTATATTACTCTATTTGCACATCTATCGCACCATAAATGAAATCTGCAGTTCTTTCATTGTATCATCCATTGAGATTTAGTTGTTCTTTAACAAATAGAAATGTGATTGTATATATACTAAGATGTTACATTACCATACTTACACTTTTAACTCATTATAAATGAAATTTGCAGTTTTATCATCATATTATTCCTTGTGATTTAGTTTTGTTTGTTGCATAGAAATGTGATTGTATGATATGGCTTCTGCAATTTTCCATACTGATAAATTCCATTATTTTGTGGTCTCAGAAGTAGAGTAAAAGGATTTAACATTCCCTTTCCCATAGTTTCTGGCGGAGTGATGTCTGGGTCAGTGCTACCAGGAGGTGAAGCTCAAAGTTATGAGGGCATCACCTTTGATAAAGCTATTGATGGAAGTAATGCGGGGAATCTAATTTTGAGAAACATGGGCTGGAAAGAAGCCTCGGTATGTGAGGTTGATTTTTGAGTGCACGACATGCATTAATTTCTTTTTTAACCTTAGTTGGTTGTCTTCTAAATCTTGATCTTGTAATTATATGGATTGGTTCAGGACCCAAGGACTAGGCAAGGATGGCACTGAGATTGTAGAGCATGTACAAGAACAACTTACAAAAGATAGAGTTGGTCCTAATAGTTAGACACACCCTTGAGACTCATTCTGGAGATAATTATGGAGTTGTGTACATAAGAAATATCTGGCTAGATTTCATGAAATGGCCTAGTTGTAGACTCACAAATCATTGTCTCATATTTTTTTTTCTTGTGGAAACTCATAGTTTTATCCACCAAATTATTTTATCCTGAATAGGAATTTCCCACCTAATTCTACTTCCAATTCAGATGAAGGGATAAATAAAGTGACTAGGCTTTGGGCTGGTCCATTCTAGTTGCTTCTAGGTCTCAGTGTGAGCAAGCTGGTAGGTTTTTTAATTATTTTTCTTGATAGTATTGGAGGAGTTATATGCACAGTGTGAATGCAGGGGCCTACATTCTCCCTTTTTTATGTGAGTGAAACCCTTGTTGCTAACAAGTCTATAGGTGATAATTTTATTTATGGACTATGTAATTTGGCTTTACTGATTTCCATTTCTTCATTTTTTTATTCCCTTATTGTTTCATCTCATGCCTGTTTGGTGAATTTGGTCACATGGTTGAATTGTAAGTAGGGCTTGCCACAACACTATATAACTCTGAAATCTACACCATTTGGTCACATGGTTATGTTATGGTGTCAGTTGGCCAGGTCAAATGAATTCATTCAAGGCTCTACTTTGTGCATTTTTGGGATAAAGTTAGAAGTTAAAGGATTGGCTAGATGTCTGGGAACTCTCCTTTACATTGTCTATTTGACACATTAGTATGATGAATTATGGATCCCTTTTTGTAATTAAATTACCTATTTTTACAAAAGGATTCCGAAAAACCTCTTTTTTATCTATATGAAGATCTCATCTTCTTTGGATTGAGTATGATAATCCCCAGTCCACTAAATAAATTATGCAAATATAACTAATCGATATTGCATATCATTTTTTGTTCCACAATTATAATTGAATTTCCTCTGCAAGAACTTGATATATGAAAATCATACCATGTCACATGCGTCATGTGTGTGTTTTTTCTTGATCTTCCTATATACCACCTACATACTTTTGCCTCATGGTATGATAATCCATTCAGCCTCTCAAATATTTTAGAAACTATTTACTTTAATTTCTAGATGGAAAAGGTATATACTTCTCTCATGTTTGTAATGCATTTGGTTGCTATGGATTTATCATTTGGTCTTGATCTAAAATTTCTCCATATACCTTAAAACAAAGAAACTAGAGTGATCTCACTCTGAATTCTTCAACTGGAGTTATAAAGGAATTCTTTTTGTTTATTGGATTGATATTCCATATCATATATCTATGCATAATGTACTATATCTAACACACACATAATTTCAATTCAATGATTTTTGCAAGAAAAATCTACTGCACATTTTTCTTCAATCCTTTGTATTGTGTCCTATAGTGAGCACTAATGACTTGTCATAGGAGGCATTAATTTTGACTTCTATTGTTAACTTAGATATAAAAATAAAATCTATTTTAAATTAGGACACAAGGTTCCTGTACATTAATTGATTTAGTAGTTACAAATGGAAGTTTAAATCATAACAAGTGCATTGCTTCGGTATACCATTTTTCTGTTGACAATTTTTTTCTTTCCTATTTAGCAATTGAGCCTTACATGGAGTGGAAGTGAAATCCTCTTAACCAGATTACTACATCTATGAACCCTGATGTAATTAATATTATCACACGATTGTAATTAATAGTAGCACAGGTAGTGCAAGTGTTGCTGAAATAAGTGCACCATCTCTATCACCACCCAATGATGTAAATAGGAATGATGGAGCTACCAAGTTACAGGAAGAACTGGAACAACTAAATGTTTGAAATTATCAGTAGCTAATCACTCTGAATCATATCCAAGTTCTTGAAGCTGCTTTTATAGGGATCAATTTTGGAAGATTTGGAGAATTCTTTGTAAATACTTTAAGTAGAGAGTTTGGCAAGGGTGGTAGTGAAAAGAGTTGCCCAACACATTCTGAGACATCCCAGAAACAGAGGATTCAAATGAAAACCCTCTTCAAGGTTAATACATTTTTTTTGTAACAGTGTTGAGTGTGTTACACTGAGGCATTTTACCTCATATTTATTGAAATAAAATAAAAATGTAATTAAAAGGGAATTTTTGCAGGACATTAGACCCAAGCATGAGTCTCCAAGTGAACACCATGAACAAACATCCCCAGTGAATATCATAACTTCTCTTCTAGTATTGACGTTACAAATTCAATCATAGCAAATGAGGTTTCTCAATCTAATCCATCCAAGCAAGATCTAGTAGTATTGTTGGACCCTTCGTATTCAACTGTTGGAACTAATCCAAGTATTGCAAGTGTTATGTTAATGCCCCAGATGATGGGTTGCCAATACCATTCCTATGAACCTTCCTTATCCAGCCCACTTGATGCTTCTCAACAATTAGGCCATGTGGCATTTCTCACATTTCCTTGTTTTTGTCATATGGAAATGGCATTCATATAAAATAACATTGTCATAAGTCTCAACGTTCAAGGATAAATCTTCCCATAAATGTTAAAAATGGGTCGATTGAGAAAGAATACATGTACACACAATTGTTAATACTCAAATAATAGAAGTAGGGATGCATGTTATTAGTAATAAATAATTCTTTCTACAAATTTATTTTGTCATTTCTCTACCTTTCACTTTCCTTCCTTGATGGGCCTATAACTTTTGAAACTTTTGGTGGTGGTATCAAATCTCTTTAGTTAAGTAGCATCAAGAGTGAGTCATTGGTTATGTTTAGTATGTTATAGGATTGTAGTCAATGAATTGAATCCACTAGAAATAACATAAGTTTATTTTCCCTTACTTAAATAACCTAATAAATGAAACAATAATTCTATTAACAAAAATCTCCAAATAGAATGGATTTTTAGTTCCACGAAACTTTGCTTTGTTTAAAAGTAGATAGCTCGAATAATTTTTGCATAGAATTGGTTCAGGTCTTGAAAATTTATTCTACACGCCTAAATATACTTCACGTTTGAATTTCTTTTATATTAAGCCTTTTGTAAACTAATAGGTGACTGAATACAAGGATTTTTTTTAAATACCCTTTGCGGTTATATTCCTATACAGCTTCTATAAAATAATAGATGGATGAATTCTTGGATTTTCATAATTACTAGCTTAAGGTGACAATGATTTTTCTGTCTTGTCCTTTTTGTACATCACATTTGTCATCCTGACAATTTTTTATATGATCCTTAAACAAGCTGTTACACTCCATTTCTCATATTCGAAGATGGATATGCTCTATTTAATCCATTTTTTGAAGCAATAACGATAAGAAAATATAAGGGGAATGCAATATTTTTTGTAGGCCAAAATGTATCAGTGTTGCGGGAGGTGCCTGTACTAGACCCATGGCCTGATGATCTATTTTTTTTAGAAAGTGTGTATTTGATTGCATGTATTTAGCAACCAGATGTTGTATAGCTATTCACTTTGGGTTTGTGTATGGGTTCGTGTAAAGGAATTTGGCGTTGCAGAAGTGTCAAGGCACATGCTCAACATCTCAAGTCAAACACCCACATTCAGTGTGCTTTTGAAATGCAAGATTCTCGAAGTCCTACCATTATTTTCATTAAGCCACTACCAGAACATGAAAAAAATATGTCATATTTTGTCAGAAAAATCTTCTTCTTCTCTCAATGAAGAAGATAAATCGGAAGAATCTAATAGCAGTGACGAACGGAAGGAGGTTGAGATTTATGACATGGTTAGTGTAACATCAAAATCTATGAAGACTTTGGATATTAATGAATCAAATTTATGAAATACTAGAGGCGATTTTCTGATTCGATAGCAAAGAAGTTACTATGGGATGTTAGCTACTGCTTCATATTGTTGGAATTAATCTCAACCACCGCAGTAAATGAACTCGCACATGGGAAAATACCCATATTTTTTATTAATTTTGGAATTTCTTACATATATATGCTTAGATTTTACATTTACATGTAAGTCAAGAGAGGAGAGAGTGTTGTGTAATTTGGCGAAAGTGGAGAAAATGGTGGAGAAAATTTTGGTGTGTGCGTGAAAACAATTTTTACTGTGTGTTATTCCGCAACCTGCTAAATGTAAATCCAAGTAAGAAGTCTTGTTTTACTTGTTAATGTATTTCATGTTTTGAAGATTTAATATAAATTTTGGTTAGTTGCGATATAGTTCTCGAATTTTCACATATGTGTTTTACAGCAACACTCTGTTTTACTCTGTTTCGCCGTGAGTAAAATTGTTTGATTTTATTAGCCCCTCTCCATAGTTGCGATTTTAATCTCCACCACTCTGTATTGAAATATAGATTCATTTGAATCTATTTCCACAACTGTATGGTATTGATTAAGTAAATTCCCTCTCTGTAAACTTCAGTAAATGAGCTGTGTTGGTTAAAGTAATTTCCGCAACTCTATGTGAACTCTGTGTGTTGAGGGAAAAACATTTTTCCCCTATGTCCTTTGAGATTTCAGACATGGTATTAGAGTGGGTTTAAAATCTCAGTAAAATATAGTGTTTTTACTGAGGAGTTAAAAAGAGTTCTGAACATTCTTGTGGAACGTATTCTCTAGCAGTGAGAAAGTTTTCACGAAGTAAGAAAAATTTTTACACAATGAGAAAGTTGTTTACACAGTAAAAATGGCAGCAACAAGCACAAGCTTAACTAATCCAAAAATACCACAGCTTAATGGCAAAAGTTATGATTATTGGACCATTACAATGAGAGCCCTATTTGCTTCACAAGTTATATGGGAGCTGGTGGAACAAGGTTTCCAAGAACCAACAAATGCAACAACATTGGTTGCTTTGACAAGAGCACAAAGAGATGTGTTGAGAGATAACAAGAAGAAGGACAGCAAAGCCCTCTTCTATCTCTTGCAATCATTTCATGAGAGTATATTCCCAAGGATTGCAGCAGCAACAAGGTCTAAGGAGGCGTGGGATATTCTCAAGAGAGCCTATCAGGACATGGAGAAGGTGAAGACAACAAAGCTAAAAATGCTGAGGAGAGAATTTGAAACTCTCTATATTAAAGAGTCTGACAACATAGACTCATTTTTCACACATGTGTTTGGGTTGGTTACCTAGATAAGGTCTCATGGAGAGACACTTGAGGAAAGAAGAATAGTAGAGAAAATCTTGAGAAGTCTACCCTCAAGATTTGATGCCATCATAGTGGAAATAGAAGAGACAAAGGATCTCTCACTATTTTCAGTGGATGAGCTTTGTGCATCCCTGATGTCTCATGAACATAGACTGAACATAAAAGTGAACTCCTCATTGGAGCATGCATTCAAGACATAGATGTCTTTTGGTCAAGGTAGAGGTCGAGGAAGATCAAACTACCGAGGAAGAGGAAGAATCCCACACAAAGGTGAAAGAAGCAGCCCTGCAAGCACAAATGGAAGGGGAAACAACCAGAATCAAAGTGAAGGTTCAAACCAGAGTCAAGCACACAGACAAATGTATGAAAAATCCCAAGTCCAATGTCATTATTGTAAAAAGTATGGGCATTATGTCACTGAATGTAGAAAGAAAAAAAATGACATAAATAATAGGCAGAATGAAAGTTTTGCAAAAGAAGATAAGAACCAAAGTAATGTGCTTGATGTATGGCTTTTAGACTTAGGTTGTAGTAACCACATGACTGGAAACATAGCAATGTTTTCTAATCTTGATGAGAATGTGAAGTCTGAAGTGACAACAGGGACTCATAGCAAAGTCTATGTCATGGGAAAAGGAAGAGTGTCAATATTGACAAGGAAGGAAGAAAAGAAATTTGTGCTAGATGTATATTATGTACCTAGCCTGAAATGTAACCTTCTAAGCATTGGACAGCTCATGAGCAAGGGCTACAATGTGTTTTTTAAGAATGATGTGTGTACTATCATGAACATACCTCCAAGTAAAAGGGTCATTGCAGAAGTGCACATGACAAAGAATATGATGTTTCCTCTCAAACTCAGAATAGATTTGAAGGTAGGAGGTGTGGTAGCAGCAGTCACACAAGAGGCCTTTCAAGAAGAAGTAAAATACGAAAACTGTTTATTCCATTTGAGATTTGTACATATCAATTTTAGAGGTTTGAACCTCTTGCATAGAAAAGGCATGGTAAATGGATTACCACTCATAGAAAAACTGGACAGCCTATGTGAAGGATGCATCTTGGGAAAACAACACAGAAAATCATTCTCAGCAGGGAAGAGTATAAGGGCAAAAGCACCCTTAGAGATTGTCCACTTAGATTTGTGTGGACCAATGCAAACGTTGTCTTTAGCTGGCGGCCATTCTATTTTGACACTCATAGATGATTACACCATAAATACATGGGTGTATTTTTTTAAACAAAAGAGTGAAGTGTTTGAACAGTTCTACCACTTCAAAGCTCTTGTTGAGAAGCAGAGTGGTCGCTATATCAAAGTAGTGAGGATTGATATAGGTGGAGAATATATCTCCAAATATTTCATACTTTTATGTAGGAATAATGGCATACACAAGAAGTTTACCACAAGGTACACACCACAACAAAACGGTGTTGTAGAAAGGAAGAATAGGACCATCATGGACATGGTCAGAAGTATGTTGAAGGTAAAACATTTTGCTGAAGCTATCAATTGTGCAGCGTATATTTTGAATAGATTCCCAACCAAAGTTGTTATGAACAGAGTTCCGGAAGAAGCATGTAGTGGAACAAAGCATTTTGTCACTCACATGAAAGTATTTCGATGTGTGGGATATGCACATGTCCTGGATCAACTAAGGAAGAAATTGGAAAGTATGGGGTAGAAGTGCATCTTTGTTGGATACAATGATGATTCCAAGGCATGCAAACTCTATAATCCATCCTCCAAGAAAGTTATAATCAGCAAATATGTGCAGTTCATTGAAGAAGAAGCTTGGGATGGAATCTTAGAGAAAACAGTGAATGCGAAGACATGTGTGTCTCACAAAGAGCAAGAGGAATGTACAACATCAAAAATTTCCTCCACGATGGTTCCTCCTCCACCTACGCAAGCACAACAAAGCACGCGATATGCTGGAAACAAAATAGCCTTGAGAAATCAAGGAAGTGCTTCTCCAAGCACACCACAAGGATCAAAAGCTCCCTCGAGTTCAAGTGGAACTCCAAGCACACCAGGAAGACCAAAATTCAGAAATATAATTGAAATTTATCAACAAGATGAAGTTGATAGCAACACTGGTATAAATTCATTATTTGCATTATTTTTTCATGTAGATGACCCAATCCTTTTTGAAGATGCAGTCAAGGAAGAGAAATGGGTCGTGAAAATGAATGAAGAGATAGGAGCAATATAAAATAATGACACATGGGAGTTAGTGGACCTTCTGAAAGGTAAAGAAGTCATTGGAGTGAAGTGGGTCTATAAGACGAAGAGAAATGCTAAAGGAAATATTAAAAGGAACAAAGCAAGGATTGTTGTGAAAGGTTATAAGCAACAGCATGGAAGAGACTATGCAGAAAAATTTGCGCCAATCACAAGGATGAAGACAATGCATATAGTGTTGTCAATTACAGTGAAACAGAGATGGAAAGTATATCAGATGGACGTAAAGACGACGTTCTTGAATGGAGTGTTGAAAGAGGAGGTGTATGTTGCGCAACCACCTGGCTATGAAATAGGATTCCAGGAACACAAGGTGTGTAGGTTGCAGAAAGCTCTCTATGGGCTAAAAAAAGCACTGCGTGCATGGTACAACAGGATAGATTCTTACTTGATGGACAATGTGTTCGAAAAATGTGATGATGAACCTACTCTCTACATCAAAAAAAGTGACGGTAAGATTCTTATTGTCGTTTTGTATGTAGATGATTTGATTTTTACAGGCAGTGATGATTCTATCATTGTTGATTTCAAAGCAGTCATGAAGAGTGAATTTGAAATGACTGATTTGGGTTTATTGAGATATCTTTTGGGCATAGAAGTAAAGCAAACAGAAAATAGAATTTTAATTTCTCAAACAAAGTATGTAGCAGAAATTTTGGAGAGGTTTAATATGCACAACATCAAGCCATCGCCAACTCCAACCATCATGGGGTTGAATTTGAGCAACGAAGATTGCAGTAGCAATTTCAATCCACCATTATACAAAAGCATGGTGGGAAACCTAATGTATTTGACCACAACTAGGCCTGATATAATGTATGTAGTGAGTTTGGTGTCGAGGTTCATGGAGACACCAAAGGAGACACATTGGAAAGAAGCGAAAATAATTTTAAAGTATGTCAATGGGACAAAGGAGTATGGCATTTTGTACTCCGCAACTGATGATTTTAGGCTAGTTGGTTACATTAACAGTGATTGGGCAGGAAGTGTTGATGACAGAAAGAGAACGTCAGGATATGTTTTTCATTTGGGTTCGGGATCCATTTCATGTGCTACCAAGAAGCAACTGATAGTATTATTATCAACAGCAAAAGCTGAGTATGTTTTCAAAACAGCACCAACATGTCAAGCAGTTTGGATGAGAAGGATGTTGCGGGATTTAAGTCATGAATAAGATGGAGCAACCACTATTTTCTATGATAACAGTTCAGCAATTGCACTATCAAATAATTTTGTCTTTCACAAAAGGACAAAGCATATTGATGCCAAATATCATTTCATAAGAGAATTAGTTAACAATGGTGAAATTATGTTGCATCATTGCAGGTTAGAAGAAGAATTTGCAGACATCTTCACAAAGCCATTGCCACGTGAAAATTTTGTTTATCTGAGAGATTGTCTGGGAATGGTCAATGGAAGCTGTTGCGATAAGGGGGAGTGTTGGAATTAATCTCAACCACCGTAGTAAATGAACTAGCAATAGCCATACCTTAGTAAATTTTTTGTAGGTTGCAGATTGCGTGTGTAGAGAAGGACAAGTTCTGAGCAAAGGACAATTACCCATTCTGCAACTGATTAAATAAATCAAATTCAAATAGAATCTAATACATGGTTATTAAATGAGCATGGGAAAATACTTAATCTGCAAGTTTTCTTTTGTTCACGCAAGTTCTGTAATTTTCAAAAACTGATGTCCACCCATACTTTGTATTAAATTTGTTCTATCATGAATTAAATGTCTTAGATAAATATGCTTAGATTTTACATGTAATCCAAGGGAGGAGAGAGTGTTGTGTTATTTGGCGGATGTAAGTCTCGAAATAGAAGTGGAGAAAATCGTGGAGCAAATTTTGGTAGGTGCGTGAAAATAGTTTTTACTGTGTGTTACTCCTCAACCCTGGTGAATGTAAATCCAAGTAAGAAGTCTTGTTTTACTTGTGAAGGAGCCACATCCTCCATATGTTAATGTATTTCATGTTTTGAAGATTTAATATAAATTTTGGTTAGTTGCCATATACTTCTAGATTTTTCACATATGTGTTTTACCGCAAAACTCTATTTTACTCTGTTTCACAGTGAGTAAAATTATTTGACTTTATTAGCTCCTCTCCATAGTTGCGATTTTAATCTCTACCACTCTGTATTGAAAGATAGATTCATTTGAATCTATTTCCGCAATTGTATGGTATTGATTAAGTGAATTCCACAACTCTATGTAAACTTCAATAAATGAGCTGTTTTGGTTAAAGTAATTTCTGCAACTTTGTGTGAACTCTGTGTGTTGAGGGAAAAAAAAATTTCCCCTATGTCCTTTGAGATTTCTAACACATATGTGATTTCAGGATCACTGAGAGTTATGTAGAGCATATGCACAAGATGCACATATTTTTTATTCCTATTGTTGAATATTTGAAAGATATTCGTTGGGGAGATTTGGGAGATTTGGTCTTGGTATGTTACTCCTGATATTTTATAGGATATCAACATCATGTAGGGGCGCGATGTTTCTTTTCGGAGACACTGTAATGGAAAATCTACAGCAAGGCATATTTGCGAAGGAAGGTTTTATTTTTGGTGAAATATATTAAGGAATTTCTTGAATTCTATGATGACCAATTTTTTATGGTTTTAGGGTTACCTTTTATTTTTTAAAGTAACAATGCTTATCTTTGATGTTTTAATGAAGGTTCTCGATTGCACAATCTATTATATCAATAAATAGACTACTGAGCAGACAGTAATGGGCCTCTAACAAAAAAATTGAAAGAATAATTACCTAGTTGGATTATGTAATTTAGATTGCATCCACCAATGCTGGTACCTAAATACAATTTTCATTATATTTCCAAATTTAAATTTTTGATGCTCATGCATTCTAGTTTGGTTTAATATTTTTTCAGAATGTGGTAATTTTTCATATAAGGTAAGAGGAGATATCTCATGGATTGTGGAAATGTTGAAAAGAACCAAATTACATGCTACAAGTGCAATTTTCCTACCTTAAATAGGAAATAACAATCAACATGGCCACAAAAACATGAGAAAGTTAATAAATAAAGAGTAATCGAATTCTAAGCAAGCATGATTGCATGAACTAGGAAAATTGGATTTGGGTTATGTGTGTGTGTGTTGTGGATGTCCAAAACCTTTATGTCTTATCTATTGGAATTTTACTCCCTACCACCGCCATGAATAAGGAGTGGTGCAGCCCACAATTTCATAAATTTTGATTGTAGAGAACGATAGCATCAGATCCAAAGGACTGGAGGCATTTTCATGCAATCCACGCAAAAGAAAAAAACAGAGTACCCAGCCTTTAACTCTGCATTTTATTTCCAACCACCACTTTTGACTTACCTCTTATTTTTGCCCGCAACGCATTTCAAAACTTTTAGCATGGATTAAAACTTTTAGCATTTAAAACTTTTAGCAAACGCAATAGTGTTGCCTCCTTTGACATCAATAGAAAGAGACTTGTTGAGAGATAATAAGAAGAATGACTCCAAATCCCTCTTGTATCTCTCTCAAGCAATGCACAAGATTATTTTCCCAAGGATTGCAACAGCAACAAGGTCTAAGGAGCCATGGTATTTTCTCAAAACAACCTATCAAGGCATGGAGAAAGTGAAGAAAACAAAGCTACAAATGCTGATGAGAGACTTTGAAACTCTATGTATGAAAGAGTCTAATAACATAGACTCATTCTTCACACATGTGATTAGGTTGGTCACTGAGATAAGGTCTCATGGAGAGACACTTGAGGAAAGAATAATAGTGGAGAAAAACTTGAGAATTCTACCCTCAATATTTGATGCCATAGTAGTGGCAATAGAAGAGACAAAGGATCTATCAAAATTGTTAGTGTATGAGCTTCATGCATCCCTAATGTCTCAAGAACATAGACTGAACAGAATAGTTAACTCCTCATTGGAGGATTATTTCAAGACACAAATGTCTTTTGGCAAAGGTAGAGGTCGAGGAATATCAAACTACCGAGGAAGAGGAATAAGCCCACAGCGAGGTGGAAGAAACAACCTTGCAAGCACAAGTGGAAGGGGAAGAAATCAAAATCAAAGTGAAGGCTCAAGACAACACCAAGAACAAGGAAAAAGGTATGATAAATGCTAAGTCCAATTTCATTATTGTAAAAATTATGGGCACTATGCCAATGAATGTAGAAAGAAACAAAATGACATGAATAATAGGAAAAATGCAAATTTTTCAAAAGAAGATAAGAACCAGAGTAATGTGCTTTTAACATGTAATGTAGCACAAGAAAAACAAGATGATCCATGGTTCTTAGACTTAGGTTGTAGTAACCACATGAATGGAAACATAGTAATGTTTTCCAATATGGTTGAAGATGTGAAATATAATGTGATAATAGGGACGGATAATAGAGTCTTTGTTAAGGGAAAAGGAAGAGTATCAATACTTACAAGGAAGAGAGAAAATAAATTTGTGCCAGATCTATATTATGTATCTGGCATGAAATGTAACCTTCTAAGCATTGGAAAGCTCGTGAACAAAGGATACAATGTTTTTTTTAAGAATGATGTGTGTACTATCATGGACATACCTCCAAGTAAAGGGGTCACTGCAGAAGTGCACATGACAAAGAATAGGACGTTTCCTCTCAAGCTCAGAACAGACTTGAAGGAAGGAGGTTTGGTGGCATCATTCATGTTAGTCAACAATATTTTTCACTATCTTTAGATGAATATAGGATGGTTCTAGTTTTCTGAAGAAAAAAATTCCATGAATATTGTGAGTTTCAGAAATCTCACTGCCTTCATTATCCTTATAATTTTTTTTTCACTATTTATCAATTTTTCCATCTCAAAGTCACCCTACTGCTCCTAAAATACTCATTATGGGCTCCTACTTCTCATTTTCATCCTTCTTTCCTACCTGATACTTCATTGCCCTATTTTCCCCTATCAATAGACTCTATCCTCACTCTAGGTTTTCCTAGTGTTGACTCATTCCCATTCCTTTTGAGGCATAATAACCCATAGCAATACTTTGTTTTTATTTGAAAATCCCTAAGCCAAATATCAGTAAAAATTAGGTCAAAGCACCCTCCCATTAAGTCATTAGGGTTTTTACATTGTTTAAGGTAATCATTGGATGTTTCAGGCACTACTTTTCCTTTGCTAGAATGTGGCTCAAATGTAATAGAATGTCAAGACATGGTTATTCAAGAAGGACCTAAAATTTTTCCAAAGAAGATTATCTTTTGAGTTCAGAGTTTGCAAGTGAGGAAAATGGACAAAGTTCAGCACTTCTGCAGGAGTGTTGAAAGTTGTGTCAGCAAAAGGTACTGATAATGTAGACTGTCTACTCTTGAATGAAAACAACTTACAAAAAGAAAAGGAGGAAACACTTGTTACTGTAAATGCATAGTTTTTTGAATTGGTTAGTCCATTTGAGTACGAAAGCAGTGATCACATGCAAGAAAGTGACATGAAGGAAGCATACAAGGCCAAACATGAAGAACGTTTATCAGAAAAAATTGATGAAATATGGAAAAAGTGAGGTGAACTGGATATAAATGAATGAACTTGAAATGGATTTAGAGAACTTAGATGAAAACACTGATGATTGTTGTGAAGACTCCAAACACTTAGAGTTTTGGAAAAGATGGCTAGAGAAGGTAAAAAGGTTGGGTTTTAAAGTTAGAAACTACATATTGAAGATGTTGCTTTGTGTTTGAATCCCAAAGGTGTAAAAATGAACAAAATAAAAGCCACCTCAATAATTTCAGTGACTTGCAAAGAAAAAGTGTTAAATGACATCAGTGAGAAAAGGAAAAAGACTTTTAAACTTTAGAAAGTGGGTTTTTAAAGATTAAATCAAAATTCCATTTTCCTATTAAGCCCATTGAACATGTCAAAAGCCTCATTTTTATCTTTCAAATGATCAAGGGCATTCAGAGGGAAATAAATTCTGAGTTTTTTAAGAAAATTTGGACAAATTTTCTTGCCATTGCATGCCTGAGATTGGGCAATGCGCCCCTGGAATTTCCCTCCCATACAATTTCTGAAGGTGTTGCGCACCTAGGAGGTGGTGCTACAGGCCTGGAGGAGAACTGCAATCTTGCCCGACAGAACCCAGCAAACTTTTCCTTGGTGCTGCGCGCTCAAAACTGGCACGACACCCTCAGCACTGGCACTGCGCGCTTGGGCAGAGAGGGTTTTTAAGCCCTTAAACCATTAAAATCACTCTAAATTGATTCTAAGTCATTGCAAAAGGTCCTCCAAGCATAGTGAGGGGTAATTACATGTCATCAACCCATATTCAAGCAATTTGGTCTTCTTTTAATTGAATGAAATTAAAACTGTAAATCAAACCCTAGGTGTTCAAACTTGAAATTATTGTTTTTCCATTGCTTTATCCTCCTTTTAGAAAATCAGTGATAACATAGGGTTATTACAGTGCTCAAGGGTTTTCATTCATCTAAGATTTCCTCTACACCCATTCCCTTCATCCACTCATTCCCTTCACTTGGAAAACTGCCATTTCATTACCCTCCCTTCATCTCATTCTCAAACCAAACCTAGGGTTTCCAAAATAGAGTTTTCAACATGTTTGAGGGAGAGGATAGTGGAAGTGGTGGAGAGGCCCAAGTTCCAAGGAAGAATGATCACAAGGGAGGAAAGATAAACATATTTTAACCGCTCAATACAAGGGAGCTTATGGAATCTCCCCTTACTGTTTCATGCTTCAAACATTTAGGCTGCTTTGAATTTTGTGAGAAGGTGCAGCAAGTACAAAACCATCCAGAGCTAACAAGATTATTTATCATTGACCTACATGAAGAGCAAGTCAATCTTGCTGGGGTTACATTTTAGTTGTCTACATATGTCATTGCAAATGCTACTGGGATACCAAGTGTGGGTGAGAAGTGGTTCAAGCAAGCAAACCTAAACATGAGTTACCTTGAGCCATATCTAAAACCTAGAGTGAGGATGCTGCATATACCATGTTACCTATTCCAGAACATTGACAAAATGGCCTACATAATGAAAAAGAGAGACTATCCTCAGAAAATACAGAGCCTATTCCATCACTCACTTATCAAGGTGGTGGTTATGCACCATCTACAATAGAAAGGCATTACATGGGAGACCTTCATTGCCAATGAGGTTTTTACTTCTCCACAAGGCCATCATCAGCAAGATATACCTTCCTCATATCATCCTCCCATTCCTACTTCTCCATCACTTCCTGTTGTTCATATATCTCCACTCACTCACATTCCTTCACCCCATGATGACCCTTCCACATCACCGCCCACTCACATTCCTTCACCTCATGATGATCCTCCTTGATCACCTTCCCACAGCCCTTCACCCTCATCTCATGACACCAGAGCATCCAACAGTGAAAGAGAGCAGTGAGATATATGACAATGAGATGGTTGACATAGAGCCTTTTCCTTTGACCTATCAAAGAGCTCATAGGAAGGTGTTTGCTCCAGATATTGTGGAAGGGGCACTCCCTTCATCATCAACAAAACAACTTGATAAGGGTAAGGAAAAGGTTGCAGAGCAAGTCATTGTTGAAAAGGAGGACGAGCATGAAACTAAATAAGAGTTTCAAATTACTGACCTTGAGAGTGAGGATGAGGAGAGGATAACCAATATGATGCTCAAGAGCAAATATGCCTAGATTACAGAGCTACAAGCCAATCTTCGTAGGGCAATGAATGTGATCAACTTCCTTGAGGTAGAAAACTAGTAGTTAGAGAGAGAGAAAGCCATTAGTGAGGTCAGGGAAATCAGAGCCTGAAAAGAGGGTGGAAAGGCCAAGGCTATGCTATATGAGACCTTGGGCACTCTTGATGATAGTGAATATGAGGAAGAACAACTTCCTAGGAGGAGGCCAAGGACAATTGCGTTGAAGAAGGCCTTAGCCCAGGAAAGGCAAAGAGAGAAAGAATTGGCAGAGCAACTCACTCCAAGTGAGTTGATTGCCATGGAAATCAGTTATGATAGGGAGTCCTGGCTAGAAAGGGAAAACCTGTATCTAGAGGGTCAACTTGAGAAGGAAAAAAGAGACATTGACATGCACAAGAATATGGAAAAGCATTATGCTAAGAGAAACAAGATTGCAGGGGCCAAGCTCAAAAGAGCCCTTGCAAAGATTCAAACCTTAAATGAGGCAAAGGAGAAGGAGAAATTGAATATCCTTGCTTATGTATCCCTCTAATAATACAAATCATGATAAACAAGGTAAATTCCAAATTTTGGCACTTGGTGCACATTTTAAAATTTTCACTGTTTAGCTAGCAGAAAAAAGGGCCAAATGCGCAGCGCCACTGGCGTTGCACTCTTTTTTGGGGAATTAAATTGAGAAATGGGTTACATTTTCATGATCCTCATGTCAAGGATATCAGCCTCAGAAAGTTTTATGTCATTTGGAGCAAAAATGGTCCCTAAGAAGGGCCAAAAACCACCTAAAAAACACCTTTCTACCCTCTCTTCAGCACCGACGCTATGCCCTTAGCAGTCTTGCGAAAAGTGTTTTTTGACCAGGAAAATGGGCACCAATATGGAAACTAAAGGCCGATCTGGAAACTAGATAGGACAGGCTTTCTAATGAGCTATCATGGAGCTCATTTTGACACTAGGAAGGCCTCCCAAAACTCAGCTGCAACACAAGCTATTATTCCAGTTTTGGTGTGTGCCCTTGGCCTGGCGCTGTGCCCTTGTACCTTGGCACTGCTTCCTTGCCTGAAGGTCAACAAAACAAATATGAAGTTATTGAAAAATGTATTTTGAAGGCTTTAAGGACAAATGACTCTGAAGTTAGCTTAGAATTTATGTTGGAAGTTATTTTTTCATTTAATGAGTTTTGGATATTTAGGCCTTGGGCCTTGCATGGTCTCAATGGTCAAATGCATTTAATATGTAATTAATGACTTATAAAACCCTACCTAGGGTTTATTTCATCCTTTTTCAGATAAATACTGCATGTAAGCCTCATTTTGAGGTTGGTTGATTGTTGAGATGAAAATAAAATAGGCTTTGAGTGTTGAAGAGTTTTTTTGGCTTTGGGAGATTTGTAATTATCTTGGACTGAATGATAATGGAGCAATAAAATTTTTAGGATTCATGGAATTTTTCAAATGGTGATGTTATTCTAGTTTAGTTATTTCCTTCTTATGTTTTCCAAATTGTTCATCTTTCCGCTATAACAGAGTAAAAAATTTATATTAAGATATGTTGTTGAGAGGCACCTTAATTCTGTCTATTTTCTATTTTTTAGATGTTTTCCTCTGCTAGGTCTGATTAGAGAATTATTAATTGCTCTATAGTTCCACTTAGCTTGTTTTCCTTGAAAATTATTGAATGGATTCAAGCCAAAGACATTTATGGTATGCCCTATCCTCTGGTGTAGCTTAAAACATTGTTTTAAAGGCCTTTTCTTTGAAGTTTGCTAATTAGGGTTTGACTGAATAGGTTCATGGTTTGCCCTATCCTTTACTCCATATTGGGTATTTACTTTGAAGGTATCTATAGTTTGATTGAAGAAACTTAGGAATTCCCTACTCTTTGATCATCATTTATGTGTTATCTTGAATGTTTTCTTTCTCTGAAGGTAAATAGCTAGAGAATTTAGGAGTTACCTTCTCTCTAGGGTTTTCTGGATTGTTGTTTTTAAGTTTACTTGGTAAATCTAGTTAAATCTTTCACACAAATATAGAGAGAGCCCTCTCTGAGTCTAGGAATGCTAGGTCCTAGGGCTCCAATTTTGGTTTGATGTTACCCTTGTTCAATTTGGTCTTGCCAATCTGACAAATTACAGGGACCTAACATAATGGCAACTCCACTGGGGATCTGAGTAAGTAAAAGCTTAAATATTCCTTAAGAACTCACAAATCCCCTGTCAAACTTGGTTAATTCAAGTGTTAGCCAAGAATGGTGACCATACTTGAGAACACTTATTGAAAAGCTTAGTGTTACATAAAGAACTCAGAAAACCCAAAAATATCTTTAGATTAGTATCCAATTGTCGATGGTGGACAACAAAAAAACCCTCAAAATAGTTAGCATCTTCCATCTGGTGACTCCACTGGTCTTCAGTATCCCTGTTGAATCCACTATTTCTCACAGTCTCCTCTAGGAATTTATCAATCAGTCCTAATAATATAGAGCCCAGTCACATACTGTGTGAATTCAGTTTTCTTGCAGATAGGTCTCTGTTTCAAAACTCTTATAAACTTTCATCCTCTCTGTGTTGTAGGTCTGAAATCTGGCTTCACAAAGAATTAGCACGAGATCTCACCCTGACCCAAACCCTCCTGCAATAGTTGACAATCCTAACCTTAGGAATTATCCTAGATCTAAAAACTCAATTGCTAGCAAACCTATCCACAAAAGCAAGTTCCCTACCCGAAAACCTTAAAAAACTTGAAAAATACTTGGTTGCTGATGGTGGAAAACAACCAGCCTCAATAAAGTTGTAAATCATCCACCTGGCGACTCCAAAACTCTCAATAAACCTAAAGACTCCACTAGTAGAAGAATCTATATTAGCTATAAATATGTAGTAACCCTTTCCTTTGACTGATTGAAAAAGATGAATCCAAGGATACCATGTATAGGTATTCTCCAATGAACAAAGATCACATTCCTAGATTCCCCACAAAATGCCTCAAATAAATTGGAACACAAACCTGCCTATGTTTCAAGATGAAAAGTTTGATGACCCCTTGTTAGATGTCATCAAATTTTGTATACATACATGGAGGTTAAAATTTCAATGGCATGAGGACTGCCTCATGAAAATGTTCATGGGGACATTAGAAGGGGAAGCAAGGGAATGGTATGAAGGGCTGAAACCTGGTAGTTTGTACTCTATAAAGGAGTTCCACAAGGTGTTTTATGAGAATTATAAATAAAATCGTCCATCTCCATCATTAGCTGAAAATTTTTGTGATCAGTTTGCAGATCTCATACAATACCTTGCAAATATTAATGAAGATTTGGAAAATTGGAAACTTGAGGATCTATTAGAGGCAATTCAGGAATTTCATGCTCAAGTTAATTGTCATGACAATCAGGAGAAGTTGGTTGAGCATGAAATAAATCAATGAAAAGAAGAGAATCCACAGGATCTCTCCGAAGAGACAATTGATGATTCAATTGCTCCTTTGTTTGAGGCTAAGGAAGACATATAGCCTTATGATCTTTCACAAGAGAAATAGGGAAACTATGTTTCTATCAAAATAAAGCGAAAACTGCCTCCTCTTTTAACTGAAGAAGAAATCAATCAGATCGTGAGCATACATCCAACGTCCAAACTTTTATGTAAAGAAATTATTTCTGTCTTTTCTACTGCTGAGTTATGTATGGCAACTTTCCCTCACAAATAAGCAAAAGAACATTTTTACACTGATGTTGTATTACCTGCTCAAGAAGACCTATCACCAAATAATGCTCCTACTCATCAGGATAATGGCTCTCAGACATAAATCAGCTCACTTAATCAAGGCATATCACGTTTTCTTATAAACAACATAGAAGAATATTATGAGGCTCCTAAGAAATATGATCATGAATATGGGAAAGAGACTCTTTCTCAAAAGCATCCCAAACACAACCAAATGTAATAAGAAGTAGTCCTGGAAGAAGCCTGTGGTTTAGATCCTCATAGCCAGGTATTATTCAACGATCCTTTTGTTGGTTTCATAGAGGCATTTAAAGAGGGAGTAAAATATGTTTTTTTTCACAATGATGGTAAAGTTCCTAATTTATAGATGAGTAAACAAAATTACATGTTGTATGAGCTGGTATATGTCCAAAGACATTCAATATGCCACAAAATAAAAACAAAGGAGATACAATTATGATTTTCTCCCCTTCTTCTTTTCAACCTTACGCCAAGCACCAAGTGTTGGCTCGGTCTCGATAAGGACAAGCTGATTTCCTTCTGTTGGTGCTCCATTGTCCTTGTCCGAGTCAGATGTGTCTGATGTATGTGTTATTTTGTATCCCCCACTGTCTAGTGTGCCAGGTCCCATAGCCTGCTGAGTCTTTGCGGTGGCATCGAGCTGCTCTTGCATTTCCTGTTCTTGTGTGCCCAAGGAAGTATCTGTTTGCTGATTCTCATGTGGTGTTGGTTCCACCTCTTCTTCCTGTAGTTCTGGTTCTTCAGATGGAAATTGCCACCCTTTTGCCGCTTTGCCTGTTTTCTTCTTTTTCCTATTATCCCTTTTTGCTGCCGGACATGAGTTTTGTAGGTGGCCTGTGCACCTGCATATCCTGCATCTGAAAGCTGTATTCTCATAGTCTAAATGTTGTGTCCATCTCTGTTGTTTGTTGTTCAGCATAATGGACTCAGGGAGTCCCTTGCTCAAGTCAACCTCCACACAGATTCGTGCGAAGGTGAATATGCGCTCTTCCAGGCGTTGAGTGTCAGTTTTAATGTATCTGCCAAGGGTATTTCCAATGCAGCCAAGAACATTTTCATTCCAAAAATGTAGCGGGAGGTTGTAGAGCCGAACCCAGACCGGCATATTGGTCACCTCCATGGAGTTTGCATCGAAATTTGGGAACCATGGTGTAATGAAGAGTCCCGTGGAGCCCCAGAACCATGGTCCCGTGCTGATGATGGCATCTCTGACCTCAGTGGATGTAAATTTGACAATGAAATACCCCTTTGAGCAAAGGTGTATTTCACAGTCCATAGTCCAATTTGTAAAAATCCAATGGAACAGCTCCATTGGTTTGGGCCAGAAGCAGTTGAATCTACCGATGAGTGCTTGGGATTCATAGGCAGTTCTATGCATGTCAATATCTTGACTGTCTATGTTTAGTTCAGGCACGCTGTCCTGCAGTTCTACAATATATGGCTTGGGGGAACTTTCAGCAGGGGCAACAGGAGCTGAGGGAATGTTCTTCTCCCCCTGTAATACATTTCTATATGAACCTTTGGTGGGTACTGTTTTGGATGGACCAGCACCCGTGGAGGGTCCATGTGCCCTGTTTTGGCCCATCATTCCACCCCTCAGTCTGAGATTGAGGCAGATGGAAGACCCAGAGACCATGGTATAGTCATTTGCCGAGCAATGGTTAGCAAGTGCTTTCCCCCCAAAAATTAGAGACTGTAAATGAACAGGGTACCCTGCCTTTGACTGTATTGCTTCCTTCAGGTGTAGTATTGAGTCCACTGTTCTAATCCATATAATAAAACAGTTACCTACAGGAGGCTTAATAAACACTTGGAATGGAGTCGGGCCTACCTGAGAGTCAATGTAGGAGATACGCTGGCTGCGTTCTTTGTCTGGTTGCATCTCATCGTGGGCCTGTGCCTGGCCCAGGGGTACCGAATGCAACCTCAGAGACCGCTTGAGGTCGACAGGTCTTGTGACAGCATCTTTGGAGTAGCAAGTGGGCACATGCAGCCTCTGATAAATATGCAGCTATGGAAAACGCAAAACAGAGGATCCCCAAGAGCGCAGGTCCGATGCCCAATGTCCGCCCATCATCGAGGTCCAGGGCGTGGTTGTGTAGTCCGAAGTGTGAGTGGAGAAATCGAACAGGTTCCTCTCCCAAAAGACGAGAAAAAATGGGCGCCCAGCGTGGGTAATCGACAGAAATAACAGAGTGTGCTCACTGGCACCATGTGAGGTGCAGCAGAGCACCAAGTCTGGCTCTGGTTCAACACCGAGGCCATCCAGGAACCCACGGTGCTCGCAGTGTTTGATATCATACTTTGCAATGGTATTAGTTAGCCCAGACAGGCGCCTTTGCCCCTTTCTGTTGGGGCTGCAGGTATTCCAAGACTCTGTCTCTTCCGATAAATAAAAACCCTTAAACGCAGATGGTTTTTCAGCCCAAAAGAAATCGTGAGGAACAGCACAGGGAATGCTAAGTCGCATGCCCTGGAGGCACCGCCTGTGCAGAGATCTCCAGCCAGCGGCGGCGATGGGGGCCTGTAAACCTAGAACGTCTCCCTGCGCCTCCATTTCTTTCCTTAAGATTGCTTTTTCGGGAGTAAAATATGTTAGGAACATTTTGTATGAAGCAGCATTGCTTGGAGCACTACTATTCAGAAGAAGGAAAAATGGGAGTGGCTTTTCAGGATATCTAAAAGGCTGAATAAAAATCAGTCATCTAGTCACTTACTTGATTGGTTGCATTGGAGAAAGGAGTTCACTTAGTGAATATATGTGCCCAATTTAAATTAAGATAGATAGATATGAAAATAAGCTTAGCACTATGATCATATTTTTAGTTTTAGATTGTTTTGACGGAAAAGAAAGAAAGGGAAAAAAAAGAGAAAATAGGGTAGATAAAAGGAAGAGGTAAAGCCCCATACCAAAAATAATATGTCTGAAAGTGTGCAAGTCCAAATGCCACTACCTTTGAGAAAGGAAATTCTTGTTCAGTCATACAGCCTAATCATGATTGAACATGCTTTAAGTTTGTGATGATAGGTTAGTGAAGGAATATTTGTCCAACCATGTAAAATTGGCTTTTCAGTAGAGTAGATTAGGAAAATATATTTGGTTACAATGCTCAAATCTGAACTAAAAGAGAAAGAGAGGGATGCATAAAAAATTCCAAATTATAGCCCTCATGTTTTTAGTTTTACTTTTTTGCAAAATAAATCTGTGCGTGGCTTGTCCAAAATGCCATAGCTCTTAGCCAATCAAATTGCTAAAACCTTGATTTGGTCATGTTTTTAATTTCATGTTAGTGGATTAGAGAATGAAGATCTGTCAAAATGTTTAACCTTGACAGATAAGTAGAGTAGGTAGAGAACAAAAGAACTCATTCGCCTAATCTGAGCTCTTGGAAGTTATAAGGGTAGACATAGATAGTTTTTATTCTTTCAAAGGAAAATGATGTCAAGGGTTTGCCATTCCATGTGCACCCAAAAGAAGAAAAAATGTTAGTAAAACTATGATGGGTAGGTAGAGTTGATATTTAAACAATCATGTGTTTTTAGAGTGTAAGATCATAGCTTCAAAGAACAACAAAAAATCTGCAAGTGAAGAAAGAGAGATCTACAAAGTACAAGTAAGGTACTGATCTTCCAAACTCAGAGATCTGAACTCTGAGGTTCTGGAAACCTCCTGAAAGGAGATGCCCTTACCAAGTGGAGCCACTGTTAGTCATCAGTATTTTTCACTATCTTTAGATGACTATAGGATGGTTCTAGTTTTCTGCAAAAAAATTCCATGAATATTGTGAGTTTCAAAAATCTCACTGCCTTCATTATCCTTATAAAATGTTTTTCACTATGTATCAATTTTTCCATCTCAAAGTCACCCTACTGCTCCTAAAAGACTCATTACGGGCTCCTACTTCTCATTTTCATCGTTCTTTCCTACCTGAGACTTCATTGCCCTATTTTCCCCTATCAATAGACTCCTTCCTTGCTTTAGTTTCTCCTAGTGTTGACTCATTCCCATGTCCTTTTGAGGCATAATAACCCATAGCAATACTCTGTTTTTATTTGAAAATCCATATGCCAAATTTTAGTCAAAATTAGGTCAAAGGACCCTCCCATTAGGTCATTGGGGTTTTTACATTGTTTAAGGTAATCATTGGATGTTTCAAGTACTTCTTTTCCTTTTCTAGAATCTAGCTCAAATGTAATAGAATGTCAAGACATGGTTATTCAAGAAGGACCTAAAAGGTTTCTAAAGAAGATTATCTTTTGAGTTCAGATTTTGCAAGTGAGGAAAATGGACAAAGTTCAGCACTTCTGCAGGAGTGTTGAAAGTTGTATCAGCAAAAGGTACTGATAAGGTAGACTGTCTACTCCTGAATGAAAAAAAATTACAGCAAGAAAATGAGGAAGAACTTGTTCATGTATATGACTAGGGTTGTGAACTGGTTAGTCCATTTGAGTACCAAAGTAGTGATCACTTGTATGAAAGTGACATGGAGGAAGCATACAAGGCCAAACATGAAGAAAGTATGTCATAAAAGATTGATGAAATATGGAAAAGGTGAGGTGAACTGGATAGAAGTGAGTGAAATTGAAAGGGCTATAGAGAACTTAGAAGAAAACACTGATGATTACTGTGAATATTGCAAACACTTATAGTTTTGGAAAAGATGGCCAGAGAAGGTGAAAAGGTTAAGTTTTAAAGGTGGAAACTACATAATATTCTGAAGATGCTGCTTTGTGTTTGAAACCCAAAGGTGTCAAAATGAACATGTCAAGTCTCAATGAACAAAAATAAAATCCACTTCAATAATTTCAGTCGCCTGCAAAGAAAAAGTGTTAAATGACACCAGTGAGAAAAAGGAAAAGACTTTTAAACTTCATAAAGTAGGTTTTTAAAGATTAAATCAAAATTCCATTTGCCTATAAATCCCATTGAACATGTCAAAATCCTCATTGTTATCTTTCAAAATATCAAGAGCATTCATAGGGAAAGAACTTGTGAGTTTTCTAAGAAAATTTGGACAAATTTGCTTGGCATTGCGTGCCTAAGATTTGGCGTTGTGCCCCTGACATATTTTCCCCTTACAATTTCTGAAGGTGTTGCGCACCTGGGAGCGGGTGCTATGCACTTGGAGGACCATTGCTCTCTTTCCTGACAAAACCCATAAAAATTTTCATTGGAATTGCACATTGAAAACTGGCGCTGCACGCTGAGCCTTGGCGTTGAGCCCTCAGCACTGACGTTGCGCGCTTGGGTAGAGAGGGTTTCTAAGCCCTTCAACCATTCAAATCTCCTCAAATTTCTTCCAAGTCTCTGCCAAAGGTCCTCCAAGACTATTTATGCATAAGTACATGTCATCAACCCATCTTCAATCAATTTGGCCATCATTTAATTGAATGAAAGTAAAACCCTCAATAAAACCCTAGGTGTTCAAACTTGAAATCACTATTTTTCCATTGCTTCATCGTCCTTTTAGAAAATCAGTGATAACATAGGGTTATTACAGTGCTCAAGGGTTGTCATTCATCTAATATTTCCCCTACACCCATTCCCTTCATCCACTCATTCCCTTCACTTGGAAAACTTCCATTTCATTACCCTCCCTTCATCTCATTTTCAAACCAGACCTAGGGTTTCCAAAATAGAGTTTTCAGCATGTCTGAGGGAGAGGACAGTGGAAGTGGTGGAGAGGCCCAAATGCCAAGGAGGCATGATCACAAGGGAGGAAAGATAAACATATTTTAACCCCTCAATACAAGGGAGCTTATGGAATCTCCCCTTACTGTTTCATGCTTCAAACATGTAGGCTGCTTTGAATTTTGTGAGAAGGTGCAGCAAGTACAAATCCATCGAGAGCTAACAAGATTATTTATCATTAACCTACATGAAGAGAAAGTCAATCTTATTGGGGTTACATGTGTTTTTTCTACATATGTCATTTCAAATGCTACTGGGATACCAAGTGTGGGTGAGAAGTGGTTCAAGCAAGAAAACCTAAACATGAGTTACTTTGAGCTATATCTAAAACCTACAATGAGGATGCTGCATATACCATGTTACCTCTTCCAGAACATTGACAAAATGGCCTACATAATGCAAAAGAGTTATTATCCTCAAAAAACGCAGAGCCTATTAAATCACCCACTTATCAAGGTGGTGGTTATGCACCAACTACAGCAGAAATACATTCCATGGGATACCTTCATTTCTAATGAGTTTTTTACTACTCCACATGGTCATCATCAAGAAGATATACCTTCCTCATCTCATCCTCTCATTCCTACTTCTTCATCACTTCCTGCTATTCATACATCTCCACTCACTCACATTCCTTCACCCCATGATGACCCTTCCACAGAACCATCCACTTACATTCCTTCACCTCATGATGATCCTGCTTCATCACCTTCCTACAGCCCTTAACCCTCATCTCATGACACCAGAGCATCCAACAGTGAAAGATGGCAATGAGAGAGATGAAAATAAGATGGTTAACATAGACCCTTTTCCTTTGACGTATAAAAGAGGTCATAGGCACGTTTTTTCTCCACAGATTGTGGAGGGGGGCCTACCTTCATCATCAAAAAAATAGCTTGATAAGGGTCAGGAAAAGGTTCCAAAGAAAGTCATTATTGAAAAGGAGGATGAGCATGAAATTGAACAAGAGTTTAAAATTATTAACCTTGACAGTGAGGATGAGGAGAGGATTATCAATATGCTTCTCAAAAGAAAATATGCCCAGATTAGAGAGCTACAAGCCAATATTGGTAGGGAAAATAATGTGATAACCTTCGTTGAGGTAGAAAACCAACAATTAGAGATAGAGAAAGCCATTAGTGAGTTCAGGGAAATCAGAGCCTGGAAAGAGGCTAGAAAGGCCAATTCTATGTTATATGATACCTTGGGCACTCTTGATGACAGTGAAGATGAGAAAGAACAACTTCCTAGGAGGAGGCCAACGACAATTGGGTTGAAGAAGGCCATAGCCAGGGAAAGACTAAGAGAGACATAATTGGCAGAGTAGCTCGGTTCAATTGAGCTACGTGCCATGGAAATCAGTTATGATAGGGAGTCCTAGCTAGAAAGAGAAAAATTGCACCTATAGGGTCAACTTGAGAAGGAAAAAAGAGACATTGACATGCACAAGAAGATGGAAAAGCATTATGCCATGAGAAACATGATTGCAAGGGCCAATCTCAAAAGAGCCCTTCAAAATATTCAAGCCCTAAATGAGGAAAAGGAGAAGTAGAAACTCAATATCCTTGCTGATGTATCCCTCCAAGTATCCAAATCATGATCAGTAAGGTAAATTCCAAATTTTGTCACTTCGTGCACATTTTGAGATTTTGACTATTTGGCTAGCAGAAAAAAGGGCCAAACGTGCAGCACTACTGGCGTTGTGCTCTTTTTTGGGGCACTCAATTGAGAAAAGGTTTACATTTTCATGATCCTCATTCCAAGGACATCACCCTCATAACGTTTCAGGTCATTTGGAGCCGAAATGGTCCCTAAAAAGGGCCAAAAACACCTAAACAACACCCTTCTGCCCTCTTTTCAGCACCGGCGCTGCGCCCTTAGAATTCTTGCTAAAAGTAGTTTTTGACTAGGAAATTGGGCACCAATTTGGAAACTAAAGTCAGATATGGAAACTTGACATGAAAGGCTTTCAAATGAGCTATAATGGAGCTCATTTGGACATTGGGAAGGCCTCCAAAACTCAGCTGCAACACAAGCTATTTTTCCAGTTTTGGCGCTGCATCGTTGGCCTGGCATTGTGGCCTTGTACCTCGGCATTTCACCCTTGCCTGAAAGTCAGCAAAACACATATGAAGTTATTGAAAAAGCTATTTTAAAGGCTTTAAGGACAAATGACTACAAATTTAGCTTAGAAGTTATGTTGGAAGTTATTTTTGCATTTAATGAGTTTGGGATATTTGTGCCTTGGGCCTTGCATGGTCTCAATGGTCAAATGAATTTAATATGTAATTAATGACTTCTAAAACCATCAATAGGGTTTAATTCATCATTTTGTATTTAAATACTACATGTAAGCCTCATTGTGAGGTTGGTTGATTGTTGAGATGAAAATCAAATAGACTTTGAGTGGTGAAGAGTTTTTTTTGGCTTTGGGAGCTTTGTAATTGTCTTGGACTGAATTATAATGGAGCAAGCACATTTGCATGATTGATGGACTTTGTTAAATGGTGATGTTATTCCAAGTTAGTTATTTTCTTCTTACGTTTTCCATATTTTTCATCTTTCGATTATAACGGAGTAGAAAATTTAGATTAAGATATGTTGTTGACAAGCAGCTTAATTTTGTATATTTTCTATTGTTTAGATGTTTTCTCTGCTAGGTCTGATTAGAGAATTCTTAATTGATATCTAGCTCCACTTAGCTTGTTCACCTTGAAAATCATTGAATGGAGTCAAGCCAAATAAGTTTATGGTATGCCCTGTCCTTTGGTGTAGCTTACAACATTGTTTTGAAGGCCTTTTCTTTGAAGTTTACTAATTAGGGTTTGACTGAAGAAGTTTATGGTTTGCCCTATCCTTTAGTCCATCTTGAGTAGTTAATTTGAAGGTATTTATAGTCTGATTGAAGAAACTTAGGAGTTCCCTGCTCTTTGATCATCACTTATCTGTTATCTTGGATGTTTTGTTTCTCTGAAGGTAAATAGCTAGAGAATTTAGGAGTTCCCTGCTCTCTAGGGTTTTCTAGATTGTTTTTTTTAAGTTTACTTGGTAGAGCTAGGTGAAAGAAGTTTATGGTGTGACATGTCCTTTGATTATTTCTTTTGCATAGTGCTCTCAAAAAAAATTCTTGTTATAGTATATGTTAAAGGATTCTTAACTTCCCTTTAAACCTACTAAATTCACCATTTAATGTTCATTTCACTCCCACAGCAGCTATTAAGATCTAAGTGTCTTTGTCAACTTGCCCTATGAAAAACCCTTGATTAATTATTGTACTTTTGAAGCCTTTCACAGACCCCATAGCCCCATGGTTTAAATTTCTCTTACTCTATATTTTATTCTTGACAAGCAACCCATCCCAACGAAACAAAACAAAACAAACAACTATATCATTTTCACTAGCCTAAAATCAATACCCTAAAAAACATACAAGTTAAATATTTCACACAAATATAGAGAGAGCCCTCTCTGAGTCGAGGAAGGCTAGGTCCTAGGACTCAAAAGGTGGTTTGATATTACCCTTTTTCAATTTGGTCTTGCCAATCTGACAAATTACAGGGACTAAAAAGTCACACAAGAGGCCTTTCAAGAAGAAGTGAAAGACAAAAAATGGTAATGGCATTTGAGATTTGGACATCTCAATTTTGGAGGTTTGAACCTCTTGCATAGAAAATGGATGGTAAAAGTATTACCACTCATTGAGAAACCAGAGAGCCTATGTGAAGGTTGCATCTTGGGAAAACAACATAAAGAAGCATTCCCAGAAGGGAAGAGTATAAGGGCAAAGGCACCCTTAGAGATTGTCCACTCAGATTTGTGTGGACCAATGCAAATGCCATCTTTAGCTGGCAACCATTATGTTTGTACATTCATATATGATTACACCAAAAATACATGGGTTTATTTCTTGAAACAGAAGAGTGAAGTGTTGGAATAGTTCTACCACTTCAAAGCTCTTGTTGGGAGGCAGAGTGGAAACTACATCAAAGTGGTAAGAACTGACAAAGGTGAAGAATATATCTCCAAATATTTCCTACGTTTCTATAGGGAAAATGGAATACACAATATTTTTACCACAAGGTACACACCACAGCAAAATGGTTTTGGGGAAAGGAAGAATAGGACCATCATGGACATGGTCAGAAGTATTTTGAAGGAAAAACATTTGCTAAATGAGTATTGGGCTGAAGTTGTCAATTATGCAGCGTATATCTTAAATAGATGTCCAACCAAAGTTGTTGTGAACAGAGTTCCGAAAGAAGCATGGAGTGGAACAAAGAAGCTTGTCACTTATATGAAAGTATTTGGATGTGTGGCTTATGCACATGTCCCAGATCAACTAAGGAAGAAATTGGCAATAAGGGTGACAAGTATATCTTTGTTGGATACAGTGATGAGTCCAAGGCATACAAACTCTATACTCCATCCACCAAGAAAGTTATAATCAGTAGATATGTGCAGCTCATTGAAGATGAAGCTTGGGATGTAAGCTTAGAGAAAATAGTGAACTTGAAGACAAGTGTGTCTCATGAAGAGCAAGAGGAATCACAGCAGCAAATAATTCCTCCACGGTGGTTCCTCCTCCACCTACACAAGCATAGTAGAGCACACCACAAGCAAGAAATAGAACAGCCTTGAGAAATCAAGGAAGTGCTTCTCCAAGCACACCATAGGGATTAGAAACTCCCTCGAGTTCAAGTGGAACTCCAAGCACACCAAAAAGACCAAGATTTATAAATCTAAATGAAATTTATGAGCAAGAAGTTGATAATGAAAATGTTCTGAACTCTTTATTTGCTTTGTTTTGTCATGTTGATGACCCAATTCATTTGGAAGATGCAGTAAAAGAAGAAAAATGGATTGAAGCAATGAATGAAGATATTGGTGCAATTAAAAAGAATGATATATGGGAGTTATTGGACCTCCCACAAGTTAAATAAGTCATTGGAGTAAAATGGGTCTATAAGACAGAGAGCAATGTTGAAGGCAAGATTGAAAGGCACAAAGCCAGACATGTTGTCAAAGGCTACAAGGAGCAACACGGAAGAGACTATGAAGAAATCTTTGCACCTATTGCAAGGATGGAGACAATGCAGACAATGTTGTCCATAGCAGAAAAACAAAAGTGGAAAGTGTAGGAATTTATAGGGTAAGTTCCTTAGATCAAAAAACCAAAGGTCACTGCTCACAAACAGATCACAAATCAGTACACCAGTATTATCACGTGGTTAAAACCCTCGAAGAGGGAAACAGTCCACGGCCTGACCCAACATGACCACTTCAGAGAATTTATTAAAATAAAATAAAGAATAAATATGTTTCTCTCATAAATGGTTACCAGACAAATGACCCTCCATGCTCTTTAAATAGAGATAATGGACCAATTGGGTGTTAAGCCACGGATCAAGTGTCGTTAATACCGACGAGAGAGTGAACCGTTAGATTATAAGTTGCAAATGTACATAGTAAAGAAACACACTTTACCTAACTCTACAGTAGACTAAGTTATTGTTAACTATTTCCTATGTGTCGGTGTTACACCATTTTTTGGTCATCTAACCTGTTACTATTTGATGGACCAAAGTACACCATATAAGACCAATTTTACCCTAAGTAAAATTTCTTTCACTATGAAAAATAACTTAGTAATACTTAGTTTATTAAGTTGTGTATGGTCTAAAGAAGAAACCCCATGAGGAAATATTGAATAAATCCATATTTGCCTTATTTTCCTCAAGGGAATAATTGGTTAAGAAATAGTTTAATTAATATTCTTGGTCATATTTAACCCAAAAAAAGAAAACTAATTAGATAAATCACTATTTATCTTATTATTTTCTAGGAATAATTATTTAAAACTTATTTAAATAATATTCCTTGTTAAATTTTACCAAATCATTTGTAAATAATTGAATAAATAACTATTTATTTAATTATTACTCAACCAAATCCTTAAAATAATAAATAAATTATTTATTTATTATTTACAAATAAAGGGATTTGACCAGATTCAAATTCTTTTTCCCTCTAACAAATATAATAAAAAATTCCAAAAAAGTTGGATCTAGATTTGGTTAATAATATTTTAACTATGCACCAATATCTAGACTAACTCAATATTTTGTTATAAATAGAATTTTTTTTCATTCACTCACTACCTTTTGTTGCCTAAAGATCACTCTGGATCTATAATTTTGTTCTGAATTTGATCCTCAATCATTGTCATATTTTTCTACCATTTTTCTTGTGAGCTCCCTTTGAGTTCCATTTTTTGTCTAGGTTTTCTACACCATCAAGAGAAAGAGATCTTAGATATGAAGCGCTGAGGACATACAAGAACCCATCCCATTGAGGGGGACTAGTAAAATCTTTCTATGTTCCCTTCTGAGGTGTCATAAATACAAAAATTCGTTAAAAATATTCTTGTCTTGTCTATTGGATGCATGGAGCAACTCTTGCTTTTATTTACTTCCTAATGTATTTAACTGCATAGATATGTATTTTGTAGCATTTGTCTTGGTCAACTAACTGTAGATATAAATAAATTGACAACCCTCTTTGATTTAGGGTTGTTTGTTATGCACAACTAAAGTGATATTTTTTCTTATGCTTGCGATTAGAATTCACACTAACAACTCACAGCTCCACAAGGGTTTATAATTATGACCATTGTCATTTTTTAGATCCCTGCATGGACAGCTCCTTCAAACCCTAGGGATTTTTTTCAACTTCTTTTTTTTCTTTTCTTGATGTTGTTTTTAACCTATAAAACCCTAAAACAGTAAAAGTTATAAATTTCATGTCTTTCCGGACATATTGTGCAGGTGACAAACATCAGTTGTAGCTGAGACGACACTTTTTTCTAAAACCTGCTCCCGACAGTGTCGAAAGGGCAGGTCGCAATTTTTCGGGCAAAAACCTGTGACCTCAACCTTTAGGACATAGAAAACAGCCCCAAACCTGCGACCTCTGTAGAAATTAGGTCAGAAACTGTGACCTGTACTTTTTGCGGGAATTTTTCTTTGATTTTTCTGGGTTTGTCTAGGCTACTGTTCAAGGTTTCCTGACCTCCATTTCCACCCTTCTTCGACCTTTAATTGCTCTATTTTACTCGTCGAAGTAGGAGCCCAGACCCCCTAGGGCTTCAGTACGCTTCCAACTTTCTAGGAGGAGTTTAGCTGAAGCAGGTCGTCTCAGATTTCAGTGTGTTCAGCCATTTTTTAGATCTGATCCTGTACTTTCAAATCCATTTCATATTGGTTATTAATCCATCCAAAAACACCTCTTTTCAATTTTGTTTGGTTCTTGTCTACGGTCCCCTCTATTTCGCTTCAGGTTGTAGCCCTTCACCACCTCACTTGCATCACTTTTCCCTCTGGTTTTTTGTTGTTTTCTGCACCTATTTCCAGTAGATCTGACCTTTAGATCATTTTCCCTCCTGACTTTAGATCCATTGGCTATTTTGGTGTGTTTTGACTAGATTTTTACCCACCCATAGACTATTTGTTAGGAAGCTCGTCCCCTTGGGTTTAGATTGATGCATCTTTAGCTGTTTATTTTCTGTCATATTCAGTTTATATTCCTGTTATTTGTAGATTTATTTACAAGTATACAACACACTTTTTCTTTTTACACTACACACGTCTGGGTTTAAAAATTAAAATTAACACACTTAACACACACACGCTAAATGAATAGCATATGGTTTACACTGCCAGACAAAGACTATAACATTGTAATTATTTGATCCTTCACCTCTCTGCCCTTGTTTCGACATTGTATTCTTTTGATCCTGCACCTCCTTGCCCTTGTTGGTCTCTCTTCCTTTTGTGATCCATGTTTTTTCTTCCATCATTGCGTCACCAAGGCGTTTATCCCAGATAATTCTTGGCCTTCATCGTCAATTTCTATTAGGAAGACTTACTCCTCTATGTAGGATTCGAGTTAGTCCTCCACCGATTCCTCATTCTAACTCTGCTTTTGGTTCATTTGGTTCCGCTTCAAGTTCTATCGTCAATTCTCCCCTTGTCACCTTCACCATGTATGGCTCAGGACCTAACATTGGTGGTAGCCCTGACCCTAATGCTAGGAAAACTACTAGTGGGACCGCAATAGGAACTATCTTAGCTTCCCCCTTGCTCCCTTATATGGCAGGCCTTAGTCTTCCTACTTTTGACCAGTTGATCAATGAACCCATACACCATGATCCTTGTTGGCTTGCTATGCGAACCAAGCTCCCTTCTGACATCCCCAAGTTTGAACGTCTTGCTAGAGAAGATCCTACAAACCATGTTATATTTTTCCACATGTGGTGTTTGTCTAAATCCATCACCGATGACTCTGTCCGTCTTTGGTTGTTCCAACATACGCTTACTCAAGAAGCTTCCAAGTGGTATGTTGACCAGGCCTCCTCCTCTCATACTACTTTTACGAATCTTGCCTGGGATTTTCTGTCTTATTTGCAGCTTCCCCTTCATTATGACACTGGTACCGAACTTTTGACCTCTTTTTGTCAATTTTTTGCAACCAGCCTATCCGATCATCTCTAGGAATGGCAGAGAAGAAAGAGCCTATGTTGAGCCCCTACCTTCGAATACTGTGTCTACATGGACTAGTTTCTCAAATACATTTTGCCTGCTATTGGTAAATATGTTGCATCTCATTTCCCTCAAACCAAATATGTTTCTCTCCAGATTACGTTGAAATATGACCTCATCTACACACAGTCTAATTATGTTTATACTGTCTTACCTGATCTCCCTAGACCTAGTGGTGTCAATCACCGTGGGCATTCCATGCCGCTGACGGTATCGTTGGAGCCATTTATCATCCATACACTCATCCTCCCATGGGTTATGGTTTCCCTCAGGGAGTGGGTAGCTCCTCCAGCACTTTTCACCCTCCCGGTAGCATGTATCCAAGATACGACATGCCTCCTCCTTTTTCCCAACTTGTTTACCTCAACGTTGCCCAACCTCCTTATTATTCGTATCCGCAGCCTAGTGCTCCAGCTCCTCCAACATTAGTACCCCCACCTCCCTTTCCTTCTCAACCCTCGCAACAACATCCACAACCCCCCAGGGGCAGGTGTATGCACAGCAGGGCGCAAATAATCCTCCCACTTCAAAAAAGAATAGGAAAGGCACCAAAAATTAATCTTTCCTCAGTAATCCAAGACCTAATCTCCAAGGGAATGCACCTAACACTACTAACCAACAAAAAGGCACTTAGCCCAAGCAAGATAGGCTTGTTCACATGAATAAGCCTTGTTCTGGTTGCGGTTTCTATGGTCACTACACCCACGATTGTCCTCATTTACCTCAGATGCTTTAGATGTGGGAGACTCAAGCAGCATCATGAGGACAACAAGACTCCCCTTTGGTTCCTCCCAATTCTACACCTATCTAGCCAGATATGTTTACTAATCCTTTTCCCCAGCAAGGATTCACGGCTACCTAACCCCGTAAAGGTCGGGTGGCCACTCAACCTCCTCCATATGGTACCTCTGATTGCCAAATTCTCATGATGAACTTTGACCAACCATTTACCGCTGACCTCAACCTTCAGACTCGGTCCCATTAGTACAACATGCCTCCCACTACATTTTTCCCTGAGCCGCCTTTTTTAGGTTCCAAAGAGCCTCCTTCGACAAAAACTGGTCCTTTATAGATCCCTTAGCCTAAGGCAGAGGTTCATGCTAGGATCCCCAAGGGAAAATTATGCTAAAACACTACTTCTAGAAAAACTGCCCATTCGTATAGTATAGTAGATGATTTGGCACAATCTCTTACTGCCATCTCAACGTTGGAACTCCTCCAGTCATGTCCTTCACAACGAAAATCTCTACTAACTCCCATGGGTGTTGTGGCTCCTTCAGATGATCATTTTATCATCTTCAATGTTGACTGATTAGAACATCCTCCCCTTCCTACCTCCATCTCCTTCCAAATCCCTATCAAGATCTAGAATGCCAACGTCTCCCATTGTATCATTGATGAGGGGGCATCCACCTGTGTGATGTCCACTTTGGTTTGGAAGAATTTCGGATCTCCAGAGTTGGCCCCTTCCACTATCACCTTCCAAGTGTGGGATGGCCACTCTTCCCAGCCCATAGGTCTGTTCTGCAATTGTCCTATTAATCTTGTGGGTAAGACTGTTTGTGTTGATGTAGAATTCATTGATACCCCCTTAGATTACAACATTATTTTGGGTCGTAGCTACACCTATGTGATATTTTCTGTCCCATCTGCAGTTCACTCTAAGATGTGATTTCCTCACAACAGAAAGTTAGTCACCATCGACAATTTGACATATTATGAACCGAAGTCTCAGACCTCCCCTAAGTCCATCATCTCTTCGGTGGCCGAAAAAAAAAATAGTTGGACCTTTAACCAGTGTATCACCTAGGGTCTACAAAGAATCCTCTTTTCTTGGTTCATTCCCTAGTCTTTCACCTCCTATCTCTGATCCCATCTCATCGAATGTTTGCATGATGCAATCATCCTAGTCCGCCCCAAAGCAAACCGCTTCGACTAGTTAGCAGCCCCGCCCTCTGCAACCTGCTCCTAGAACTTCGACTTAGCCTTCAGAACCCCCTCCTCTAGGCCCTTCATCTACAGCTGGTACCCATGAGTCTCTTTACCCTCTAGGTATAGTTCCTCCTAGCCTTAACCATCTCAGAGTTGTCCCGCTTGGTCATTACCCCTCTGGTCAGATACCATTCCTAGCACCCCCTCCTAGAGTCTTTTTGGTACCTATTATAGCTACCTTATCCCTTCCTAACCTGACCCTAGGGATCTCAGTCAGGTACATTGATCCCCGAGCCACTATCCCACCTGGTCAGCCCAAACCTTACCTTGCTTTGACCTCAGTTCAACTGGTCCCCATGACCCCTCCCTTCGCTACCGTGCCTTAGCCACCTCAAGAGGAACCTACTCTTGTTGCGAAAGCTTCGGGTGAAGGGGGAAAAGATTGCAAGAATGCATCTAAAGTCAAGGTTCCCCAAAAGACCCTACTCCTCCTCAGCCTCCAAAGCATACCCCCCCCTGAGTGTGCTTTGTGTGACGTTTTCAGTCATGCCACCCATCATTGTCCTGAGTTTCCTCGTATCAAGCCCTTGGTCAATATTGCATTCCCCGACTCTACTATCCCTGAAGCCTCTATTTCTTCCTCGACTGTAGCCAAGAACCCTAAGACTATTCACACCAACCGACCTTGTGATTTGTGTGATCTCCATGAACATTATACCCACCGTTTTCCCTGCATCATGCATTACAGTGCCTCTTTGGAGGTAGTTCGGGAGTACGAGATTGAACAGAACTAGTATGCCTCTCCCATCCTTGTGTAGTATGTTGCGGTCCAACCTTAGGACTTACCCACTCACATTAACATTCCCCCTCTTTATTTTGAGATGAAGGAGCATGCGGTCACCATCCTCTACCTATCATCATTCATGAGACCCATGGTGGAAGCTCCCTCTGAGACTTCCCCTGTTGTTTCACTTGACCTCCCTTCAGTAATCACCCTAGGCTCAACATCAGTACATCCCTTATCTGCTTGTTCTTCCGTCGCCCCCTGTGACGATGCACATGTGAACCTTTCTTCTCATGATGATGAGTCAGGTAGCTTTGTCGTGTCATGTGGTATCTCTTCCTCCAGTCACCTGATCTTCTACTGTGATGACGACCTCATGGAAGCCTTTTCCACCCCTGACTTCATCTTTCTCGCCCATAAGTAGAATGGCACCATCTGTGTCTATGGTGACTTTCATGACCTGAGCACAAGCTTCCCACAAGGCAGCTCCCACACACCACCTACCTGTCAGTGTGTGGGTGGTTGAACTCCTACCCAAAGCACTCCCTCTAGAAGTGTTTGTTCGATTTCTACTTTGCGTTCAGGTTGCAAAAATTGTTCATCATCCTCTCATTTGTTGTTCTGTGGCACCTTTAATATGGACCCCCCCATCCATACCTTATATTGGTTATGCCGATGGTGCAAGTCGCTACTCCCGGAATCTAGCCTCGACAAGTTGGGCCATTTTTACCCCCTTACATTTGCTTGTTCTCTCGAACGATGTATGTATTGGTACTGCCACCAAAAATCGGGCTGAATATGATGCAGTGCAAAGTTTATTAGACAATGCCCTTCCCCATGGAATCCTTCACCTTCATGTTCATTTAGATTCCCTGCTTCTTTTCATGCAATTGAATGGTGTCTATCATTTGCATAATCCTATCCTTTTTAGAAGATATTTACGAGTGAAGCTTTTGATGGGTGAATTTGAAATCATTACATTTAGTCATGTATCTAGAGCATAAAATCACTATGTAGATAGCATTGCAAAAAATATTATAGATTGGCACTTATCACATGGATTTAACACGAGACAATAACATAAAACCATAAAAATTATGCATATCCATTATATGTGTCGTATAAAATGTTTTAGAGTATATTAACTCTGATACATTTGACATGCCCATAGCATGTTACAAAAACTCAAAACTGGGGGCACCACATACCCCTACACCTAATCACTATCTGTAGGATTCCGAGCTAATGGCTCTGTTCATATAGCTCGTAGATCATGCATCCCCTGTCCAACCATCGCCATGCGCCACGTGACCCCTCACCACTCCGAGGGTAGACGAATACATGGCTCTATGTACTGGTCATCCAAGTATTGAGTGTCATGCTCTGAAACACTAGTTATAAGCCTCTCACATCTACGACAAATGTCCTCCAGGATAGCCACTGCATCCTCATTTTGCGGTGCTCTCGACCCACTAGGTCCTGCAGCTCCCGATACTGCAGGCCGTCCCATGTACCCAGCTAGTTTTACCATTGTTTTATATGCATACCAAAATTGAATGAATCGGTACCATATAAAATATTTTGAAACTTTAAAATGCACATAAAATACTAGCAACTTGTCACTTACCATCGGGCCCCCATACTCAAGCAGGCGATAGTGGCAAGTCTGGTTCCCCACGATAACTCATCCCACTATAGGGATATCCGTCTATGTCCAGTGGCATCTGATCCCAATGAGAAAAAACCTCACGTAAAAACACTCGTCCAACTGCCCCACCTACCCCTTTCCACAGTATCTATCCCTAATGACACATCCTAAGCTCTCTCGGGCCCCCATCGTGGATCTGTATGTGAGGTCGAAGTGTCGGGATCCTCTCAAAGAAGAGCAAGCACAACATTGTTCCATATGCACAGTCATGGTTCACATTCCACTTTCATAGTGAAAATTGTCATTTCAATGACAAAAACATCATTTGGTCCCACCCATAGTAGGTCGCACTCAACATGGTCTCAACAAGAATCATCTAAACCCTAGTGATGTGGTGGAGTGCCTAGTTTCCTAGTGTCTGCATCACCGTTGCGGCCACAACACGAGTCTCTAACCTCTCAAGATCCCCGATCAATATCTGTGTCCCCTTCACATGGACACCTAGTCGGAAATGGCACTCTAAAAACTCCACGATGTTCCGCCCTTGTGGTAACACTGGCTGTGTATTCCCCACCATCCTAAGTGGTGGGAGACCAGTCAGAAAATATATATCCTGGACTGCCAACTCGATTCGATGCCCCTGCAATATAAATTCCTCATGGTTGGGATCCCAATAATTGACAATCTGAGCCAACAAGGGCTCCCTAGCTCTCATCAAAGGGTTATCCACAAACTTCAGGACCCTAAAACTGGCAAATGCACTGGGGACACCATGATCCTCTCATATCTCAGATTGTAATGTGTCCAGGTCTCTCTTTTTTCAGTTGATCCGTAATTCTTCCATATCTACACAAAACCATCATATTTGTTAATGTAAAGAAAGGAAAGACTGCATTCAACCATAAAAACCTGGCTCTCAGCCAAGAAAAAACACTGAAATACCTCTCTCTGTCAGGTCTCACTTTTCAGGAAAAATCTTGGGATAGGTCCCAGTTTTCTGCCCAAAAGTAGCTACCCAGGTCGCAGATATTCCCCCAAAAAGTACGACCCAACCGTGAAATAGAGTAGAGGTCTATTCTTGAGCTCTAGGCACCTAAGCTAAAATTTCAATCCACCGAAATAAAAGAGTAGGGTTAGGCCTCTTACCTGCAACTGACAGATCTCGATTCCAACGGTCAGTTTGTCCACTTCGATCATCGCAAGATTTAGGGCCTTCTCTCCTCTCTACATTCACCACAACTACACTTGCAAATGAGTGAATTTGGAGGGAAAAATCCTTATTAAAAGAGAAACCCTAGATTTTTCTTTTGCCCGCTGCAGCCAAACCATAGCTCAGTTGGAAAAACCATCCGTACAGTTGGAAAGCTCTCACCGAGCTCTAAAATGGGTATCTATTAGCTTTTGTGCTTTGATACTTCACCAGGACACATTTTTTCCAAGAAGGGTCACTTCACCACTCCTCAAAATCAAATTTCTTCACTTACAACACTTGTACTTGGGGCACCAATTTTCCTTCATATGTTTCCATGCTCGTGTAAATTTTTGTCATGAGTAACCAACTTGTACTCATGTTTTTATGGTCCCCACCATACCGTTTTTGTGTGGTAGCATCATCAAGCCACCCTTGTTTAGAGCATCCGAGTTGAGTTATCATCACATCCATGGAGTCTATCCTGATTCCCTTTGTATCTCATTATATTCCTCCATCCTTCATTGCTTAGTTCTTCTCTTGTGTCGCACATTATGGCCTTCAATCCTACTATCCCCTATCCCCTTTGATATCATATCTATTGTTGCCAAGTCATCCATGCCCTTCATGTTCTAACAAGGGAAGTCGTCATCCCGCTACTCAGTACCCCCATTCCACCATCATCCCTGGTTTCAGTCTATCAGTCTCTCTACTATTATCTCTCATGCCTTAGTTGAGGACCCCTTATTTCCTCACCTATGGTGAACCTCCTTCTGTCGACATCAGATCATTCATTCCAAAAGACAGGTCTAGAGAGCAGTGTACCTTGGTTCCATCTTCCACTCTTGTTCGGTGCCTCGGATCAGGCAAATGAACTCTCTATTTCCCTTTGACTTGGTTATTTCTCAGCTCCAGATCCTTACAACATGATCGAGATCCGTATACTTGATGGTTCAATGATGCAATAGCTTGTACCGGTGAATCTCGAGTATGTGTGAGATTTTTCAGACCTCATGAGGGGGTGACCCTTTAGGTAGCCCCCCACATGCTGATATGACCTTTATATTATAGTCTTCGATGCAGCTCCATAGATTTAATGGTTTTTCCCTCAATCACTTGCAGTGCCTCTTTAGTTTTCATGTATCATTCATATTTTCAGAGCCCTCTCCTGTCTTACAGGGCCTCTTTGGTTGTACTTATATCTCATGTACTTAGATATTATTGTATAATTCTTGGATGTTATCCCAGGCACAGTATATATGTGGGATCTATTATCATGTTTTTATCTGGCTCATGTTTATACCAGCATGTACTATATAGTTCAGTCCCTTGTTTACTGGACGCATTATTCTTTGTACTTTGTCTCGGTGGGCATAGTTATGCCTCCTCTGCCTCTTGTAGAACATGTACTCACTCATAAAAGAGACTTGTTGCACCTGTAAGTCTCACCTCCTCAGGGTATTTTCCTCTCATGCTTTATTCTACCTTATATTTCTCTCTCTCCGACTTCCCCTTCGGTGTCTGGTGATTGAGTTCTTACAACATACTTCGGCCATACGATTAGCTCCTAACGCTCGCACGCTGGGGGAAATCTGTTACACCAATTTTGATCATCTAACCTATTACTATTAGATGGACCAAATTACACCATGTAAGACCAATTTTACCCTAAGTAAATTTGCTTTCACTATGAAAAATAACTTAGTAATCCTTAATTTATTAAGTTGTTTATGGTCTAAACAGGAAACTCCATGAGGAAATATTGAATAAATCTATATTTGTTTTATTTTACTCAAGGAATAATTGGTTAAACAACATTTAAATTAATATTCTTGGTCATATTTAACCCAAAACAGGAAAATTAATTAGATAAATCACTATTTATCTTATTATTTTCTAGGAATAATTATTTGAACCTTATTTAAATAATATTCCTTGTTAAATTTGACCAAATAATTTACAAATAATTGAATAAATCACTATTTATTTAATTATTACTCAACCACATCCTTAAAATAATAAATAAATCTTTTGTTTATTTATTATTTACAAATAAAGGGATTTGACCAAATTCAAATTCATTTTCCCTCCAACAAATGTAATAAAATATTCCAAAAAATTTTGATCTAGATTTGGTTAATAACATTTTAATTATGCACCAATATCTTGACTAACTCAATATTTTGCTATAAATAGAAGTTTTTTTCCATTCATTCACTACCTTTTGTTGCCTAAAGTTCATTCTGGATCTATACTTTTGGTCTGACTTTGATCTTTCATTATTGTCATATTTTGCTACCATTTTTCATGTGAGCTCCCTTTGAGTTCCATTTTTTTTCTGGGTTTTCTACACCATCAAGAGAGAGAGATCTTAGATCTAAAGCGCTGAGGACATACAAGTACCCATCCCATTGAGGGGGACTGGTAACATCTTTCTATGTTCCCTTCCCAGGTGTCATAAATAGAAAAATTCTTTAAAAATATTCTTGTCTTGTCTATTGGATGCATGGAGAAACTCTTGCTTTTATTTACTGCCTAATGTCTTTAACTACATAGATATAGATTCTGTAGCATTTTTCTTGGTCAACTAACTGTAGATCTAAAAAAATTGGCAGCCATCTTTCATGTTAGGGCTATTTGTTATGCACAACTAAAGTGAGCATTTTCCGTACGCTTGCGATTATAATTCACACTAATAGTCAGAATATCCTAAAATCCTCCCTTAAGAACAACTTGGGACATGATTGAAGGATTTACAAAGGTGACACAAAAGGAGCCTATTTCCTATGTGTCGAAATATTTTAACATCCCCCCTTAAGAACAACGTAGGATAGGATTGAAGGACTTACAAAGGTGACATAATAGGAAAATGAAGGAGGCATTAGAGCCTATCCCCCGTTAATGATAAATTTCCTAAAATCTAAGCATGGATCGAAGTTTGGTAAACTTCGCTTCTATGAGAGCCTTTGTAAAGATATCGACTACTTCATCATTGGTTGGACAATACTACACTTCAAGAGCACGATCATGAATGAACTTTTTGGTTAAGTGTATGTGGATCTCAATGTGTTTCATAGGCTGATGTTGAACTGGATCTTTACATAGCTGAATGGCACTCTGATTATCACACCAAAGTGTAGTTGGATGTTGCTGATGAAGACCAAATTCAGACAGGATCTGACGAAGCCACATAGCTTCCTTAATGCCTTCAACTGCACCAAGATACTCTACTTTTGCTGAAGAAAGAGAGATGGCACTTTTTTTCTTACAAGACCATGTAATAGGTTCTGAACCAAGAGTGAATACATATCATGCAGTGGAATTTCGATCATTAGGGTCACCAGCCCAATCAGAATCAGTGAAACCAATCAACAATGGAGATGCTCCTGCACTGTAATGAATCCTGAACTGAAATGTACCTCGAATATATCAAAGTATTATTTTAGCTTCTTTCCAATGACTTTCATGAGGTTGGTGCATAAACCGAGCGACAATACTAACGAAAAAGGAAAGGTCAAGGAAGGTATGGGTTAGATATAGAAGTTTACCAACAAGTTGACGGTATAGGGTAGCATCAACTTCAGGGGTAGTACAAGGGACTGAAAGCTTGACTCCAGACTAAAAGGGAGAAGGGGTTGGCATAAAATATTCCTTGTGAAAGTGGCGTAGAAGATCACAGGCATACTTGGAATGAGAAAGGGTAATACCTTCTTTGGATTACAATACTTGAAGACCAAGGAAATAATTCAAGTTTCCTAAGTCTGTCATTTCAAACTTGTTTCTGAGGCTAGAATTCACATGGTTTATATGGTTGGGATACCTACCAGTAAAGATAAGATCATAAACATAAAGAACAAGCATGGTGAATGACTTACCCACTTTCTTGGTGTAGTCAGTGTTGTCAGAATGACACCTAGAAAAGCCATTATCTAATAGAAATCTATCCATTTTAGCATACCAAGCCCGAGGAGCTTATTTGAGACCATAGAGATACTTCCTAAGATTACAAACAATGCTTGATATGTTTTGGATAAAGCTAGGGGGTTGTTCCATGTAGATTTATTTATGCAAATATCCATGTAAGAAGGCATATTTAACATCCATCTGATGGAATTCCCATTTAAAGGAGGTAGCAAGGTAAAGAACAAGGTGGATAGAATTCATTTTGGCAACAGGGGAGAAGGTTTTAGTATAGTCAATGCCTTCAAATTGTGAAAATCCTTTAGCGACAAGACGAGATTTATGTGTATCCATGTTTCCATCTGGTCCAAACTTTGTTTTGTAAACCCATCTGCATCTGGCAAGTTTTCTTCCTTTTGGAAGAGGAACAAGATCCCAAGTATCATTTTCCAATAAAGAACAATATTCTTCATTCATAGCTTCATCCCAATCTGGATGATTGGACACTTCTTCAAATGTTTCTCGATCAGGATTTTATGGAACTTGAGCCAATAAGGAAGATTCTCTTTCGAATTGAGAATGTGTACGCCATTCATCTGCAGGGTCACCTGCAAGAGAACCTGCTGTATCATGAGTAGAGCAGACCCATCTTGGAAGCTTTGGAGTAAAAGGAATAACTTCAAGAGGCGGAGGAGGATTTTCATCCTTGATTTCATCATCTGAACTAGAAGGAATTCTATTAAAAATAGAAGAGAGAGAGAGAGAGGTGGCACATATGCCGAATCAAGCTTGTAGGCCAAAGGTGGCACACCCGCCAAACTAGGCTCACAAGCCGATATTATTTCATCAAATTTTACATCTCTTCTAATGATTATATTTTTTTATTTTGGTTGAAGAAGTCTATATCCTTTTACCTCTTCAGAACATCCGACAAAAATGAATTTTTCACTCTTAGTTCTAAGGCTTTATGTTTTGCATCTCGAATACGGGTCCAAGCACCACTTACAAAAACATGAAAGTGACTTATATCCGGTTTAATTCAGCTCCAAGCATCTTCTAGAGTTATATTCTTTAAAACCTTAGTAGGAGTGTGATTTACTATGTAATTTGCACAGTTAATTTCTTCTACCCAAAAATTGAGAATAATTCCTTTAGGTTGAAGCATACAATTAGCCATTTCTTTTAAGGTGTGATTCTTTCTTTCAGCCACACCATTTTTTTGTGGAGTATATGGAATGGTATGTTGAAATTAAATGCTATGATCAGTGCAGAAATTGATAAATTTTTTGTTAGCATATTCTCCTCCATTGTCTGATCTTAAATTAATAATTCGATGTCCAGATTGTTCCTCAACAAAGGCCTTAAAGGCCAAGAACATGTTAAAAAATTCACTCTTGAGTTTTAAGACGTATACCCAAGTGCATCTCGAAAAATCATCAATGAAGGTTAAGAAGTACTTGCAACCAGAGAAAGAAACAATAGGAAATGGACCACATAAATCATTGTGCACAAGTTGCGAAGGGGCTCAAGCAAGATATGAGAAGACCCATCACTTATTTTCTTATATAGAAGAGTTTGCAGAGAACAATGAGTTTAGTGGATTCAAATCTCTGCTGTGTTTTCTCACTTCATCATTATGAGAAACAAAAATGGAGGGAAGACATGAAGACCCAATTTTTTCAAACTTATACAACCTCTAGAATCATCAGCAATGCCAGTAGCTAAAATATGTCTAGGATATTTTAGGTCCTTGATTACAACATCATGACGTGAGAATTCTACTATTTTCTCTTCACCTGAATGAGTTATCTGATAAACAGATAGAAGGTTGCATGACAAGGTAGGAACACATAGTACATCATTAAACTGACCATTATCTAGATGGATGGTTCCAGATCCTACAACACTAAGACATCTATCATCACCAACATAAATATGTTAGGTGTTACAATCATTTAAAGAAGAAAACATGGCTTTATTTTTTTCCATGTGGTAAGAAGCTCCAGAATCAATGAGCCACCCATGAGAATGAGAAGAAGAAGACACATTTAATGCATAACCAGATCTTGATATTTGAAAACCACAAGCAGAAAGTTCCATTCCTGAGGATGAAGGTGAAGAGTGCTCAAAATTGATGTTGTGCTTATTCGTTTCTGCTTCTAAGGCTTCCATATTCCTAAAACATTTGGACTCTATATGGCCATCACGATTACAAAATTTGCAATTTTTATTTGTCTTCTTCCCTTTGTTTTTATTTGCCTTATCATTTTGGTGAGTTTCTTTTTCAGTTTGCTGTTGAAATTGCTTAGGACCCTTGTTTGGTTTCGGACCATCCTTTTTAGGATACTTCTTCGTGGGATTATTTTGATATGGTTTCTTTTGGGTTGCTAAGGCTTTCTTAGAAGCGTTTCCAGAAGTGATAAGACCAAGGTGTAAGAGTGTTTCTTGTTATCTTGTCAAAGAATCACAAAAGGAATCAAAATAGGTGTTATTGTAGGCGGTTCTGGAAGAAATGATGGCTTCTCTAGTGGAATGGAAGGTGGAAACAAATACAAATTATGTGGGGCCAAGCTTAGCAAGAATGGAATAGATGAGGCGACCATCGTCCTTTTTGACCTTGCAACCTTCTAAAAGAATTATAAGGGTCTTGAATTTGGAAAAAAAATCTTCAATAGAGGAGAAATTATTGGGGTCCATAGTAAGCAACTCATTTTCAAGCTGGTGGGCCCTGATTTGATTTTGAATGTTAAAAACGGTATTTAGCTTTTTTGGGGCTTCATCAAGGTAGTCAATTTCAAGGATATCAAATCGAATATCTTGAGCAATGGACATTCCTATCAACCCTCATGCTTGATCTTGTTTATTTTCCCATTTAGCGACTTTATCATCATCAGAGGGTTTAGTTTCTTGTCTTGTGGCTATTTTATAAATCCCTTTACTTCTGAGTATATCTACCTTGTGAGGTAGCCATTGGAAATAATTGGTGTTGTTAAGAATAATCGGTCATGCACTTTCCATTTTTTTTAAAATTTAAGCTGGAAAAAGCTGAAACTAACTGCTCCAATGGAAAAATATCGAAACATTAGGCTGATTTGAAAAAAACGTCTCGAAAAATGGTTTCTGGATGAAGAAGTTATGCCTTTTTGAAAAAACATAGTTGTAGATGCCCAATAGTTACAGGAACAGTTTAAAGTTTGATGATGAAGTTCAACTTTTAAAAAAAAAACCCGCCCCTTTAACAATTTTTTTTTTACCAAAGAAGCTTGAGAAAGAGACTTGAACCCAAGACCTCTATTCTCATCAACTAACTTCTCACCAAGTGAGATAGTAAAAGGATTCTATAATTGTTTGAAAGGAGGAAGGGTTTTTTTTTTTAAGTCTTCGGTGTGCGTGCTTTTTTCTGTACAAAAAAAAACAGAAATATGAGCAAAAGAAAATGAAATGCAAGCCTTACGGCAAAAAATTAGATTTTCGGTTAGACTTACCGGCAACTATCTATTTTTTCACTATTTCTGATTTCCCGAGATCGCACAAAGACGTAGGGAAAGAGCATACGTAGCAAAAAAATTCCCTTGTTCTTGTTTCTTATTTTCCAATATCGCACACAGCACAGAGCAAAGATCATACTTAAAGAAGAGGGTATAGATCCAGCAAATAAATAAAACCTAAAAACCAAAACAAACATAGGGAACCGAAATAAGTAGAACTATTAACAAATATAACTGCAAAATAGATACTTTATACCTCCAAATCTAAACTGACATAACTTGGGCAACTAGAAACCTTTTCGAATCAAATGAAAGACATTCCTCACTATAATAGACAATCCAGACCCAACATAGCAGTTCTCCAAGCCCGAAAATGTTGAAAAATAGTAGATATAGAAAATGACAGTCGCATGCAGTCAAACCGGCTTTGGATTTGGATCAACAATGGATGTGACCCTAAAAATAGCTTTGATACCATGTAGGAATTTACAGGGTAAGTTCTTTAGATCAAAAAACCAAATTTCATCACTCACAAACAAATCACAAATCAATACACTAGTATTATCACATGGTTAAAACCCTCGACGAGGGAAACAGTCCACGGCCTGTGCCAACGCGGCCATTTCAGAAAATTTATTAAAATAAAACAAAGATTACATATGTTTCTCTCATAAAGGGTTACTAGAAAAATGACACTCCATGCTCTTTAAATAGAGATCATGGACCAATCGGGTGTTAACCCACAGATCAAGTGTCGTTAATACCGAGGAGAGAGTGAACCATCGGATCACTACAAATCATGACCATTAGATTATAAGTTACAAATGTACATATTAAAGAAACACACTTTACCTAACTCTACACTAGACTAAGTTATTCTTAACTATTTCCTATTTGTCAAAATATCCTAACATAAATTCTACCAAATAGATGTGATGTCAGCATTCTTGAATGGAGTGTTGAAAGAGGAGGTATATGTGGAACAACCTCCAGGCTATGAGATTGAAGGCGAAGAGCACAAATAATGCAAGTTGAATAAAGCTCTTTATGGGCTGAAGAAAGCACCAAGAGCATGGTACATCTAGATTGATGCTTACCTGACGTAAAATGGGTTCGAAAAATGTGATGGTGAACCCAAACTCTACATCAAAGAAAATGATGGTAATATCCTTATCGTTGTTTTATATGTAGATGATTTAATCTTTACTAGCAATGAATTTTCTCTCATTTTTTATTTTAAAGCAATCATAAAGAGTGAATTTGAAATGAGTGATTTAGGTTTATTGAGATACTTCTTGGGCCTATAAATAAAGAAAAATGAAAACGGAATTTTTATTTCCCAAGTCAAATATGTTGCAGAAGTTTTGAAGAGACTTAACATGCAGCACAACAAAGCAGCAATAACTCCAACTGTCATGGGGTTAGAGTTAAGAAAAGAAGATTGCAGGAATAATTTCGATCCGACATTGTACAAGAGCATAGTTGGCAGCTTGATGTATTTGACTACAACTAGGCCTGATATTATGTATGTTGTAAGTTTAATTTCCAGATTCATGGAGACAGAAAAGGAACACAATAGCAAGTAGTCAAAATAATTCTAAGGTATGTGAATGGAATGAAAGAGTATGATGTTCTATACTCCTCAACTGATAATTTTAAGTTGATTCGATACACTGACACTGATTGGGCTGGAAGTGTAGATGATATGAAGAGCACATCTGGGTATATGTTTCATTTGGGATCGGGAGCCATTTCATGGGCTTCAAAGAAGAAACCAATAGTTGCTTTATCAACAGCAGAAGTAGAATGTGTGGTAGCAACAACAACAACATGTCAAGAAGTTTGGATGAGAAGGATGAAGAGAGATTTATGTCATGAGCAAGACAAGGGAACTACAATTTATTGTGATAATAGCTCAGTAATAGCATTATCAAAGAATTATGTTTTCCACAAGAGAAAAAAGAAAATAGATGTAAAATATAACATGGTGATATTGTTTTTCAGCATTGCAGGACAAAGGAATAGTTTGTTGATATCCTCACATCCATTAGCACAGAATATTTTTGAGTATCTCATAAAATGTTTCGGAATGAATGATGGCAGCAGTTTTGATTAAGGGGGAGTGTTGGTATTTTACTCCCAACCATTGCCATGAATAAGGAGTGGCACAACCAACAATTTCATCAATTTTGAATGCAGAGAAGGACAACAACAGATCCAAAGGACTAGAGCCACATCCACGCAAAACAGCAAAACAGAGTACCAAGCCTTTAACTCTGTGTTTTATTTCCAACCACCATTTTTGACTAACATTTTATCTTTTCCCGCAGCGCATTTCACAACTTTTATCATTTACTCATAGCCTTGTCCATTGTTAAGTTAAGTCTCCACCGATGTGATATCGGCGGGACCCACCTACATTTCTGCATTACCAGCCGTTGAGAAAAACCTTTTTTATGTTGCCTATTTCTTTTTATTCGTGCATTTCGCACTTACCTTTCTTTAAGCCGCCTGCATAGCACACTTTGCAAGTTTTAGGTTTTACCTTTTATGCAGCCCGCAACTTATTTTATTTTGTTTGCAATGCGATTGCAGGATAGGGCACGTGTCAAGCTGAGGAGGGCAGCGCATTTCTCTGAGTGCAAGTTTTACCACTTATCTTTTCGGCAGCCCCAAGCTATTTTTTTTTTTGCGATGCAATGTGTTAACACCCATGCATATCAACAAGTGCGGTCACTGTTGATGTCAGATCAGAAATAACCCACGAGCACAAGTAGCCCGTTGTTTAATCCAAAGGGTGCCCCCATTTCTGACCTCCTTGGGTGTCTTTTGACCGAGATCTATGGCTGATATCTACTATGGGGGAACAAAACCGACGACCGAACCGTACCCTGAGGTCCCTCGGCAGTGACATATTTCACCTATTAAAAGTTATTTTCTCCAATGCATGGATGCGTTGTGGATCAAAACCACATTGCATAAAATTTCATATCTTCCCTTTTGTGTGTTTGAATGTTTGTTCGCGTTTTTTCTTGTGTAATCCAGAAATATGGCCTGCATGCCGATTAATAAAGAAATGGGTCTTTTGATGGCCAAGGACTAATGTTGTTGAACGTCTGTTCACAGCATTGAACAACATTGATTAGACTTAGGTTTTCAAGCTTCATCTATCTAGATATAAGCTATGTAATTTCTCATTAGATTGATGAGAGTTGAAAAGAAAAATTGAAGCTTCAATCATCTCCTATGTATCGCTGCCTATATATTGACTATTAATTTTTGCAATTTTTTGTATTTTTTGTGTTGTGGGGTAGCATCCCTCTGTTATTGATTTCGTTCAATATTTTCAACACCATATATGGCATAATAATGTAAATATTTCTTCCTGAATTTATACATACAAGTTCACCAGTATAGGCCTGGAAATTTTCTATAGAAGGCATTGAATATTGAATTACGAGTGAAGAATCAACAAAGGAAAATGGGATCAAGGGGTGGTGTAAAGTTGGCAGAAATAAATTGGATTATTTTAGTTCTATGCCTTTTTTTCACGGTAGGATTCAATGATACTGCCTCAAGAGGGAATGCTTATGGAACTGTTGTTATCATTGTTATGCTATGACAACATCTGCTATGTCACATGTTATAAGCATTGTATAGCAAATATTTCCTATGGAATATTGGTTTGCTTCTCTTCTTTAGATAGATTCAAGGACCCTACCTCTCAATCTCTATTATGAAAGTTCCATAAGGAGTTGGGATCCTCTTGATTTGTAAGCGATAATTATGGTTATCATGTAGAGAATTTGATAAAGAGAATTTTCTGAGGCACCAATGTTAAGGGTGTCTTTTGAGATATCAAGATAGAAGGAAAATAAAATAAAATGTTAGCTGCTATAGAATATTTTGTTCATTAATTTTGTTTTTACTTTATAATATATTTCTAAATCCTTGCATATTATAAATTTGTATGTGGCTTAAGAAGAATACCTCGTATTATTTAAAATTAAGGTTTAGAAATCCTTAGAAGAAGTATACAATATTCATGGCAAGTAGTTGTTGAAATGGTGACTCTATCATAGCTAGATGTACATGTCTTCAATCAATTTGAAATTTCATTATTTGTCTCAAGTTTTAAGCAACTGGCCTTCTATTCATCTTAAATTCTTGAAAATTTTTACAGTTGAGGAACCATGATGCTTGCATTAGATATGATGACCTTTTAAAATCATAATATTTCTGTTAACTTAATAGTAGGAGATAGAGTCTACTGTCTTCAAGAATATTGTTATTTGTGCCAAGGATTTAGAAAATGGTCTAATAAAGTATTTTATAGAATTTGGGAAATAAAAATCCAGTAACCTACATTATTAAACATAGAAAAAAGGTTGAGGGGGACTTAGATGACACATTCTAGCATTGGCTAAGTGAGTATCATGTGCCTTTGTGCTTGTTGAAGGATTTTGAACAAGAAGTGCAATTATGTGCCCACCCAAAGAAAGGCTGAAAGATATTTTGTAAGGTTCATTGCATATTCTACAAAATTTCCAAGTTGGATGTATTTGACATCATATTGAAAAAACAAGAGAATCATGAGAAATGTTCATGTACTCATTCGAACAAGGATGTATTGATCCGGTATGTAGTGATTTTTTTCCTGTTTGTTACCGAAAATCCCCGTAATTATTCAGGATTATGTGGTAATGCACTTAATGGGTTCCAATCTTGTTATGAAATTTTATGGTCTACTATTGTACCATGCACTTGTCTACAAGATTATATATTATTACAATGATAGGTGTAGATACCATTTCTAATTACTGTCCACTTTAGTAGAATTAAATCATTTTTTTAATGAACTTTTATTGATAAATAGTTTAGATGTGTTTTGGAGTAATATTCTATCGTCATTGTTGACAATGAAAATTAAATATAAAATTCTAATCATATGTCCTTGTTCCTTAACCCAGCTGTTTTGTATTAAGGAACTTAGTCATGGAGGTTTGAATGGCATGAAAATGTTTTGTGTTAGTGAAAAAATGTTGCATATTTGCGCATATTGAAACCCTCTCTAAAGGCCATTGGTGAGGAAATGGTCCCAGAGGACATGTGGTAGGTTCCATATTTTCTAGAGCCAAGTAGAACATAAATGGAGCATTATAGATTTAATGTTCCACGATTGTGAGTTATTATAGTTTCCAATTTTGTTTTTGTTTGCTATTTTTGGTTTTGATTTCTAGTTTTTCTTGTAATGGGAAATTTTGGGGTTCTTTTGGATCAATAATCAAAAGTTGACTCAGCTAAATTTCCATGGATCCAAATGTTGGATTTTTTAAGAACCTTGATGGCTTTCAACCATGTGAATTGACTGAGCTAAACGATGGAACACATGTGTTTGTTGTTTATGGTCAAAAACTTTATATTATTTGAAATGAACTACTCCATTCTTGAGTTGATTTCCACTTTTGAACTTACATATTAAAAGTAAAAATGGAACATAAATTAGGAGAGTTTTAATATCTACCTGTTAAAAATAAATTTTCCCTAATTGTTAATACACATAAAGCTAAAACCATTTGGTTGTATTTTTATGTTATTTGATCTGCTTTTTTCATTTTCAAGGTGATAAATTATTTAAAGTTGTAATTTATAAAATAGAAATTATTTGTGTTGAATACTTTTATGAAGGAACATAGAAAATCCGCGAGGAGGCCCAAATTTTGACTAAATGTATTGATATTTCCAAATTTATAGATGAATATAGGGACGTCGGTATTTACATTTGGATGTAAGGGGGCAAGTTTGTTTCATAATTAATTAGTGCATCTAAGGAATATTTACAAATTAATTTTTCTACATGGTTTACTTCAGACATGTTTTGGCTCAGTTTACAAAAATGACTGCTAGATATTCTGAGGAAATTCAATTTGTTAGTTCATCTGTAGAGATTTCACATTCAAGTGATTCTTGTGACATACTAGTTTCTCATGTTAATATGAATTGTGGTGTAGGTGTTGATTATTGTATTCATGGAAAAAAAAAAATATTATAAAACAAAATTGTATATTTAGATAATTATTATATAAGAGCGTTGCTTATAGATCCATTCTTAATGAGTCACATGACTTATATTCTTTCTTGGCGTCGATCAGGGCTTAAAATAGATTGAATTCAACTACACAAGGCCTCTATAATGTCCTTTTTATAGGAGTCCAATACTATCTTGACTTATTCTTCTAGTTTCCTGACGAGCATTCCTTTCCCAGAAACACATTTTTAGGATGTGGTTTATGTAAATCTTCAGCTCGGTGACTTTTGGAATATCATGCATAAACAAGAAATTTGTCCATACTTGAAATGGTTTCTAGACTCCATACACTTGAATGGAATGTTCTTGCTGTCTAGATATTGTACCCAACAATAATGTAGAATCTATAGTCTAGTAATGGTTTTTTTTGTGATTTATGTTACATATTCCCAGACCATAAGAAAGGTCACATTGTATTCTTCACTTTTTCAATATTTAAGTGTGCGATAATTGGGAATGCAAAGCTTGAAGTATTACACATTCCATATTTGAAGGAGAGCCTTTGATAGGGGTTAAACCATACTGTTTAGTGCTTCTTCATAGACATTGTGGATCTTTCCATATTCAAGGACCCCCTTTGAAGGCCGTAGACCTCTCTTCGGGGTCCTAAAAACACTAAGAATAAACTGTGTGGCAATTGTTTGATAGACCACCATTCCTAAATTTCATGTTTTTTTTATCCATTTCACTATTGCTTCTATTGAAGGTCATATATCCATGAAATGACATATTAAATCCTTTTTGGGAAAGGTCCTTAAAATTTTCTAACAACATATGATGATTGGAATTTGAGAATGAGATTCACTATTTCTAAAATTTTAACACTCAAACTTCGTTACGCAGGGGAATTTTTGGCTGTCATTTTAAGTAGTTGATGTAGACACCCAATGGAGAATTTTTAGGGTTAAAACTCATATCTGGTGCCTCTCATACTTGATGGATTTATTTTCCTCTACTACAAAGTAGAATAAAGAGAAAGTCAATTCCTACATGAGAATATACCTTTTGGTGAAATTTTCTAGGATCATGGAGAAAATTTTTTTTGCAACACATGTTCCACCATAGAGGATGCCCACTAAATACCACCACATGTGCACAAAACTTACAGAAGCAAAATGCATTTGAAGCAACTAGATACATGGCTTCTCAGGCCCCTAAACCTACTTTCCACAAGCATGCAGATTAATCATTAAAAATCATTCCTCTAGATTATGGATTTACTGAGGTCCCTCCCTTTCATGTAGAAGATACTTTTCCTTTTCCTTAGAGAGACTTGAAATCAGATTTCAAATACCTTGGTTTCTTTCTTAAACCAAATTTTCACAAGTTTTCACATTTGGTATCTTAAATTTTGTTGCATTTAACACTCAAAAAAGTTTTCGAAGTCTCGTTTGGCATTGACTTCCTAGATTTTGCATGTAGCATGTGAATATTGTATAGTTTCGTTATTATTTTTGGTTGAAGAATATTTTTTGTTAATCCTAATTTTATGCTATACCCTCTAAAAATATTGAATGGACAATCTATAAGACTCAAAATTATGAAGGATATGTAAAAAAAGCTAAACACGGAAATAAAAATGGAGTAGAAATTTGTTTTTATGTATTCAACTGTGTCAAAAATGAGATAAATATAATAATAATTTATTGTACATGTGGAAATCACACTCCATATCTTGTAAAAGTAAACTGAGTCTCTAGGAACAAGTTGTAAGATGCATGCTTATATTAGGTCTGTATGTGCATTTCAAAATATTTTGTTTAGTTATTTGTGTCTAAATATTGCTTCAAATGTGACCATACACTGGAAATTTAAACTTTTGATTTCTCATGGCAAGAATTCTACACAATAGTTTAATGGTGCAGAGTTTGGTAACTTTGGTGGTAATTAATCTCATTTATTTATTTTTATTTTCATTCATTCAGGTGAAACATGAACTTATTTAGTTTTTTTAAATACTTTGATTGAATTTTTCATTAAAATGCCAGTATTTTTATAAAAAAAAATGATCAAGTGTATGAAGTCCTACCTCAAGCATGAATTTGTAGATCTCAACGTTTTATAATTTTTCTTTTGGAGAATCATTCGAAGAAGTGTGTAAGTGGGGCCATTGTATTAAGTCCTTTTGTAAACTTTTCCATGTGTTGTAAAGGAATTTCTATAGTATCATTATATTGAAAACAATGATGAGGGTTTTAATAGATATTTTAATTTAAAAATTATATGAGATCACATTATTAATATTTAAATGAATATCTATTGGTTTCAGTTCGAAGACCTTGGATTCATCCTCTAGGCCTGGACTATCCAAGAAATGGAGCTTCTAGTCTTTAGCATGACTCTCGATTGGTGGATGATATTGGTTTCACAGTTTTTAGAGGTCAATTATTAAATGAATTGAAAGGTGAAAAGACATGTGCAATGCATTGGCAACACAAAAAGAATGTTTTGAAGTGATTCAACAATATTTCATGTGTAAACTGTAGTCGAATCAATATTCCATTGGAAACTCATATTGTAGTACTTGGAATTTCATATGATAAAATTTGTGGTTCAAATTATTTGCGATTGTATTTGATATTTTTTGTGTCGTTATCAACTTATGAGAATGCATAATTTACGTGTTTTCATATTAAATGAGCATGAATATTGTATGTTAATTTTTTAATATATTTGAAAAATCATAATAACTCATTTATGTTGATTAGAAATGAACACAAATAAAATGAATATAAAAATAGTAAATTAGTAGTTTATATTAATTAATAATAACACCAAATAAAATGAATATACAACCACTAAATCACTTTTTTATAATGATTACTAATGAAGGTAAGTGAATATAAAGTACTAAATTAGTCATTTATATAATGAATGTGAACTAACAAAACAAGATAAATGACTATTGCAAATGATACATTTTTTATTACAAATGACGACTAAATTTTGCATATATAGGACTATTAGTAGCTAATTTACAATGTCTTATAACACGATGAAAATTTAGTCATATTTCTTTGATCATTAATTTGTTTTAAATGCTCGCGAAAATTTGCATATATATGACTATTAGTAAATAATTTACAATACCTTATAACATGACCAACATCTTGGTCATATTTGTTTGGCGATTAATTGGTTTTCTTCGGTGATCATATAGTAATATATGTTGTTGTATATTTGGTCATTAATTGTGACAATTAATGACTAAATCAATGAATAAATTAATGACCAAATTTATCAATAAATATAATACTATACAATAAAATTGAGACAACCAATTAATGACTAATTTAAAAATGAATATAAGTTGGTCGCATTATAAGATACTGTAAATTAGCTAGTATTGGTCACCTACTAAAAAATGGTTGTTTATATGGAAATTGTAGACATTTTTATAGTACCTAATTATCCATTTTGTACTAGTGTTTGTTCTTGTCCCATGGTATTCCTTCTATATGGTTGTTTACCCTTTGCTACCAACTCCAAATCCTAATTACTAGAGTCCAAATTAAATCTCTTCATCCTTTCCTCCTCTTGTAGAAGCATTCCTATCAATTCATCAAATATAGGGGGCTTCTCCCTAAATGAGAGACTTGAAATAAAAATTTGATAGTATGGCATTAAGCCATTTAATGTGATGGTGACCAAGTGAGTACTAGACACCTTTTCACTAATATGTTGTAGCTTATCACTTAATTCTTTGACACGAGATATGAAATTGCTTATATTTTCATTTGATTCCATTTTCAAAGATAAAAGCTTAGTGTTTAAAAAAAAGATCTAGTTTGTAGTTTTTGTCTCATACAAACCCCTGAGCATATCTCACATTTCCTTGGATGTTTTTCAATCCCTTATGTGAGAAATAATATTGCCTTTACATACATATGCAACAACACCTTCACTTTTGTCTCTAGTTTCTCCCAATCTATAATAGAAGCTGCAAAAATGGGTTTGGGATCATCCCCACTCACAACGGACCTCAAAGTATAACCCTATACAATTGTGAGCAAATTAAATTTCCAATTCACATAATATCCTCCATCAATATTGGTGGGATCATTCAAGTAAGTAGTAGCTAGAAAATTTGACATGATGACAACAAATATTTCTCTAATCAACAAAATGCAATGAAATCCACCAAATCTAAAGTCAAATGTAGCCAAATTCACCAAATACAATGTGATCTCATAAGAAAAATAATAAAATCTCATTTAAGGGATTTTCTCCGCATAAAATTTACACCAAATTCACCATTACCATACCTAAAATACACATTAATAATTTAATAATCCTTTTAAGAACATTATTTCTCCTTAAAAAAAAACTACGCACAATAACCACCACACAACTCACAATGGCCAACACAATTTTAATTTTACCCACTATAAAAGAAAATAGCAATTACTTTTCCATTTTAATCTCCGTTCACCAATTGAAAAAAAAATATTTCTCCTCTAATCTCTCCACGTGCAATTTATTTTCCAGAAATTAAATATTTATAACACCATTACCATAAATATTCTTCATAAACTTCAGGTCACAAAAACTCTATACCAGAAGTTTCATTACATAGAAAAGTAAAAAATAGTGGACTATTCCATGTGGTAAATAAACGCTAAAAAATAATTAGAAATGGTGACTTATGGCACAAATTTTCCTTAATTTTCATGCAAATGTAGATGCCAACATGAAATATTTTCAAGTGGCGGTAACTGTAGTCTTTGCTTCACCATTAATTCACTCAACTGGCTATGGCACAATCTTTCAGCACCCACACAGGGCTCACAATCTGGCACAATCTTTCTTACTCCGAACCAATTAGAGAAGCAACATCTACAATATTTTTTACAAAAGATCACTTCCACAGGGTGCCCACACAACAAGGTAATACAACTCATTGCACACTAATTCTCCCAACCGCGACTATATATTTCAAAATTCACACTTCTCGAAGGCTTCCCAAGGGTTGTTTCACTCTTCACACTCCTCACAACTGTAACCCTATGAATATTCACCAACTCTGACACCATGTGAGAGGATAACTAAAAACACAAAAACCTCTTCATTCCACATAATTCAATTTATACATCAAGGAGCCATAGGAACTACAATGCATTCATCGAATTCGATTTTTTTTTCACTAACTCTTGCTGATTATTGATTATGATCCATCTACCAGCGACTAGGGAATAGCTATCAACATCATCGAGATCAATATTATGACAATTAGATATTCCCTTTAGTACTCTATTATTTCCCCTTACTTGCAGTCTTTACCTTTGCAACCTAAAATTATTATAAAACAATAATTTACATAACTATATTTTAACGTAACTCTAGGTTAACGATGTATTAATGAGATGGACCTATTTATTTTTTAAATGTATTTATGTATCCATAGGTACCAAATGGGTATGGAAGTAAAACATTTGAATGGGAATCATATTAGGGTATCAAGCACTTAGCTTGAGGTAACATATTAGCTTCATCAATTATTGCATTTGATATTATTAAATGTAGAATTCCTTAAGTGAAGATATATGCGGATTTCTATTTGGGTTTTAATACTTTGATATTTAGGGTGCATAAAATACAATTATCGGAATGTAATGAAAGTTACTGTTAGTAATTAAGGTTTATGAAGTTGTGTACAATTAGTGTAAATAGGGCTTACTAGAACACTTTTCTTACTGGAAAGTTTTTCTTGTTAATAAAAGTGGTATATATAGAGATATAAACATTGTAAAATATGTATATTGGAAATAATTTTAATACGAAATATGTACCATCAGAGAGGTGATTCCATATAGATAAAGGTATCTTGTTTAGTCTTATATGGTCATTGTGTTCCTTACCCTAATTCCTCTATAAGAATATTTAGATAAAAATTGTGTTATTGCATATAATATTTCTATTGGGTATCATATAAGTGGTACAAGTGGTATCTTATCAAGTGGTACAAGTGATGTTTGTAGATATGAGGGGTTTGTGCCTCTTGTGAGTAGGTACTCACAAACATTTATGTAATAAAGTTGTTTTTTTTATTTACAACATAATAAAAACAATTGTTTTTCTCCCCAAAGGGTTTCCCAGTTAAATAAATGTACATTTTTCATGTTGGCTTGCTACTTGTTAACCTCATTAGATTGAATGATTGGTTGAAGTGTAAAATTTGTAAAATAATAATTCACCCAACTTCTCAGTATATATTTATTCCCATCAATTTTCTTCTATATTTGGTTATTATATCCATTTACAATGAACAAGCTTTCAGCCTCCTAGAAATGGAGCCAAATCCATATGTGGTTTGAAATGAGTTAATTGTATTCCTTCTTTATTTCCCAATTGATATTATCTTTAGGCTCTTCGTAATATTTAGGATCAGAAGCTAATTCCATATACCAGTGCATGGGCATGCATGGTTTTGTATTTGTAAGTGCATATTCAAATTTTTCCACTTCAAATTTCCTTATAGGATCGTCTAAGATATAACTCATGAGGTGCCACTTTTGTGTCGAAGGTGGCGGGGAATCTAAATCTTATATGAACTCCTCATTAGGTTTTCAATTATTATAATAAGTCCTTGATGATTCATCATCTCAAATACATAAATCTAGAAGTGGCGAAGGTTTTCAAGGAGGTTCCTTTGAAGTTGGATATAGAGGATATTCTTCGAGATTTACACTCCTCCCAATAAATATTTTTTATGTGGAAATATATAGAAACATGTACACTTTGACTCAATCCGAATATCCAATGAACATGCACTACTTTACCCATGGCTCTAAATCCTTGCGTGTATCCAATGAATTTCAAGCCCATGCTTATGATCTGAGGATACGAAGGTGTGTGAATTTAAGTTTATTACTGCATTATGCCTAACAAGGAGTTTCAACCTTCATGGATTTGTGTGGTATTATGTTCTAGATGTAAGAAACATAGTTGATTTATTCATCCCATAAATTTGAAGGTAATGACCGTGCATGCATCATGTAGTTTTCCATTTATTTTAGTGTTCTATTCTTCCTTTTCTACAATGTCATTTTTCTATGGAGTGTATGACATTGTGTGTTGTCACTGAATACCTTCTTCTGAAAAAAGTATTTCCATTTCTTTATTCACATATTCCCACCGTTATCTATGTGCAATATCTTAATGCCTTTTCCTGCCTATTTTTTTGCATGTATTTAAGGACCTTGAAAGCTGCAAATACCTATAACTTTGATTTCATCAAATACACCCAAGTATAGTGTGACCAATCATCTATAAATTTAAGACTTAGTATTATATGGGTGGGGAAAATATCCAGTAATATCTTTGTGCACAAACTCGATGATAGATGATGCTCGTGTTGCCTCTCCTTTCTAGAAATTTTCCTCTCGATGGTTTACGATAATGCGGCCATGCGAAACTTATAACCATTCCTTCTCTATTGAGTTGTGTGAGGTAATCGTAATTCAAATGCCTGAATATTCATTCCATAATGCACTTTCTTTTTTTTCACGTACTAGTAACATAACAAAAAAATTCATATCCAAATTTAAAAAAATAATACAAACTTGTGGAATGGTATGCTTTACCGACCACAACTATAGAGTCATATGCCATGTAGAAGATGGTAATAGTTTCAGGTGTAAATTCTAGCCACTTTCCTCCATCGGAATGCATTATAGGCTCGACTGGAATTAAGTTTATGTATATTTATGGGACATGCAATAGGTCCTAATAGAATTCATTCTCCATATATACTGTTCCTTATCCATGTGCTTGGCTAGGGGTATTATCTCCCATTAATATGGGAGGAATAGAACATGTTTCCATGGCTAAAAATCAATCTCATGGGGAAGCCATATGGTGTGACACCCCACTATGAATAATCCAAGAATGAGAAGAAGACAAAATTTCTACAAGTCCATGAGATTTACCTCAACCCCCTTATTGTTTCTCCATTTTGGAGCCAATAGGAATGTAATCTCTAGTATTGTGTTATTGGAATTTTTATGCCATGACTTTAGTATTCTTATTCTTGCATGTAGAATCAGGATGGAATTCGTTATTATAGTAAGTGCACTTTTTCTTGTCTTTCTTCTATCTCCCAATTTTGGAGCTAAAAGAGTCATCATTTGATCTAGAATTCGGTAATTTTATATTATCATGCTCCTTATTTCCTTTCTACTTTTCCTTATTCGTTTTTCTTCCCTCAACAACAAGTGCATCCACATTGGAACTTTAGATGATTCCCATTTTCATAATTTCGTCATGTTATTACATGAGAGACTCAATGAAAGGGTCCATCGGTGGCCTCATCCAAGCTACACCCATCATTTATTTTGAATAATGGAATGAATAAATTAAAATAGATTATTATGATGTGTTCTTGCAGGGAATCAAGAGAATAAATTATTCCTCCTCCTTTCCAATATCGCACACCTTTATCTCTCGAAGTAGAAACTTTAACTTTATCAAAAGTCTTGTAGTGTTTCAAAATTTCTCGAGCTCAAAGATATGGAATTATTCTCCAACTTATGTGCACATATCATGTCTTGTTATCTATGAGAAGTAGGGCCATCCTTAACGCCTTGCAATATTGAATTGTGCAATGCCTAGACCTATCTCATGAGGCACTATGCATTGAAAATTCATAGTGAGAAATCCTAACATATCTGCATCTAAGACCTACATAATGCACATAAACCTACCTCTTTCCTCCTTACCACTGCACACTATGCACTCCTAGTTCCCACACCTTCATTTCTTACCTCCTGATCTTATGCACTACCCCCAAGAAGTTCTCTTCCTTAGCCCTTGGAGATTGTCCCTTCATAGTCAAAATTTTGCATGAGAATACATGGTAGACTAGGTGATTTCACGACTTATATTATCCTGTCATGAGTGAACTACACTTAATCGAGGTTCTATAATCCAAACATGGCAAGATGGTTCTCAAGGAGGTCATTAAGCACAATCTATAAGAAGACACATATTGAAGTGAAACCAATAGCAACCATTTTACAAGGAGATAAAGGAACTTTGAACTATGGTAGATGGGTGGAGACCAGGATGACATGGAAGAATATAATACCATAAAGAACACTTTTTGGTGGATGAAGATGAAATACAAGAAATATCTATCATGAAGTAAAATAATAAATAATATCAAAGAAAATAGCTTGACATTGATACACTACGATAAATTATGTCATAGTCACCAAATTATGGCTTCACAAAGTGTAATTATTATCTTGTCCATGTATTTTCCCACAATTTTTGGAATGCAGTTTTTTATTTTCCAAAATTGAGAAAATTTAAAATGTGTGGAAGCTCAAGAGTGACATATGGAATGTGGAAAGTCACTAGGAAATCCAAGAGTCATGAGGGAGGTCATGAGTCACATAAGAGGTGAAGAATAATCTCATTTTTTGTTATAAATAAACCCTCATAGCTCAAGAAAATGAATTTCCACCTTGGATTCTCAAGCTAGGCATAAGAGAGTCCTTTTGACGAGAAAGTGGTGGCTTGAAATTCCACTATTGGAGCTAGTAATGTCTCATTGTAATTGTCTATCTTGGAACTTTCACCTAATTATTTGAAACTCTTAGAACAATTGCACCTTCATGCATGTATCGTGAATTTTGTACGACTATTGTTTCATTTTTTCTAGTGCATGTTTGTGTTTAAACATACTATGTAAAACTAATTATTTCATTTTCTTTAGTATACATATTTTAATTGTGCGCCTCTTGATTTCATGAACATTGTTTCTTTGTGAGCTATTTCACAAGATAAGTAATGATTATTTTAGATATATGTGTGTATCTTATTATGATAGTACTATTACTTTTCTTCTAAGGACACATTTTCTCTTTTTGTTCCATGGAAGAACTTTTATACACATTTTCATCAAGTATTTCAAAAGGCTTATAGGTTTCTTATCTTGAAAGAGTATGCATACTCTTTTATGTTGTTTATTGCAACCAAGACAAATATTTAAGATTTTTATAACCAGACCCATTTCCTAGAATGGGCTCATACTCCAAATGATGTGAGGTCTAGTTGGGAATTCATATCGGGTAGATTCCCTATATGTCAATGATTTATAGCAATGTGAATAGTTCCTAATTCATTCAAGCCAAGAGAGTACATTACACATGAAAAAATTTGGAATTTGAATTACAGGTACCTCCAATAGCTGAATAGAGAAGGAATGGTTATAATATTTCCTAAAATTCAATTTTCTCAAGGATTTTTTCATGCGCTCATTATGGGAAATCATCTAGGGGAAAATTTTGAGAAAGGAAAGGCAACAAGGGCATCATAAATCCTCAAGCTTCTCCAAGTGATATTACTAGACGTTTTTCCCTACCATATATGGGTCAGGTGAGGTATGTTCTTACATTTTTATATGACTAGTTAGGCTATACTTGGTTATATTTTATTAATTCCATGTCATAGGTATTTGCATGTTTCAAGAAATTCAAAGCACATGTAGAGAAAAAAGGAAAGTGAATCAAAATATTGCAGAAAGATAATGGGGGGGGGGGGGGAGGGTGGTACAAAAAAAAATCCATCGAAAGGATTTTTTGATATGAAAGTATTGAGTTACAAAACATATAGCTATACAATTAGCAACAAAAAAATGTGGCAAAAAGGAAGAGCGAGACATGAAAAGAAATTGCCAACTGCATGTTACATGCAAGGTCAATACCTTCGAATTAATGGGTTGAAGCAATAAATTATGTCGATTACATATAGTTTAGAGTGCACCACAAATCCATGAAGGGGGAAACTCCTTATAAGGTTTGGTGCAGTAAGAAAGCCAAAGTCACCCCCTTTTGTATCCTTTGATTGTGAACATGGAATCAAATTATGTTAGATAAGGGAAAGGCTTTAGAGACACATAGTAGCATGTTCATGTACCTTCAATACTCAGATGGCATAAAAGGGTTTAGGTTATTAGATATTGCAAAATAATAGCTCTTTATTGAGAGGATTGTAAAGTTTGAAGGGGATCCTCTACATGTAGCTCTAGAGGAACTCGTTGCACAACCTCCCCCACTTCTAGATGTCAATCTTTGAGATGAAGATTCTTCATGCACTTCTGATCAGAAATCTAAACCAATTGAGCAAGTTATATAAAATTCATATTCCCCACCACCTTTCGCAAAGAATTGTCACCTCATAAATGATCTCTTATATGACACGCAGAGGGGGGATGAACTACTATTTTACAATTTGTACACGTATTCAATGGATCATTCAATCTAATGCAACTAACAAATATAAAGACATGATTCACATGAAAAATGATGTACAAAGTGATTTAAGGTGGAAAAGCTTTCGAGAAAAAAAATACAAGTCTTGTTTCACTACTACATGTGGAGGTGTTTTAAGACAATTTTCTAGTGAATTGTCTTAATTAGAGACAAAAATAAAATTGTGTATCGTCTTAAATATTTTCTTTAAGAAAGTGTCTCAAAATTAGTGTCTCAAAAAATTGTCTCAAAATGAGTGTCCCAAAATTAGTGTCTCAAACAATTGTCTCTATTTGTCTATATAACGGCATAGGCGTTATTGTCTTTTAAGAGACAAATTCATTTGTCTCTCTAGAGACAATTTCATTTGTCTACGATTTGTCTTCGTAGAGACACTTTCATTTTTGTCTTTGTAGAGACAATAACATTTGTATCTTTATGGACAATAGCTGAGATCAAAAACGTATTATCTCTACAGAGACTATATGTCCATAATTCAAACTATTGTCTCTCTAGAGACAATATGAAAAAATGTTTTTAAAAAAATAAACAAATCATTTTAAATGTTATTTTAAGGTGGTTTCAACATTTCAAGTTCCCAAATAGTGATTTTAATTACCTTAAAACTATGTTTTTATGGAAAAAAAAGAATAAATTCCATTTTTTTTAAAGCTAACATCAGTCATTTTAAATCTAAGTAAAAAAAAAAAATTCAAAAAATTAACAATTCCGGAAAGAAACCTTGAAAATAATAAGGCATGACAATTATATTCGCTGAAAATAAATTCATGTCATTGAATTTGAACATGCAAGATCCTCATTTGGAACTTCATTTCATGACTATTATGAGGTAAAAGAAAAATGTACAATATTTCTCCATCTTACAAGAGAGTTTAATCTCTGACATATAAATCGAAAAGGTTCAATCACATTAAATGCTAGAAAAATAAATTCATATTTAGTGGTTAGATCCACCATTTCAACACCTTTGTATACATGGAATTGGCTTCCTTGATAACACAAAATAGAAAAAATGTATATGCATTCGAATGTCCAATTGATTTCCCAATTTACACTTAATTTCAGTGTTGTCATAACATAGATCTATGTTAAATATTAGCCTCGAATCAGTGAAATATCAGAGATCAGAACTAGCAGCTCCCATATTTCCACCATAGATTTTTGCTACAAATGATCCATATCCAAATGAATCGAAACTGAAGAGCACCTCCTGGTGGCTTCTGTATGTTCCACACAGCCTCATGGTTGGGTGTCATATAATGCCACCCAGAAGTATCCACCTACAAACACATCACAAGTGAAAAATTAATTAGCATATCAGTTTTCTCAATGCACTTTCACAAATTAATGGCATTGACTATTCTACCTGAGCAACATCCACATAAACTATGTCTGTCTAGCCTCCTTGGTACAGAAATTTCACAAAAACCTGGAATTTTTTTATGAATAGGCAGCAAGCAAAGGAAAACATGACTAGAAAATTTCCACACAGAGTTTGTGGTTCTAGACAATCTTAACAATGTTATGTTTATTGTTTTTTTTTAGACAGGTATAAGAATCTGTTTAGCTTTCATCTTCTATATTATTGCATTCTCAAACCATTTACAACTTCCACAATTTCATTTCAATAGAAGACTAATCTACATTTTCCTCAGACCATAGAACCCTCTAAAAAATCGCAAATCGCAGAACGCACCAAAAAACCACAAAAACACTTGCAAAACCATAAAGCTCCAAACTTCTTTATAGTTAATATTCAAGTTACTTGTTTATATTAATTGTAAATTAGTAACATTTTAAAAGTATGAAAACAATCATATGGTTATGCACTATTGTGTGTTTTGATAAACCAAATTATAAGTTAATGGAGTAAGCAATATCCAAATAAGTATATGACTGAAGTAACATTGTTATCATGGACATAGAAAGAATAATAGTATGCATTAATTTATGATTTAATTATTGTTCCAAACATTACTTTAATGTGTGGTAAATTGCAACATGTGTAAACTAGTTATTCAATCCAATAGCTCTAAGAAAAGTAATGGTTTAGAAATGTCTGTATCCTCTAAAACTTAGAGTTGTAAAGAAACATATATGATGTGGTATAACTAAATAGTGTTAGATGCATTTTGATTTCCATGCTTGGATCATACCATGTTTGAAACTCTCATTGGATTCATTTTTAATAATTTAAATGTGAAAATTAATCTTTAAGGAAGACAAAAACTCCATAATAATCAGTTTTTAAGGAAGACCAAAACATGTATATTTTCAAATATGTTATATTTATTTAAGTTATGTTTATTGTTCGTTTTTCTGACAGGTATAAGGATCTGTTTAGTTGAAAGAGAAAAACCTCTACAACATGTATATTTTCATATTTCTGAAATATTATAGAATCTATAATCGCTCATTTTTCAAAAATAAAAATTACACTGAGCTAGTTGTGCAAGATTCTTCATGGATGTGGACTGCTAGTACTTATTGTAGTATGCCATCATCGAATTTTCTGTGCAACAACTCTGCCCTGGTGAAATAACAGTCCATTTATCACAACTTCATTGAATATTGTAGCAACAATGATATTTAAATTTTATTTCTAAGTATAAGAAAATGAGTAACTTATAGACTGATTAGAAAACACTTCATAGTTAGAAACTAGGGTAGAAACTATTGCGAACACAAGTTGGATTTATTTTATTGTTATTTAATTCACATTCCGATAACACATTCCACTGAAGAATTCAAAAAACCTATAACTCATGATGGCAGTTCCATGCAAGTGGATCTTGTCCTCTTGCATAGTGATTGTGTGGTAAGAATTGTCTATACTCATCATATAAAGTTTTATAGAGATCCTTTGACTTCCTATGCAATGATTTTGGCCCACATGATGGACAACCATGTTTCCCCTTTGTAGCCCTAAACTAATATTGGAAACAAATTTAGTAATTACTAAAATGAAGGCAATAATTATAAATTAATTTATAATTTATTACAACAAAAAATATTACCACAACAAATAGAGAGCCCCTACAAATAGACATGTATAGCAATCTGTTTATTTGAAAGAGAACAACCTCGACGAGGAAGTCCAGAGGCAAATATTCCAAATACACCATGTCATCTGTGAAGTGGAAATACCAACTGTCGCAAATGTAACTATGTTGGGTTGGAATAACAGGAGAGCTCCACTTAAATGGAGAAGCAAGTTATATGAAAATGTGCTTGGTGTTGAACTGTATAAATTATTGTGAACTACTGCAATATTACAGAAAAACAACGGTTCAATGGAACTCTCATGAACAAGAGTCCATGAATAGTTTCAATGTCGGAAGTATGATGTAGGGACATCATTAGTTGCTTTCTAGAAGTTTAGAAGTGTCACATAGGAGTTTGATTGTAGGAAATTATTTGTATTTGAATAATGGATTTGCTTTGCTGCCAAGTGGAGCTCGAGATCATTTGGAGGGTTGAGAGTCATCCAACATGTAACGACATGTATGTTTTAGTTTAGGAAATAATGGTTGATTTTATTTTCTTCTATTTTAGTTAATAGATTCTATTTATGTGGATCTAGATTGAAGCAATATTTTTCGTCTTTCCATTCCTGTAATTCAAAGTAGAAGGGGATGTGTGTCACCGGAAGTGTGTGGAGAGAATGGATCACGAATTTGAGGAAAATTGCCTCTTTCTATTTCCTCAATCCAAGTTAATAAAATATATTTTGTAAATATTAGATTTCTTTTCATTTTACTGTTGTTGGGAAAATAGGAAAAGAGGAAAAACAGAGTAGGTACTCTATACATGAGAAAAATCATCCATGTTTTGTTCTATGTAGCCTATTCTCTTTACAAAGTAATATTGTATATGAAATGCATTGGATTTCTAGGTCATGTGTATGTCAATGTATCAAACTCCTATTTCATTCCAGGGAAAGAAATAGAGGCCATCACAGTGACATTGCCCCTGCCTCCCAAATTCTTCTTCTGTCCATTATTTCTTCTTAAGAACAAGTTACTATTAGCACCCACAAGCCTTCCATCTTTGGCAGCCATGATCTCTCAAAAAAATAATCAGCAGACCTACAAATAGAGCTTGAAGCCCAGCTCAAAATCCGATCTAACCCTCTGGATTCCAGATAGGTGTACAAAATCCAGTTATTGCCCTCGAGAAAAACTAAAGCCAATAACAAGGATGTCTACAGGTATAAGTATCAGAGCACAAGGGAAAAATAAAATGAGGGGCCTGTAAGAAAAGAAGGAAGACATTAATTTCTTTGGTGGGCAAGCTCAAGTATATATAATAATCCCAAACCCATCTCGAAAAGCCACTTCATAGGCTGGGTTCCAATTAGTCCCACCCTTTGGCAACCAAATAAAGTCATGAAATCAACGATAGAGATGTGGGCCCAAATATTAAAGGATAACTTTTGCTTAGAAAAAACAAAATGTGTGGCCAATGGAATCCACCACCATTATTAGAGGAAATCTTCACATAAAACATGGCGGTTTGGATTTATTCATGAAGAAATCTAAAAGCGTGGAAGCATTGTATTAACTTTTAAATATGAAATATGTCAATAAGAACTATGCCATATTTGTAGGGCTTGCCTGATAGCATGCGCTACACCCAATTCCATTCCTGTAGAGATCAGAACTAGCAACTCCCAGATTTCCACCATAGAGTTTTGTTGCAAATGATCTGTATCCACACGAATCGGAACTGGAGAGCACCTCCTCGTGGCTTCTGTATGTCCCACCTAGCCCCATGGTTGCGTGTCATATAAAAACACCTAGAAGTATCCACCTGAAAACACATCACAAGTGACAAACTAATTAGCATATTAGTTTTCTAAATTCACTTTCACAAATTAATGGCATCGACTAATCTACCTGAGCAACATCCAAGAAAACTATGTCTGTGTGGCCTCCTTGGTACAGAAATTGCCAGAGACGTTTATTTTCAGGCGGGAGCATTTACTGTATTTTAATTGCACACTAGGACGCAATAAAAACATTGGTGCTGCTATTTTTTTTAAAACATTGTTTGAATCTGATATGTTAATTGCATGAAAAGTATGTTATAAGCTTTTGATAGGTTGCAATAAAAACCATGGTACGAGATTTTTAAAAAAATCAGCAGCTTTGATCACTGGGGTTTAATACACATTGACCTGGTACGAGCTTTGAATACATTTAAAAAAAAAATGATTACAGACTAAAAAGAAAGATTTAATATAGATTAACATAGTGATTTTACATGTTGAGAGTTGTGCTTTTTTTTTTTAACATGGTGATTTTTTCTACATAGTTTTTTAGGTGAGTTCAGCTACGAGGTCAAGGTCCAATATTCCATTCATCCATTTTTCTTTCTATGCATTCTGGTATTTGAATTTGTTTGTGACACAACTTCAAAATCTCCTAAAGACATGTTTTTGCATTCGCGTGGCCAACATAGTTAACTACCGCATCTGAGACCAAGGAAAAGTCCCAGTAACCTTGACAATACACGAATGAGGCACATCTCAAAGAAAAAATCCAAGTCAAAATTATGGATGAATTCAATGAAATAGATAACCCTTGGTTGTGCCACATAACCCAAAGGCACAACCCACTTCATTAACAAAAACCCATTTCCCAAACAACAAAAAATATATGATCACAACATATTATATTTAATTTATATAATTCCCATATTGCATTGTAGATCAGTAGATTTAGTAAATTGTCATCTCTCTGACTATGATAGAAAAGGAGATTTTTCCTATACTCTAATAACCCCTTGTGAAAGCCTCCTACATACTTGACTGTAAAATTTAGCCATGCATTCAGAAATCATTCAATAGTTGTTTGGAAAGGGTAGAATCAAAAGCTTAGGCATTTCTCCGCCCCTGAAACCATGTGAACGTACCCAACCATAGAAATAGGATTTGACAATGCGGTCTGCGTATTAGAGCAACATAAACAATATACTGCGCCTATACTAAAATTGATAGCTATATCCACACCGAAGTAAAATTTACCCAAAAATGATACGCCTTCCCTTGCCAAATTACCAACACACTGATATAAAATGAAATCCCAAGACAATAGACATGTCAGGCATCTGAATCAGCTTTGCACACCACAACGTGTCATGATCGATTCAATAATGCGTCGATCTAAGGCCCGTCAAATTGAATTACATGAAAATATCACCTACGAAGGTATTTTTTCAAACAGTGCTATTGGATCTGCAAAAGGGGGGATTGATCTGTGTCCCTGAGGTTTGTTTGTGGATGCCCTAATGTATGGGTTTATGGAAATTTTGGCCATTCTCTCCTCTTAAACTAAAAATTACTCGGATTGTATGGATCAACTACCAGGCACACTACTACAGAGGCTTAAAACAACATGACATATCATCACATAAGAATACCCAAGGGTCTCTGAATATTCAATAAATGCTTAAAATTTCCATAGAATTTTGGTAAAATGGGTAGAGGAATACCTTCGTCAGCCTAATCATCGTCCTTCTTCACCAGGGGCTGAGCAAGCGCCATTGCTGTTCAATCAATGGTGGAAAGTCGATTTCAGAGTCCTCCTCGTCTCTGTAATGAGATGGGATATTACACGATCAAAATCACTCTGATACTCTATCATCTATCATGGGGTTTTATATGTTTGTGTAAATTTATAGCGAGCCTATTTGTGTGTTGCTTCTTTTCATCCTCCATCTGCAAAAAAAAATATAGAAAAAGACAGGTTGCTTTAGTTCTCGCATGTATTTTGCTCTCTTTTATTTATTTTAGTTTTCAGCTGACAGTTCTAGTGCCATTTTCATGTCTTTTGTTACTATTATTAGGAGTTTCTAAGATGCAGAATACGCAAGGGGAATTAAAAAAAAATGGAAAAAATATTAAAAGAAATATGGTCGATGTATATGTCAACATAACCTTGTAGGTTACCTTGTAATGCTATGTTTGACGTTTTAGTCAGCGCATAAAAAGGTAAAAACAAAACCATGGATTTCCGACAATTTATCTTTAACTTTATGTGGGCTGGAAAATCCAGTAAATAAAGTACACATCTCAAAAACTAGTTCTTTCTTTCTTAGCCTAAAAGTCTAAGTGGTTGGATATAAAAAAATTGTCCTGGTTTGCCAAAGTTTTGGCTTTAAAAAACCCGTGGAGAAGCATTTTTGGAGAGGAGCCCACATACACTTATGGAGATCTAGTCCTTGTGACCATTGCAGATTATCTCTCTAGAAAATGGTTTCAAGTATTTGGTTTTTTTTATCAAGCCTAACAACTACCATTTAGAGGACTAGAAGTGGATGATAAAAAGAGTGGAGCATAAAATTAATTAATAGTGCAGCCACTGGTTGTATCTTGGAGGTAGAATGATCCTAGCTAATAAAAATATTGGAAAACATTTTGGTCTATCGGTTGTCCGTAACTAAAATCCCCTCATTAGACAATTGATCTTTAACTTTCTGTGGGTTGGAAAATCTAGTAAATAAAGTATACATCTCAAAAACTAGTTCTTTCTTTCTTAGCCTAAAAGTCTAGGTGGTTGGGTACAAAAAAAATTTCCTGGTTTGCCAAAGCTCTGGCTTTAAAAAACCTGTGGAGAATCCTTTTTGGAGAGGACTTTGGAGTCAGATCATCAATGAAAAATATTTAAGAAGTTTGTCAATGATAGATTGGATTAGACTAAAGGCTTTTAAACCAGATAAAAGAGGCTCCATAGTGTGGAAACGGTTCATGGTAACCTTCCCCACTCTTTACAAATGACTAGTGTGGAAAGTAGGAGATGGAGAGAAAATCATTCTTTTCAAAGACCCTTTTATAGGTGGTGAATTGGTCTACAAGATATATTCCAATGGCCAACTATACTTGCACAACATAAGGAATAATGCCCCATCTAGCCTTCAAACAACTACTAGTTAACCTCAGATGAGCTTGGACTATCATGCGCTCTTGCCATGGAATGGAATTCCTTCACAAAATAATTAAACATCAATAGGATGTGGCTTACCAATTTCATCCTATGAAGCAATAGCTCATATTGAGATAACAACCAATGATAAATGGTGCAATGATCTCATTCAACACTAATCTTGATTTTTACTGCAAATGATTTGTATCCACAAGATAGCAGACAGATCGTAAGAGGGAGAGGTGATGGTAAAATAATTCTCCAAATTTCCAACTAACCTGTAGTCATATTTTTCAAATCTTCCTGAGCGCAGCAGTACTGCAGGACCATTCAATGATTCAGATCATAACAGTGCTTGATTTGGTTAACATGAGCTAAGTTATACATTTCAGAAAGTCAATTGTTTGACTTGGATTATTATCTATGAAATTTCTAAAATATTCTAGAATCTGTAATCGCTCAGTTTTCGAAAACAAAACTTACACTGAGCCAGTTGTGCAAGGTTCTTCGTGGATGTGGACTGCTGGTATTTGTTGTAGTATGTCGTCATTGAATTGTTTGTGTAGCAACTTCGCCCTAGTAACATAACAGTCCATTTATCATAACTTCACTGAATATTGTAGAAACAATGATATTTAAATTTCATTTCTAAGTATAAGAAAATCAGTAACTTATAGAGTGATTAGAAAACACTTCAGAGTTAGAAACTAGGGTAGAAATTATTACAACCACAAGTTGGATTTCTTTTATTATTATTTAATTCACATTCAGATGACACATTTCACTGAATAATACAACAAACCTATAACTAACGATGGCAGGTCCATGCAGTTGGATCTTGTCCTCCTCCATAGTGATTGAATGGTAGCACTGCCTTGCACATTGTATGATCAAGATGATTTTTTTTTAATATAGCTATATCCAGAGAAGTGAGTGAGGCACTCTATAATGGGAGATATTTAATTGTTAAATGATCAGTATCCATGGGATAGTAGACAGATTGTAAGAGGGAGGGGTGATGGTCAAATAATTCCCCAAATTTCCAACTAACCCATAGTCATATTTTCCAAATCAGCCTGAGCGCAGCACTGAAAGACCATTCAATGATTCAGATCATATCAGTTCTTGATTTTATTAACATGAGCTAAGTTATACATTTTAGAAATTCAATTGTTTGACTTCGATTATTATCTATGAAATTTCTGAAGTATTCTAGCATCTGTAATCGTTCAGTTTTCAAAAACAAAACTTACACTGAGCCGGCTGTGCAAGGTTCTTCGTGGATGTGGACTACTGCTGGTATTTGTTGTAGTATTTCATCATTAAATTGTTCGTGCAACAACTCCTCCTGGTGACATAACAGTCCATTTTCCATAACTTCACTGAATATTGTAGCAACAATGATATTTAAATTTCATTTCTAAGTATAAGAAAATGAGTAACTTATAGAGTGATTTGAAAACACTTCAGAGTTAGAAACGAAGGTAGAAACTATTACAAACACAAGTTGGATTTCTTTTATTTTTATTTAATTCACATTTAGATAACACATTCCACTAAAGAATTCAACAAACCTGCAACTAATGATGGCAGGTCCATGCAATTTGTTCTTGTCCTCCTGCATAGTTATTGAATGGTAGCGTTGCCTTGTACACTGTATGATCAAGAAGAATTTTGAATTCCTATAAAGTAAACCCTAATCTTGATAGTCAACTATTTTAACTATATGGTAGATAAAACAAAAATATGCACTCATGATGGTTGGCCTTCCTCTTGGAAACACAAACAATAAGCATTAAATTCAAAACAGGTATGATCTAAAATATAATTCTTGACAAAAACATCTTCAAGTATGAACTATCATAAGTGTACAAAGCCATACAGTCCAGAAGATTGTTGTAGGAGTGTCATTGAAGGAAACTACTGTTACCCCAAAGTCACAATATATTCAATTCATCATCTAGAGTCAAGGCATTGTTTTCGATGACACTCACATAAAAATAGTGTTGCAGGAAAATAAAGTACCTTCAAAATTTGTTTTGTTCCACAAAATTCAAAAAACAAAGTATCTTCAAAATTTATTTTGTTGCACACATAATTAGTTTATGTTTGGACCCTCACAACCTAGTGAACTCCTTAGAAGCTGGATCGATGCACATTCAAGGTATTAATATTTAACACATAGCAATCCTTCTTTTCCTCTTTCTACGAGGAGCTACTCTAATTGTGGGTGTGGATTGCTCATCACATTCAACACCCTCCTCATTATTTGTGTCTCCCATTTGTTGAAATTCAACAATGGTTTCTTACCAAGGTTCAGGAATGACAATTGAATAATTATGTGCAACAAACGATTCATCATGTGCTTGTATCTCCTCCTCATGCTCACTCCCATATGTTTCACCTGATGATTCTGATTGTTGGGATTCCTATACACAACACAATTTAACTTGTTAAAATAACATTATACCTCCAATTAAATTATTGCATATTTCATAAGATATTATAAAAAAATAACCTCATATTCATAACCATTAATTAATTTTTCCCCTCGATCTATCATGTTTGTTCATAGACCTTGGGAACCGTGGAATAAAACATATTTTAATTCTTCCTCTGAAGCTTCCTTCTGAAATTGGTGAACCTACATTAACAAAGATAATCATATTAATAAGATATAATGACTAATAAGATACAACTAACTCAACCCAGACATGGTTATTTTCCCTAAAATAGAAAATATAATAGATGAAAATATTCACTTACCATGCCACCAAGAATGCTATTATATCCACCAGATCCTAATTTATGAGATCCAATACTTGACACCCTAGCTTGGGTTGCTTTCGTTGTATCTCGAAGTCGTCTTTTACCTCCTCTTCGTAAAGATGGCCTATATTTTGGATTATTGTACATCTTCCTTTTAAACTTGGCATCTTTCATAAGTTCATCCCACGTCACTTGGCCTGTGATCCAAGCTAGATGTGGATACATCAAGTTTTTTGTCAACTTTGGCCTTAAATTGTCTCCTTTTGAGTGAATGTATTTACATCCAGTATCTCGAATAATTTCTTTATCAAAACCAGGATTCCCAAATTCTATTACAACATCTTTAAATAGTTCTTATTTTTTAGCATTAGTTTACTTCCTCCAATCCATCTGGATGGTATTGCCAAATAATTGTTCTACCCGACGAAAAATAAAGTAATAAAATTTTAACCCCATTTCATCCTTCAAGACATTTCCTTCTGAAGTGAGCAAGATTGTAACTTCTTACATTTCTTTTGTAGGTACCGATGATATTTTTGAAGTCTTGGGGGTTGAGGTAGATGCCCTTATAGGTACATCAGGCACTTTCTCACTTATTTCCTGCATTTACAAAGAAATTGTGGAACTATTAAAAATACAACCAGAATATGAAACTAATTTCATTTCTAAATTAATTATCCTAAACGTAATAAAAGAAATTATAAAAAAATTAAAATAATTTTACCTGCTCATTTGAAGTAGGCTCTGCACTCTCCAACAATGGCATTTCCCATAACTGAATTTTTTCAACCATTTCTTGTCTGATTTGAACATTTTCAGGAGTATCTAGTAGGAGCCTTAACATTCTTGATTGTGAATCTATGAGACTCCTCAAAGAAACTTGTTCCAGTCTTGGCGGAGAATTCTAATTGAACGCACATTTGATGGATTATTTATTAATTATGATGTACTCCTAATAGGAGCATGCAGGCACAATTCAACAAGGATACTAGGAACATCAATATCTGATGTAGAGGGCATGTTATGGGGTTCTGGTCTAGGTGGCGAGGGAATAACATAACCCTCTATACCAACATATTGTATACATGTTGGAGTCACCCTAGAAACATCCCGCAAGTCACAAATATAAATAATATGGAATAAAAGATGAATAATGTTGAAATATTTAAATTAGGTTTGATCTTCATAATGACATATGTAATCATGATTTTATGTAATTTATGTAAATAAGGAAAAACAAAATCATTTTTGTTATGTTTGAGGCAAGGGTTTCATGCTCAAGGATAATATAGATGAATAGCAAGAAAAAATTAAAATATGAAAGACATTTGGCATGGTTGAATGCATCTTAGTAAGAAGGCATCATGGTAAGCATACAAATTAAAGCAAGAGCTCATAGCTGAAGTAAAAGTATACAAACAAATAACATAATCAAGTAAAAATCACCTCCATTGTTATGCCCTATATTTATCAACAAATAACATAATAAAACTCACAAAAATAGATTGTTGAACCTTACATTTTTCATAACATTGGATGTATTAGGGGGCATAAACAATACCTGCATGCCAACATTTGATGTATTGACCAGCATAAATGAATCTTGCATGCCAAAAAAATGCATGCTTAGAAAAAACAAAAATATTTATAAATACATAAAGTGAAATAAGTTAATTTAATGCACAAAAATATTGATCAAGCTTTACCGCTAGCATAAGCTTAGATGTATTGAAACGTGTGATAGGGGTTGGAATGACTATAGAAATTGCCTGCATTCCAAAAATATAAATTAGCATAATATAATAAAGAACATAAGATAATTGAACCTATAAAATACGATATTCAAGCTTACCTCATGCACCATCATAGCAATGTATTGCCCTTGTGCATTTGTTAACATCTCCATAAAAGCGGTTAAGATCATTGAACCCCCCAATTCAGAAGTAACATTCTTAAAAAAACACATAATAACATAAAAATAAGAAATTATTGATTTGAGAACATATGCTAGTGACATTAATAATAGAATTCAAATTCACTAGCACATGAAAAATAACATAAACAAATTTCAATATGTTTCAATACATAAAAAACATAAACAATACTCAATATGCAAAGTTTTTTTAGGTTTATAGTATTATGTTTCTCTTTCCTAGGTGACGATGGCATAAAGTAAAGGTTTTCAAAAATTAAATTAAGAAATTGAAGTGTAGTAGATCAGGTGCCTCCACCAAATATATATGTTTTTTTCAATTAAAAACTTAAACATTCAAATTACTTAATGTCCATTAAAATTAGAAACTCAATACTTAACTGTAGTGAATCCTTACAAATATCTTAAAATAAACATAGTGATCAAAAAATTTCATCCTCACATGAAAATTCCTCATCTAATGGCATAAATACCCCATCATTAGTGGACCCTAAATCCACAAATAAATTAATACCATCATTTTCATACTCTTCATCACCTTCAACTATAGGTAAATTAAAATCAATAAATTCATCATCTTCATGCATTTGATGTCGATGTGGTTGGTCATGTCCTTTAGACATTTCAGTAAACGCATCATGATCTTCGTCTTGGTTATATGCATCATTGAAAATAACATCATCCCCATCTTGGCCATCTATGCCTTCTGGGGAACTTCTGCATCTTCAAGTAAATCATGGTCCTCTACTTCTGGAACAAATGTTACTCTTCATTCCCTTGGATCATAATCAATCAAAAATGAACAACCAGGATGTTCTAAATTTTGAATGAGAAAAAATTGGTCACATTGACTTGGAAACACATAAGGTTCAAAAGTGGCCGCAGACCTAGATGTATTGATTATATGGAATCCTTTATTATGGAGCAAGATAGTTTTTTCTTCTCCCACTTCGATAAGCTTGTACCATTCAACACGAAAAATAACTTTCTCTAGGGACATAAAATCAAGCTCTATAATATCCTCCAACACTCCATAGTAGCGAAGTGTGCTTGGTTGTCTATCATTTGCATGTGAATGACATTCCACCTCAAATGATGTTGAAATTCCACAATCATAATTTTGTCTCTTTTCATCAACTTTTCCGATGCGATAATGATGACCAAAATTCCACATTATTTTGCAATATCTTACCTAAATTCATAAAAATATTAACTAATTAGATTCAATGATATAAAATTTAATAGACAATTTATTAAATATATGCAACATATTAATATATATCACCTCCCCATTTATAGATCCTTTAATGAAATTCAACTGTTGTTGTGTCACTCTATACTTCCCTTTTGTTTCCTCATTTTCAATATTGGTCTTTAGCCAATTCCATGAGCATCTATTTGGCCACTTTCTTTTATGGCTTGTAGGCAATTCTTGATTAGTTTTTTCACCATTTCTATTATATATATTGGTCCATGCATTTTCATCTTCTAATTTCTTTTGTTCAGCGTACTTCTCCATCCATTCCAACATAAAGTCAGAATTGTATGCAACATACAAATGTAATGCCGCCCAATCCTTAGCATCTACAATGAAAAATATATTTTTTCAATGAATTAATAATTATTTATTTCCATGTATTATAAAACTGAAGATAAAAATAACTACTACTAACATTTTTTTTACCTTTTATCCTCTTTGAAGTCCCTTCACCCTCTAATTTTTCTCCTTCAAATGATTGAGTTTGGTTATAATTCCATAATCGTGGAGCTTCAATATGCAATTGAGGTAAGTACTCACTCAAATGAACCATTTCCTGGAAAACCATGTACCCCTCACAATTTTTTTTAAGACCTTCACACATCTCTCCACGAGCCACATTGTTCAAATATGAATAGGACCACATTGTTCAATCTCTTCTACTAGGTGTACAAGGTAGTGCTCTTGAGAATTAAAGAAGCTTGGAGGGTAGCACATTTGAATATCACACATCAAAATTGAAACATTCCTTTTCCAATACTTCAATTCATCCTGATGTATCTCTTTAGATGAGACCCATCTGCAAGTATTACCATGTATTACAATAAAGACTTGTGATTTCTCATAAACTAAAAGTAAAAACTCATATAAATGCATAACCAATGATGCACTTCAAATGATAAGATTCATGGAAGAGTATGCATCATGGATTGAAAATACCTCAGATATTTGCATAATTTGTAAATAGTCAAAGTGACAGCATGGTCAAAAGTACTTGGTATTGCTACAAGCAACACATATTGCATGACCATTAACAAATAACCATGTTCAAATATGCATGAACTTAAAATATGCATTAGTTGATATTATCACAATACTAGCATGACCATTAACAAATAATCATGTTCAAATATGCATGAACTGATATTATCACTAGGATATGCAATTTTCTAATTAAGTTCCAACAAATCTAACATGTGACAATGTTACCTTTATCCAATTGTGTCAACCATGTGTTTTTAGGCCTGAGAACTCTGATCCATCTCTTGTGAATAAGTTTTTTAATGTCGCACCAAAGCCAGAAGGAAATCTTATGTTTTTCATAGTAGAAATGATGTTTTCTGTCTCATTTGATGTAAAAGTCCATGGAGCATGAACATACGATTTGTCTTCATGAAACCACATGTTTGGCATGATATTGGCAACTTGAAGGTTCTTTCTTAACTTTATTTGTGCTTCAAGGTTAGTTCTATTTAGATGTTTCCACAAGCACTCTGCCACATTTTTCCTGATGTGCATAGTATCCAATAAGTGGGCTATTGGCAAGTTCTCATAATATTCTAATTTGTCGAAAATAGAGAGTCTTTTCATTCCTAGGGGAAAACCTATCCCTTCTTTTTTGTCATACATTGATTTCCACCTAGCAGGGTTCATCTTTATTGGCTTCCTCATTTAAACTTCCTTTCCATTCAACATATGTTTATCACGCACTCGATAACGATGATTTTGTGGTAAGAATTGTCTATACTCATCATATACAATTTTATTGAGATCCTTTGACTGCCTATGCAACAATTTTGGCCCACATGATGGACAACCATGTTTCCCCTTTGTTTGTAGCCCTAAAATAAGATTGGAAACCAAATTTAGTAAATACAAAATTGAAGACAATAATTATAAATGTAATTTATAATACATTACAACAAAAAATATTACCACAAGAAATAGAGAGCCCCGGGGCGTCATGAATTATCCATATAAGAAATGCATGAAAGAGGAAGTTTCTATCATTTACAAGTCTTGATACATCATACATATTTACACCATCCCATAATTCATGAAGCTTGTTAATGAGGGGCTCCATGTATACATCCATATCCTTTACCTGATATTTCCCTATGTAAACAAAGAGTTCTTCTAGGATTAACTGAATTGAAATTTTTTTATATAAAATTCAAGAGAGAATTGCATTCATATGTTCTAGTACCTGGTATGATAAGAGTTAACATTGCATGTTCCTTTTTCATTGCCATCCAAGGGGGGAGATTGTTGTTTATAATTAACACTAGCCAAACAAAATATGTTGTTGTAAGATCTCCAAAAGGATTGAAACCATCCATTGCTAGAGAAACTATTGCATTCCTTGGCTCATTTCTCAAATGTGGCCATTTTTCCTCAATATATTTCCAATATTTACTATTCACAACTGTACGCATGACACCATCTTCGCTTCTCCCTTGTTCATGATACTCCATATATTTTTCCAACTCCTTGCAATTGAACATTCTCTCAAACCTTGTCTTTAGTGGAATTTGTCGTAGTACTTTATAAGGAACCTTCTTGGATACTTGATCTTGACGATATCTATTTGTGTGACACACTGGGCATTGTTGTAAATTTGCATTCACTCCATAGTACAATGTATGGTCATTTGGACATGCATCATATGTCTTGTAGTCCATTCCAATGTCTTTCATTATTGAAAATACTTCTCTATGAGAATGAGGCAACTTATTGTCCTTGGAAGTATTTTGTTTGTCAAAAGTCTACATAGTGCAACAAATTATTTTTTTAAGTGTACACAATATTCAAAACTTTTAACACATCTAGAGCATTAATTTATAGGAATATCAAAACCAACATTAATATATCAGTAAAGCATGTGTTTTTCAATCCATGTGTAACCTTCAATTTTAACAACAACATAAGTGTCGCCAATATAGAAGTTTCAACATTTGAAAAAAGAGGCGTCTGAACCAATTGAGAGAGGGGTGAATCAATAACTTCTTCAAAAGATGTGTAGAAGTCCTAGATAAATTCATTGACACCAGCCTCATTTATCTGTGAAGTGGTTTCATCTATATATGTGTTTTTTCCTTCATCTTAAGAGTGGCTATTATCAATATCATCCATTGGTTCTTCAGGAATATTGGGAACCGGAAGCGAATTTTCATCAAAAAAAATCAATTCAAATGATAAATAATAATGTATTAAATAATGTGCATATTTATTTATTATAAGAAAAAAAAATTGTTAATTATAGTATACCTCTTCTATATAAACTCCATGGTCCAATCTATGGATACCAACTAGCCTTTGCTTCTTTAGTTTCCTATTTTGGCACATTTTGCAACTGCAATATATCATTTCATTGAAGTATTCATCTGTCCCTGGAACAGGTCTTGTTGCCCATTCATCTGAATATTTAGATGAGGATGTGCTATTTTCCTAAATGCACCATGTACTATGCTCAATAAGACTGCAACTTTTAACTTGATTATTAATTCTTTTTTGAGATAACATGACCAATGAATAAACCTAGGGAGTGAATCTATGAATATTTAATTTTTTAGTATTGAGTGAGCATTGAAAATCTATCCAACACTTTGAGGCAAGTCTCTCAAAGTGTTCCAACAAGCCTCTAACTGGTCACAAAAAAGCTTTTGCAGTATCGTTTTAGAGTTATTTCTAAAAATAAAACCAGTCTCTAACTAAATAAACAACATAAATACTACAAATACCAAAATCAACATAAATATTGTTGGGCATGTGTTATATTATTTCCACGACTAGTCACGCGTTGTATTATGCTAGAAAATTTTTTGGTCCTTAATTTCTGGGAGGTGGTCCGCACCCATGGTTTTGTGCATGGTTTTGCACATGGTTCTGGGGTACGATGGTTTTCGGCCCCTGGTATTTTGTAGATCTGGTCAATGGAACTACGGTTATGTTCTAATCCAAGGTTAAATGATTAGGGTTTATGTATGCTTCCGCATGTATATATATGTGTTGTAACACTAAAAGGAATATAATGAAATATCAAGGTAGTCATCCTGATTTGGGATCCAGGGGAAAATCTCTGTGTTTATCTGTTTTATGGTTTATGCTATCGCTATTGTTTATTTTCTGTTATAAGATTTGTGTGTAAATAATTTATGTTCAGGGTTAAAACCTACAAATACCTAGTCTTCCATTTGTATATATACCAAGAAAGTAAAGTAACATAAATATGCAAAGAAAAATGTGTGGACATTAGTTAGGATCATTACATAAATAACTGTTGAAATATATGACAACGGGTATACCAAAAAAAAATTTATTGTTTTGTTTATGATTGTAAATTCAGAAAGTGCAGGCACACAACGAATAATAAGTGCTCGTCAATGGGAAATGGGACTCATGATGAGAGCTAAGGAATTTCTAATTCACCTCATTAGGTTGATGCAAATAAAATTATTGTAGTTACAGTGTGATTTGATGACCTAATATTCATAGAGAGCCACATAAAATTTTCCAACAACAAAAAATCAATTGTTATTTTGTTTTGAGATGAAGGATCTAGGTGAGTTGCATTATTACTATGATATTCTAATGACTAGAGATATGCATAATTAGAAGTATCAAAGTATTGTCCTAAATTTTTTTGAATAAGTACAACAAGCCTATATCAAATTTTCTCCACCAAAACTGAAAATTATCAGACAACAAGCAGCTATAATGATGTTCATTGGGTTACAGACATTGATGGAAGAAATTTGATGACAGATTATGCCTCTAATCTATGTGGGGGGGAATCAATTGATGTATAAAACAATACTTTGTTGCTTGACCAAGTCTAGATGGCTCATGATCTCACTTGTTGGTCATAGAAGTGGCATATGGATAGTGGTTACTTGGATGGAGGAAATGGTTTCTAGAAGATTATTCCCCTTGGATTGTGATGAGCATATAAAATCACTACACCACTAGAATGAGAGAATAATAGAGCCCACCAACCAATGAATAGCCCAGCACTTCCCCAAATAAAACCCAAACTCGTTGGAGGAACACAATACTACCAACAGAACTGAAAGACATGCACATAAAAATAAAAAATTATAAAAAAACTTACCGCAGTAGATGATAATTCTGAAAGGGGAGGATGCTTTGAGAGAAACATTATTATTTATAAATTATAAGTATTACCTTCTTCGAAATCCCAATGAAATCTAGAAAATAGATGGAATAATTACTTGTTGTCTTTATAAGGCATTCATGGAAACAACTAATAAATGATATCAATTGCATGCCATATCCATAAAAAGGTTATTTGCAATCATAATTATATGTTTTGTGTAGCTTTAATGGCCATACTACTCACAATCTTCTTCTTGCTGCCTCAGTTGACCTCACAATGAAATGAAGATGATAATGTACCATCAAGGAATATTGGGACCAAATCCTATGTTTCTGCTTGTAAATCTCCTCAACATGAAAAAAATCACTATTAGAGCTGCCAAGATAAAGTATCCTGCCAACAACAACTTGGAGCCTCGCTTCTTCCCATAATAAGGTGGTTGCCTATATCAATTTGTCTCCACTAAAATTGAAAATTGTCAGACATCAAGCAGCTGTAATGATGTTGATTGGGTTACAGACATTGAGATAAGTCTCCTCTCTCTATAGTCTCGGCAGTATAATTTTGGGACTGTTATTTTAGTACAATATATTCTGGGACTGTTATTTTAGTATGGTTGGTAAAAGACATAGGCACGATCTGTTCCTTTGGTTTCATAAAATTCGGAAAACATTAATGGTGTAGATCTGCTATAAATCCCTTAATAAATGTAAAGTAGATATGAATTTGGTAATAGTTTCTAAGTAGTAAGTTCACATGAATTTATGTCAATTTTTTCGGGAAAATAAAGCTGATATGATTTATGTTGTTTTTTCTATGATCATAAGCTATTGATTAAAAGATTTAAGGTTGATATTAATGTCAACATGCCACCTTAACTTTTAATATATCGAAAATTAACATAATGCTAGTAAAATAAATATCAGATTTACATAATTTTATACTAATTTGTTTATAATAGATGACATATACTAATCTATAGAAATAAAAGTTTGGATTGTAGATATCAGTGGCTTCTTTTGCGCAAATATCTGAGGTCTAAATTTTCACCTTGTTCGACTTGTTTGGACAGATGATATTTTCGGTATTGATGGGAGTAATAAGCATATTATTCACAACGGTGGCAAGTTTGACAAGGAAAGGAAAGGAAAGGAAAGGTGTGAGAGGACAGATAGTCCACAACCTTGGCAGCAGGACTACATGCAACCATTAGACGGACGTGGATGCTCGTAAAAGAGGTCCTACATGTATCATTTCAGTTTTTGGGGAGCCATTTAAATTCAAATTCCCACATGGGATCCTATAAAGTTGTCAGGGCAAGATGTTAGGGTAGGGCATAATTAGGAAACACAAGTAGAAACACACAGAAAAATAATCATGGAATGTTTGATCAAATCATGTTATTATCTATATCTCAAACTTAGACTGAGGTTTGATTCACATTAAAGAGTTTTTTATATTTTCATCAGTCTTTTCCAAGTTTTAATTATTCTTAAAAATAATTCTTCTAATTTCATAATAGAACCCAAAACAAAAAAATCAGATGATTAACACTCTTCAAAGTAGAAGGCCAAAAATAGAGGCAAAAAAATCATTGTAGCAACAGGGGTCTCGTCCCGTGGGAAGTTGATTCTCTTCATAGGTCCCTTGGTAAAATACCTAATTTATGTTGTTCTCACATAATCAATTAAGAAAGCTATATAAAATCCATATCTTTCTCGTTCTGCAACACACTACATAATGGAAACTCAACATCCTACAATTATGATGCAAAACTAACTATAACATTATTTTCAAGTTTTTCATATAGGTATGGATTATAAATTCTCACTAATCATAGGTTTTTGGTTCACTGATCCTTATTTAATTATGATGCAAAACTAATTATACAATTATTTTCCAATTTCTCATATGAGCATGGATTGTAGCTTCTCACTAATCACAGTTTTTGGTTCACTGATTCCTAATGGTTATGGTTTATAGGTCCCAATCCCTTTTAGTAGCTTCTAGTTTCTTTATAGAAATTAGATCTCCAGTAGTGTGGCAATACTAGAATAAATCCCATGAAAGGAATCGCTTTGGTTAGCACTTGGTTTAGTGTTAAGCCATTTGTCAAAGTTTATAGGCTGATGCAATGATAATATTTAAAATCCCATACTGTGGTCCATGCCTATCTGTATCGGGGATTTGAGTTAGGGACACATGAAATTTGTCCCTGGTTTAGTGATCTCAGTTTTTGCATGCCACCATCATTTCTGGCATGCATATCATCAAAGGAGACAATTTTTGCTTCATAGATATGGTATGGATGAGTTATCGTGCATTATGAGTCCAACTGTTATGGACTCAAGGACTGTACAAACATGCCAATTCCTATCGATGTAAAAGTAAAGCCCAAACCAACTAAGTCTATCAACAACAAACTGATATCTCTGTGAAAACATGTTCATTTCTAATACAGGGAATCTTCTTCTCAAAATAACAATATATTTACCTATAACAGCTATAGATTGACCTATAACAACAATTTTTTTGCTGTGCAAAACAATAATTTAGAGCATTGATCTGGTTTTATGTTATATTAAATTTATCATAACAAGCATTGCAACAGCAATTATAGAAACTGGGAAGTGTGGTAGTGAACAAGATTGCAGAAATCTTCAACAAACATTATTGATAAAATATACTCTTTAACCGTACATAAGATAGGAACATTTTCGTAAGAATGTACGGCCACAAGTTCACGCCCAAGACGTCTCTCACATATTCCCATACAAGCATTCACCCAGATATCCCTACTCTAAATTCTGTGAGCTTTTTTATAATGAAAACTCTCACTTTTGCTTCACTATCTTTCTCAGCTAGACCAATTGAGAAAAATGTAAAGGAAACCTTGGGAGCAAAGAGTCCCTAATCAGAGTTGGATAGGTGAAACTTAACAAAGAACAAAGAAAACAGAGGCCATTAACAAAGGCCATTAAAAAAATTCATATTGTAAGAATAAAAAGAAAATGCATTAGTCGAAGCTGACAATGCCCGTGTCGCCGTTGCCCTGACACCGAATACGTTGTTTGTGGAGGGTAACAAAGGATTCTGGGTAGGAATCATGATGGGCAATGTCATGAATCTGTCATGATGATGGTAGATTCTTGATGAATTTACAAACTTAATGTGTATACGCAAAATGTATTTTCTTTCAAATATGAACGGAAATACAAGATAAAAATTAATTCAGAATAAATCAATTAAACAAGTTATATGAAAACTAGTATTTTTTATGCTTTATAAACTTTAACCCATCAAAATTTGATTGTATAATGTGCATCTTCAAAGTGAAATAAAAATAGCAATAAAACATATAAATTTTGGTATTTTCATATAAAATTTTAAATATTATAATTTTAGAGACAATTCAATTGAGAATAGTTGTGAAAAATAAATATTATGTATCAAGAAGTTGGAGATTCAAATCCACTGATTTACCTAAAAGCATAGCATCTAGATATTATAATGCTTTTCTCAAAAGAATTTGAGCAAAAGTCCAATAATTTATAATTGTTTGGTCTCATCCTGCACAGTCCTTAATTCCTAAATTAATAATTTTTGAATTAACTATTTGTGATTGTTATATATATGTATATATAAAGAAATCTATCGTCTCTTATAGTTATTTGTATGCAGACTTGCACAGGGAAGATTTTAATTAATAATGTCTGAGGAAAAGCAAGGTTTAGAGAAGGTTCCGGAAGGCACCGATGAAAAGCAGGAGTTTGGTTATAAAAGTGACCATTGCAGCATGGAAGCTAGGGATTCGATGGATTCCTTATTCACTGTATGCGTCACGTCTATAAGAGAACTAGACAACTTTGAATTGGAAAACAGTCAGCCAAATTCAAGAAAATCTCAGAAAAATGAAGAGGGCAATCACCATGTGAATCTGAGCACCCTAATGGGTGACCATGTTATGAATCTGGGTGATCATCTTAAGAATTTGAAGAGCAGTCCTCCTAAAGATCATCATGTGGACCTGAATAGTCTAATTGGCGATCATCATATAAATCGGAACATTACTGATACTGCAGGCACATGAGAAGGAATCTACAAGGATTTATATCCTCAGGAGGCATATACAGAAGATTTTGGCCATGCAGAGCAAGTAGGTCCCCTCTGTGTTAAGATGAGCAACACTAAACCTAACAACCCATTATTTATTATTCACGCCAACCAGAAGCGGGAGGAAAAATTAAATTTCTTTTGATAAAACCATTATAATCTCTAGATGCTATTCCCTTAGGTAAATCGGGTATGTTTGAGTTATGCCCTTTTTGTAGTTGTAGTAAATCAGGGATACTAGGTAAATCAGGGAATTTGAATCTCCAACTTCTTGATACATAATATTTTTTTTTCAGAACTATTCTCAATTGAATTTTCTTTTTATTCTTCCCATTTTGCATATACAAATTAAGATTGTACATTCATCAGGAGTCTTGGATGATGTCATTCTTAACAATCAACATGTCAACGGGTGTCTAAATAATTATTGTCTCTTACTAGTGAACTTATCAGTCTCGGAGGAGAAAGTTGTGAAAATCTTAATTTGGTGGCCTTGTTTCTACAAACAAAGAAGGCAGCAAAGGTAAATTTTCTCATTCCTACAACCTTGAGCTTTATATCTACATTAATGGAGTTCAACACATATCTGAGAGTGTGGGTATATGCTAAGATCATCCTATTGTTCTCTGTTATAATGCATTTCATATGTGATCCACTCCCTCACTGATGGAGGCGACACATATACACTTTGGGAAAGTGGGTTGACAACTTAACACCATGCAATGACACACAACTGAAGGTTGTAAGGGGCACTGTAACTGCAATTATGAATGAAGGTGAAAAATTCGATAATGAAGCTGCAATTTTGGTGTCGTGGTTAGATATGTCCCATAAAAGAAAAATCGACAAAAAAAGTTGACATTGTGGTGCCCTGGTTGGACATGCTGGATGAAGAAGACAGTGCCAACTATGGAAAAGAATAGAGGCCATTAACAAAGCACAAATAAAAATTTTGCAAACTAGTGTCCAATGTTTACCTTGGATTTGAAATATGTTAACTCCAGTTAAGTCTCATAGATCAGAGCTGGAACAATCAGATCACAATACTTTAGAAATAGACAATAATTTAAAGTCCCTACATTTTCTTATGGGATTTGAATATTTACTTTTACAAGTTAACCATCATTCAAACAGTCAGAATTTCACATCTATCCCGTCACATTTTAAAGGGAGGGAGAAATGCATGATCATTGTAAAACTAGCAAACAACAGATTATTTGTGGCCATTATGAAAAGCCCTAAAATAGCCGATTTCAAAACAGTGATATCTTAACCCCCCAAAATCCAATTGAAATGACTATCTTTTTTGAAATAAGAATTTTTTCTGAAAGGAATTGAGATATACAAGTGTTTTTGCCAATTTTTGTACCAAAAGCACAACCCTCTTTTTTGTTTCCTTTGAAAAGCTACAAAATAATAAAAATATTTGCCCATTTTTTGGCCAAAAGAAGCTCCCTGATACAAATTGTTAAGCACCTAGGCATCTACTATTATTCCCCTTGGGTACCTCCCTCGGTACCCTGAATTACCCTCCTAGGTACACTACAAATCAATGAGGAAAGAGCATAGTTTGAATTTAGCTCATTCCAACACGTATACAGGTAGCTCAACATAGTAGCAGGCATGTTGTCAATAGAAGCATTAAATATTCAGAAGGGCAAGATGAAAATCGAAGTGGAGGGTCTTACATATCTCTATATATGTACTTAGAAACATATATTTAGTTGGATAGCTGCGGCGGATGTTACTTGATTATTTTAGTTTCTTTCGATTATATTATATGTTTTTGTAGTGACAGTCTTTAGACTTGGCTGGAAGATGTTGTTAATGAATGGATAATATATAGTATTAGGTCGATATGTATGCTATGGAATGGTTTTTTTTGTTTGAGAGCATTGAACAAAGACAAGCTATTGTATATTTGATTTCTAGTTTAATGTCAATATGTTTTTATTCTTGGAAAAAATACATTGTAATTTCAGGAAAAAATTATTTACTAATGACACAGCAAAAGTAAAAGCAGACACTTACAGCAATCATTCTTTGAATGACTTGGTAAAGAAGTGAAAATCATTCTTGTAACTAGTTTTTTTCCCATTGAAGCATCATCATTTGTTGTCTCAAAATAAGTCGTTTTCCAATAGGCAGTAAATGGACTGGCCCGGATTGTATAGGTCAATTGTTATTCCAAGTCCTTCAAATAAAAGGCTATTGATTCTTATCCTAAGGGGAAAATCACTTATGCAACAAATGTTCGCAGATGTGCAGAGCTCACTGTTGATGTCGCACTGAAAACTCAAAACTATGTGAAGGAGCTGTGACAGGGAATGATTCCCTTGACAGAGTTTTGCCATTAAATATTCTCTTGACAGAATAGTCAAAAGCATTTTTAAGACCTTTCATTTTATAGTGTCACATCAATAGTATTGGAAAAGGATGGCTTTATAGTGCACCCACATCATGTAACTAAATTCCATAAAATTAAACGCCATATTCTCCTTCCTTCCAGTGGAGTCTTCCATCCATCTCTGCAAAATAATCAGCACAAAAGTCTGAACACTGTGATTTCTATTATTATTTTATTTAGGAATATTACTAAATTATCCTATTTATTCATACATTTTATAGTCTAAAGACACACAAAATTTTATTTTTACATTCACTAATGTTAGCTTATAATATGAAATCAAGCAAGGGAACAAACTAGCTCTTGATAAAACTAATGGAACCAAGTAATCCCTAGTCTTAAGCCCTGGGTTGATGACAGTTGTGACAATGTGTAAGAAACACACCATTTCTGACTCCGCAGGGGGGGGGAAACCCAATAAGAGGATCTGAACTTTCAGGATGAGCATGCCCAAAATTCCTAATGAAAACCACAATAATAGATCTTTGATATAAAGATAGATATAACCTGCCAAGACTCCACATAGAAGACCCACAATAATTGGTCTTTCAGGGAAAGGAAATTGCACCACAAGGGCCTCCATCCAACCCACATCACTCAGGCCACCATGGAGGTGGTCATCCAGCTTGTTCACAAGAACCTTGAGGGAGAGAACCACTACGAAGAATCCAACCTGGGCACTTCCAGCAGGATATGGATACTCTGACATAGATGTTATTACTGCAATGAGAGAATGAGATAAAAATGCAAGAACAAGAACATTGAATCCAAACATTGCACTACCCATTTGTGGCTCAGGCTACATTCCTTTTCAAATTAATGATACTATGTTATAAGTGAAATGGATGTGGTTCATGTGATAGAATGATGTTTGGACCAATTTCATCAAACCCATCTCCTGATTAATCAATCAATCAATAACATAAAAAAATATTTCAGCCATTGATGGATTAATGAATGGATAATATATAGTATTAGGTAGATATGTAGGCTATGGAACAATTTTTTTTGTTTGAGAGAGTTGAAAAAAGACAAGCTATTGTATATCTGATTTCTGGTTTAATGTCAATATGTTTTTATTCTTGGAAAAAATACATCGTGATTTCAGGAAAAAATTATTTACCAATGACAAAGAAAAAGTAAAACCAGACACTTATAGTAATCGTTCTTTGAAGGACTTGGTAAAGAAGTGGCAATAGTTCTTATAACTAGTTTATTTTCCATTGAAGCCAAGAAAAATTAGCATCATCATCTATTGGCTCAAAATAAGTGGTTTTCCAATTGGCAGTAAATGGCTCGGCCCAAATTGTATAGGTCAATTGTTGAATTTTGGTAGAATGGTAGACATATATATGACCTCATTGACTTGACAAGCTAGTTATTTGTTAAACTTAACTTCTCCAAAGGTCTCGCAATCACTGGTGCCATCACATATATCCATATCCATATCATATGATATATCTATTTTGATTTTAAAAAACTACCATTAGTCTCGCATAAATCCATATTCATATCATATGATATATGTATTTTGATTATAAAAAACTCCCATTAGTATCACATTTATACATATTCATATTATTATATGATATATATTTTTTGATTATCAAAAACTCTTATTAGTCTGATAACCAATTTTACACGAGAAATATTTAGTCCACCTAGTATCAGCCTACATGTAAACACATCATGGATTTAGGAATTTTGAAATAGGCAATAAAAAGGTTTTATATTTATCTATAAATATACAATATAAAAATATTTTTACATCTAAACCACAGTAGTAATAGCCAATTACAAAATATATAGATATAGAAAATTTATACCCCTTGCAAATACTAAGCACCATAGCCTATCTTCTAGCTTTTTACGTCTAACGTTTATAGTGGTAGTAGAAAACTACAGGATATATAGATAGAGAGAAAACCATTTCATCACAGCATATCTTCTTGCTTACAAGTTAGAAGGTATCACAAACCGTAGGTGCAAAGGACAACACGTTCCTCCCGTTGTCATAAAATATTTGGTAGTTCTATTGTTGAATGTTACCGAATATTGACATGCCATTGTTGGGTAACATTGCAAGGCATGCTATGCCACTGTCTGCATCATTATATATGTAGTTCTCTTTTGGAAAATTGAAATCTATTAATCTTCTTCTTCAAAGAGCGATTGATGTAATTTCTTGTAACGATTGAACTAGTTATAAGAACGATTGCCACTTCTTTACTAAGTCCTTCAAATCTGAGGCTAATGATTCTTATCCTAAGGGGAAAATCACTTCTACAACAAATTTTTGCAAATATGCAGAACTCACTGTTGATGTCACATTGAAAACTCAAAACTATGTGAAGGAGCAGTGACGTGGAACGATTCCCTTGACAGAGTTTTGCCATTAAATATTTTCTTGACAGAATAGTCAAAATCATTTCTAAGACCTTTCAGTTTACAGTGTCACAGCAATAGTATTGGAAAAGGATGGCTTTACAGTGCACCCACATCATGTAAGTAAATTCCATAAAAGTACACGCCATATTCTCCACAATACATGACCAATTGGACTAATAAACAAACATACAAACAAGTGAAGCCTTCGTCTCCTTCCTTCCAGTGGAGTCTGCCATCCATCTCTGCAATAAAATCAACACATAAATCTGAACACAGTGATTTGTATTATTATTTTATCTGGGCATATTCCTAAACTATCCTATTTATTCATACATTTTACAGTCTAAAGACACAAAATTTTATTTTTACATACACTAATGTTAGCTTATAATATTAAATCAAGTGAGGGAACAAACTAGCTCTTGATAAAACTAATGGAATGAATTAATCCCTAGTTGTAAACCCTGGGTTGATGACAGTTGTGACAATGTGTAAAAAACACACCATTTTTTACTCCACAGGAGGGGCAAAACCAAATCAGAGGATCTAAACTTTCAAGACAAGCACGCCCTAAATTCCTAATGCAAAACCACAGTTACAGATTTTTTATATAAAGATAGATATAGCCTGCCAAGACTCCATAGAGAAGACCCACAATAACTGCTCTGTTAGGGCAAAGAAAGGGCCACACAAGGGCCTTCATCCAACCCACATCATTCACGCTGCCATGGAGGTGGTCATCCAGCTTCTTCACAAGAACCTTGAGGGAGAGAACCACGGCAAAGAATCCAAACTGGGCACTTCCAGCAGGATATCCATACTCTGACATAGATGCTATTATGACAATGAGAGAATGAGATAAAAATGAAAGAACAAGAATAGTAAATCTAAACATGGCACTTCCCATCTGTCGCTCAAGCTGCATTCCTTTGCAAATTAGTGATATTGTGTTATAAGTGAAATGGATGTGGTTCATGTGACAGAATGATGTTTGCACCAATTTCATCAAACCCATCTCCTGATTAATCAATCAATCAATAACATAAAAATATATTTCAGCCATTGATGGATTAATAAATGGATAGTATATAGTATTAGGTAGATATGTAGGCTATGGAACAATTTTTTTTTTTGAGAGCATTGAAAAAAGACAAGCTATTGTATATTTGATTTCTAGTTTAATGTCAATATGTTTTTATTCTTGGAAAAAATACATTGTAGTTTCAGGAAAAAATTATTTACCAATGACACAACAAATGTAAAAGCATACACTTACAGCAATCGTTCTTTGAATGACTTGGTAAAGAAGTGGCAATCGTTCTTGTAACTAGTTTCTTTTCCATTGAAGCCAAGGAAACTTAGCATCATCATCTATTGGTTCAAAATAAGTTTTGTTCCAATAGGCAGTAAATGGCCTGGCCCGGATTCTATAGTTCAATTGTTGAATTTTGGTAGAATGGTAGACATATATATGACCCCATTGACTTGACAAGCTAGTTATTTTTTAACCTTAACTTCTCCAATGGTCTCACAATCACTCATGCCATCACATATATCCATATTCATATCATATGATATATCTATTTTGATTTTAAAAAACTACCATTAGTCTCGCATAGATCCATATTCATATCATATGATATCTATATTTTGATTATAAAAAAATCCCATTAGTGTCACATATATACATATTGATATCATATGATATATATCTTTTGATTATAAAAAACTCTTATTAGTCTGATAACCAATTTTACATGAGATATATTCAGTCCACCTAGTAATAGCTTACATGTAAACACGTCATGGGTTTAGGAATTTTGAAATAGGCAATAACAGTGTTGTATATTTATCTATAAATATACAATCTAAAAATATTGTTACATCCAAACCACAATAGTAGTAGCAAATTACAAAATATATAGATATAGAAAATCCATACCCCTTGCAAATACTAAGCACCATAGCCTATCTTCTAGCTTTTTGCGTCCAACTTTTATAGTGGTAGTAGGAAACTAGAGGATATATGTATAGAGAGAGAGAGAAAACCATCTCACCACAGCATATCTTCTTGCTTACAAGTTACTAGGTATCACAAACCGTAGGTGCAAAGGACAACATGTTCTCCTGTTGTCATAAATTATTTGGTAGTTCTGTTGTTTAATGTTACCGAATATTGACATCCCATTGTTGGGTAACATTGAAAGGCATGCCATGCCATTGCCTGCATCGGTATATATGTAGTTCTCTTTTGGCTATTTGAAATCTATTAATTTTCTCCTTCAAATAATGATTGTTGTAATTTCTTGTAATGATTGAACTAGTTACAAGAATGATTGCCACTTCTTTACCAAGTCCTTCAAATCTAAGGCTACTGATTCTTATCCTAAGGGGAAAATCAATTCTGCAACAAATGTTCGCAGATGTGCAGAGCTCACTACTGATGTGACACTAAAAACTCAAAACTATGTGAAGAAAACTACGAACCTTCTACAACTTAGGAATATGAGAAAGACAAATGAATATGAGATGTGTACACCTCAAGCTTTAATTCAACATCATAAGATGATTCTTCAACAAAAATCAAAGAGGATACCATGGTTACGAGGAGGCTAATGGATTTATTGGAAGCACAAAAAACTCCATCCTACAAATCTGTGGGGAGTGCAGGTGGTTGAAGATTTGTTCCTAGTAACGAGAGAGTTTTGCAACATCTCGAGCAAGGACTAGTAGTAGATGTCCATATGCATGAAGCTCATTCTCATGTACAACACAGTACTCACGTTGTCATAAAGTATATGGTAGTTTTGCGATTGAATGTTACCGAATATTGACATCCCATTGCTGGGTAACATTGCAAGGCATGCTATGCCACTGCCTGCATCAATATATATGTAGTTCTCTTTTGGAAAATTGAAATCTATTAATCATCTCCTTCAAAGAAGGATTTCTATAATTTCTTGTAACGATTGAACTAGTTACAAGAACGATTGCCACTTCTTTACCAAGTCCTTCAAATCCGAGGCTACTGATTCTTATCCTAAGGGGAAAATCATTTCTGCAACAAACATTTGCAGATGTGCAGAGCTCACTGTTGATGTCACACTGAAAACTCAAAACTATGTGAATAAAACAACAATAAAAGCATTTACAAATAGTTTAAGCCCTTTACGACCAAAAATAACAATATTCCCATCCCTCCTATGTGGGTAGTCACCACTTCTGCCTCTTGCCCTAGAGGTAAGATTTCATATAGGAGTGACCATTTGGAAGGCACCAAGTCCTTAAAATATGAGGCTATTGATTCTTATCCTAAGGGGAAAATCACTTCTGCAACAAATGTTCATAGATGTGCAGAGCTCACTATTGATGTCACACTGAAAACTCAAATGGAAAACTAGGGAGCTTCTACAACTTAGGAATACGGGAAAGATAAATGAATATGATATGTGTACACTTCAAGCTTTAATTCAACATCAAAATATGATTCTTCAACAAAAATCGAGGAGGCTACCATGGTTACGAGGAGGTTGAAGAAGTTATTGGAAGCTCAAAAAAATCCATCCTATGATGTGGGGAGTGCAGGTGGTTGTAGATTTGTTCCTAGTAACGAGAGAGTTTTGCAACATCTTGAGCAAGGACTAGTAGTAGATGTGCATATGCATGAAGCTCATTCTAGACATGAAAGACAAGTTGACAGGAAGACTGCAATGACAATGGAACATTGATTACAAGAAGTTATCAAAATGAATGGCTATCTACATTATCTGGCTTTGAAGAGTAAGGAAGGAGGTCAAATTGGGCATCAAAAAAACTTGTCATTGCTTGAGGACAAGCACTTTCTTGGGTACGGGAGACTGTAATGTTCCCAAATAATTAATTGCATAGGGATGAGCCTACATATAATTGACTAGGGTGTGAATGTCTAAGATTCCTGTAGCTGAGATTCCCGCAGCTGTAATGATAATGATAATAACATAACCTAATTCAACTCCAATCCAATTGTGCAGACACCCTCAAAATATTTTAAGAAACATAACTATATTAAAATTGAGAGCGAAACAATGGGACGTTTTAGTAATTTATCGTGGAATCCAAGGACTTCACAGAACTCATAATACAGAGAAATCCTTTCCTCTTTGACAGATATGTAAAGTCCTCGTCTTGACACACTAGGTTGGATGGGCTGATCTTCCTAGAGATTACTTATGGCTAAGGTATGGTTAAGGTATGGACATTATTAATAAGTCAAACGACGCTTGTCATTTCTCTAAATATTTGTGGCCACATGGCAGGTGCAACGAGCCTGTCTGAGGACAAGAGGTTTGATGAAGTTTATTGCTGTGTTCAATGCATTACACTATTCCTATTGCATTACTACTTCACTACCTACTGAACTGAACTTTAAAAAAAAATGACACTAAAATTGTGCTTCAATGCAATATTTATGCCTTTTGGAAGCTTAAGATACAGTGATTAGAGGGCAGTTTCTGTGAAAAATGTACAACCACAATCCGAAAATAGTGAAATTTTCAAAAATATATGGCATGAGTATGTAGAGCATGCAAAATTATCTAAGAACCAAAATGAGTATATAGACACAGTAGCATTTTAGGAGAAAAGAAAGAAAATAGCAAAGAAGCTTAAATACCTTGATCTAGGGCTTCCAAAAAATTATGGAATGGCTCTCCAACTTGTGAACCTGTGCTTACTGAGATGCTAACCTAGTTATATAAACCCAAACTCCAAACAACCCATTGAAGCCACTGCGTTGTACCCTTTAGCTGAAAATTTGGTGCCAAATGATATTTCCCGCTCTCCATGAAGGAATCACCACTCCATCATTTTCAATCGCAAACCCTTTAATCCAAGGCTGATAGCTGTTGTGCCGACACGAAATATTAACGGCTTACTGAACGCTATATGGGAAATTTTTTGTGGACACGGCATATTGTGCAATGTGGACGGCTTCCAGCCCAACCAGATGAGAATGTATGCGCGATGTGGACGGCTTCATTTCTGAGGGCAAGCTTTCAGTGTACTGTACTAAGCGCGGAGAATATATGATTAACCAAATATTATTTGGAGAATACAATTAAACGACCTCCCAAACAGATAGATTCCTGATGGTGTGTCCGCCTATCATCCCAACTCAGCTGTTAAAAATTATTACAAAATACTATTGAATTGTTAAACAATATTACAAAATACTATTGAGTAGGTCAAAAAATTATTTTTGCTTCAATTTATGGTGCGCAGGTCATCTCAACTCCAATTCTTAAACATCATTACAAAATACTATTGAAATTGTAACCCTAATTCCAAAAATTATTTTTGCCCCAATTTCTATTAAATTTATTTCTATTATTTTCAGACCGAAATTAAAAACTAAAAGAACTACTACAAAACCTGAGAGCGAAACGAGGTCTGTGAGGGGAGGTTGGCAATGGTCATGTTTCGTGTGGTGAATTTCAGGCTGTCCCTCCATCGTAGAGGCACTCGATACTCTGGCCCTCCAACATTCAGGTTGTCCCTCACATCAAAGCTATGGCGAATTTCAGGCTGTCCCTCACATCAAAGCAACATATTTTAACAAACTAATCTAAATGTAATATTTTGAGGGATATCAGTATTATGTTTATTTGTGGTATTATATATTAAATTTTTTGGTTAGAAAAGTAATATTAATATTGAATAAAAATATATATAATTTTTAATATTGATTTTTTTACGATTATGAATAGGATTTTCTGTTAAAATTTTTAAGTTTGAAAACTAAACAATGTATATATCTATTAAAAGTATAAATGTGTTTTTCAGTGAATGTTTTCATTTTTCTTATTAGGTTTTGTTATTGGATTTCTGTGATATTGGGAATTTTTTAATTTAGTATTTTTAAATGACTAAAAGATTTGGTATTTTTAAATATGCTTGGAGAGAAGAATATGCGGGGATTTTGTTCATGATAGACCAAAACAATGTTGTCTCACCATTTCGAACTTCCCAAAAGCAATGGTTTTGGACCATTCCTCTATTTTCCCAAGCTTGGTTCCAGAACGAGGAACCTTTGAGGTTGCCAAAGAGCCTGATTAGAGACTTTAGGTTGTGATATGGGGCATATTTTTCCTTCCAAAGTGCTTCCCAAGAGGTGTTGGGGCTGGTGATCCATCTCCACTAGGTTTTGGCACCCAGAACTTTTCCCAACAAGTCTGGGTCTCTGAGACCAAGCCCCCAATATTTTTTAGGTCTGCAGACTTTTACCCAGGCTACTAGGGCCCATTTTCCCTTGTTCTCTTTGTCTTTCCATAAGAAGTCTCTTTGAATGGTTTTGATTTGGTTTGAAATATATTTGGGAGCAACAATGATCTAGTACTAGTATTGAGGAATGGCTTGCAAGACTGAGCGGACTAAGACTAATCTGCCTGGGAGATTTAAGGACCTAAAAGTCCAATTGGAAATCTTTTTTTTTTTTCAATTTGGTGACCAAAGATTCCCAGTAGGCTTTGGTTAGGGGTTTATCAGTTAGGGAAATTTTGAGCTACTTGGAGGGGAGGGAGTTGAGCTGAAAGCCTATAATGCGAGCTATGTTGAGTTGAATGGTCTAGGAGGTATTAAGGAAGAAGATTTTTGATTTGGCTTTATTGGTGGAGGTGCTAAAGGCCTGGGCAAAATCAACAAGAATATTCTGGAAGGAAAGGGATTCTTTGACCGAGGGAGAGCCCATAAGAAGAGTTTCATCCACATATTGTTGGTGGGTTGAAAGGGGGTTAGAGGGGTAGAGATTTAAACTAGAGATGCTTCCATAATAAGGTGTTTTCCTATAATGGATTTAATAAATTACAAGTAAAGCTTGTGCTAGTTGGAAGATCCATTTACAATTACAAGCATACATAACTTAACTAGTTGATTGAGAGGCAACGAGTAAAATTCTCAGCCCGATATGTCAAACAAGTATGGATTTATTATGAAGTGATCATCGGCCATGGTTTAGGTTGTTGTTTATATGGATGAAATACAAAAATTTCCTAGAATGGTCCTCCTTGAGCACACCCTCTCCAAGGGCTTAGGGCTTAGGGGATTTAGAAGTTAAGGATTTTAGGGGTTAGGGGTGAGGGGTTAATGGGTTATGGGTTAAGCATTAACATTTTAGGGGTTGATGGGTCAAGGGGTTATGGGTTTAAGTATTAGTGGTTTAGGAGTTTAGAGGTTTATGGTTTTAGGGTTTTAGGGGGTTAAATGGGTTAGGGGTTGGGGATTAGGGTTTAAGGGGTTAAGGGTTAAGGGTTAGAGGTTTAGGGTTTATGGGTTAAAATGGGTTTATGGTTTTAGAGGTTTATGGGGTAGAGGGATTTAGTAGTTAAGGATTCTAGGGGTTAGGGGTTAGGGGTTAAGGGGTTAAGGGGATATAGGTTTAGGGGGTTAAATGGGTTAGGCATTTAGAGGTTTAGGGGATTAGGGGATTTAGCAGTTAAGGATTTTAGGGGTTAGGATTTTGGGGGTTAAATGGGTTAAGGTTTTATGGGTTTAGGGGGTTAAATGGGTTAGGGATTGGGAATTAGGGTTTAAGGGGTTAGGGGTTAAGGGTTTAGAGGTTTAGGGTGTATGGCGTTAAATGGGTTAGGGGTTTAGGGGGTTAAATGGGCTAGGGATAATAGTAATTTATTAGGTGAACAAGGCACAATCTATTTGTAATAATTGTAACTTGGTCAAGTTGTTATAGTCAAGGCAAGACTTCGTTGGGTTCCCAAGTCCCAAAAAAAGTAAGGGTAATTCTGAGGGCATGATAACTAAGGAGTTTCGGTGTGTGGCAAGGATTGAAAAGGCATGCTAACACATGCCAAAAATTGTCAACGGATGTTGAGGAGTATTAGGGAGTGTCAGGACATCGCAAGGGAGAACTAGGTCAAAATGCATGGAAATGAACAAATAATAGTGTGTGCCAAGTAGTGTCAACGAATTACAAGTGTCTCAAGGATAAAATGTGTTAGGAGAAGGCCAAAATAAGACTTTTAGGAGGTAAGCCTAAGGTTACATAAAGGTTTGGAAAAATTATTTTCAGACAAACGAAAACTTTAGGTTGGGCATAACATTGATTTTCCAATGACTTGGTTGGGTTCCGAAGTTGCAAAAAATGTAAGGCTATCTATGACGGCATGAAAGCTAAGGAATACCAAGGTGTGGCAGGGAATGACTAGAAGTACTAACACATTCTAGGAAGTTCCAAGGCATGATAAGCATTCAAAGATGTGCCAAGTGCCAGGGTGTGGCATGAACACATGTTAGGGAGTGTGACGGCCAAGTGTCAGGCAAACACAAGGGAGCACTAGTTTCAAATGCATGGAAATGAAGTATCAGCTAGTTCCAAGTGTGGTAAAAATGGAGTTACACAGTATTCTAGGAAGTACCAAGGCATGTTAGAGTGTTAGGGAAGCATACAAAGATGTTCCAAGTGCCAAGGTGTGCCAATGTGTGCTAAGGAGTGTTAGGGACTGCCAGGAAAACATAACAGAGAACTAGGTCAAAATGCATAAATGAATGAATAAGAGCGTGTGACAGGGAGTGTTAACGAGTTATAGGTGTCTCTAGGAGGGAGTAACATGGTATGGTAGGCAGTGCCAAGTCATTTTATAGTGTCAGGGTGACATGCATCCAAGATGTGCCAGGTGCCATGGTGTGCCGACATGTGCTAGGAAGTGTTAGGGACTCTCAGGGAAACACAAGGGAGCATTTATGTTGTAGCGATTGGATAAGTATTTATGCTGTAGCCATTACAAGACCCCGAGAATTTTTTTCCATGGAGAATTATTTACATTGTATCCATTGCATTAAAGAAAGAGGTACGTCAATGCTTTTTTGTATGTCTTTACAAATTGGAAGAGAGAAATCAGAAACAAGGAGGGCCTGAAAGAACTGAACAAAGAAATGGAGGTCACTGGGATAAAGTCGATGGCATTGGAGTTGGTAGTTTAAAACTGTCACAAGGGTATCCAAGACAACCATGACCTGATTGAAGAAGTGGAAAACAAGCTAGCAGTCCACATTGAGGAAGATATCAATCCATTTTCGACTAAACTAGATATATAATTGTGGCTCTCTCTACTCACAGTATTTCATTGATATTGTGTTAGGTATCTATTATTAACCTATACTTGTGTCTATTTAAATGGATACTATATTGATAGCCCAAAAATGAGGAATTTTGGATTGTCTATTGTTTATACTAGTTTTGAAAAAGAACTAGCAACAGTTAATCTCTTTGGCAGCAAAAAGTATTCTACTTATTGTGTTGGGAAGTTTCTCTCAGGAAATTTATGGATAACCCAACATATTTTTTATATACGTACTATGCAGAACCTTTGTAAATCTACCTTTCAAATCAGGGTCAACCCAATGCAACAACAGTTTCCCCACAACAAGCACAAGATCAAGCCAACATGTGTGTTGTGTGCAATTAAAGAGATGGATAGGTAGGTTTACCATTACGAGAACATGGCACCTTAAAATCTGACCACAATTGGTGAGTGCAAGCATTTGCGAAATGGCATCATGGGTGGAGCCTTTTCCAAAAGAGATTATTCATTTACATTACAATCTATACAACATGTAATTAGCGTTCCATCCATGTTAGCGTGCACACCTGATGGTATCAGTCCTTAAACTGGTACAAAAAAATGATTTTATATATTCACATACGAGAAAGTCACAAGATTTCAACAAAATCACATACTTATCGAAATCCTCAACCAGGAATATGCTAAATTGCTTCAAAATGTGCTTGCAACTAGGTAGGCATCAAATACAATCATTGCAATGGGTTAAGGGTATCTAAGAGAGAATTATGTAAGGAGTTCCTTCTAGTTAAAGGACATTAGTATTACTATTGTTAAAGGGGGTGGCCTACAAGTATACATTGCTAGCTATTGATACAAGAGCATAATTTCAACAATTTATTTTAAAATTTGTATTTTTCCTCCAGAAGGTCTTAGATATTTATAGAAGAGGAAGTTGGTTTCCTTGTTGCCCTATAATTTTGTAGAATTTCTAGTTTCATATTTGGGATAGGAAATTTTAGTAATTTTAGGCATAAGTTAAGATGTTGTTTGATTTTTAAGGCCTCCTAGTCATTAGAAAAGTTGATTCTTATGATTAGGATTACTTGTGTCATCCTATGTATTTTTCAAAATCCAATACACCAAGGCAAATATGTGGAGGACATTTGGCGGAAGTGTGATTGTCCATAAAATGTAGATCATATTTGGGGAACTTGTAGCTCTTTTCCTTGGACACTACTAGTTCTTAGAGGTTGTATTTGGAGCAGTTAGCAGGAAAAATCATAATATGCCCAAGAATATTAGTGTTGGAGCACATGTGGTTTGGGAGAAAGGATAAGGGGTTCTAGGAGTTAAGGGGTTTAAGGGTTTAGGGGAAAGGGGTTAAGGGTAAAGGGTAAAGGGTTAGGGCTTATGGGATTTAGAGTTTAAGGGTTAGAGGTTAATGGCTTAGTGGTTAAGGGATTCAAGGGTTGAAGATTAACCATCAATGGATTACATGTCAGGGGATTTAGGGGTTAAGTGCCTAAGGGTTATGGTATTTAGGTGTCATCGAGTTTAAGGGTTAGGGGTTAATGAGTTTAGGGGTTAGGAGTTATGGGTTAAGGGTCAAGGTTTAAGAGGATATGGGATTAGGGTTTATGGGGTTCAAGGATTCTAAGTTAGGGGTTAGGGGTTAGGGGTTAGTGGCTTTGGGTTTAAGGGATCAAGGGGTTAATTTGTTATGAGTTATGGGTGTAGGGGTTAAGGGATTGTGACTTTTGGGTTAAAGGGATAGGTAGTTTAGTGGTTAGGGGTAAGTGTATATGGGTTGTGATAATGTGGCCCCTAATCCCCTTATCAAAACTATTGGGGTTTCCCCTTTCAATTTCTCTCATTGCCTTACCTATAATTCCCCTAGCCCCTATGCCATAAGGCCCTAAGGCTCCTTCTCATTCTCTAATGTTAGGATTATAGATCTCAGTAAACCATGCTTGAACCTCTCACTTTTAGCCATACATGCTACCCTTATGTCCCGTTGCCCCGTTTAATACACCAAAAGATCTCCCTCCCCCAAATTCATGATAACTGAACATTTGGAGGTGATAATTTAACAACAGCTTTGTAATATTCCTAATTAGAGACAGCTAATTGGAATATTCGACTTAATATAGTTTTTTCGTATGTGGTTTGTAGATAAATAAAAAAGTGAGTAAAGGGGGTCTGACTCACTTTAGTGGAATAAAACACCTTCCTAGTAGCACAACGTTGTGACTTAAGGGGGGAGCCAAGCGGGGCCACACACCACATGGAGGACGGGGCCTACATGCACTCTAGAAGCTTTTGCACAGATAAGGATGAGGATGTGGAGGAGAGAAAGGCTATGTTGGTTTTGGAGGGAAACCAATGCCATAAAAGATGGAAGAGCCTCCTCATTTTAGTATTCTGGATTTGTTGATTTTGAAGTGAAACTTTGGTCTTCTTTCACATGGTGGTTTTTTAGCCTGTCTGTAGCACTGTTTAGTGCACCGAGTGTCTCCGTGTGGAGATCTCACCCTTAGCCCCGGGGGACTTCGAGTGCCAGATCGAGCAAGGTTTATTTTTTAGTGTTTTGTGAGTTGTTTTGTTGTTTGGGTTTATTGCGGAGCTGGAGCTTAGAGAGACTACGCAGTCTCTGGGAGAGAGAATGCAGTCCCTTGTGGTGAAGCTTCAGATTGGGGTTTCTGCAGGTGATTTTGTCGGGATTTCGAGTAGAGGGTCAGCCTTTGCCTATCGGGGGGTTTTGGAAGAGTCTCTGGAAGTATTTCAGCTATTTCTATCCAGCTACTACGCTGTCCCTTGGAGGTCAGCGTAATTCACTGGGAGGCAGTTTTTGGTGTTTTTAGGGGTTGGCCATTTTTGGAATGGTTTGTGTATCTTGTCCGAGTTGTTGAGGAGAGGAGGTTTGCCAATTTTCAGCTCATTCCGGCAAGGGGATCATCCCCTAGTTTTCTTTCCATTCCAATAGTTACAGCTACACAATAGTTTCCAGCAGCTCGGACGTAGTTCCTAGAGCAGCCATTTCCGGTACTCTCTGAGAGTGTTTTCTCACTTGCCTTGTGCAATATTAGCTTATTTTACTCCATTACATTTCTCAGATTAATAAAATGGCTTAGCGTTTCTTCTATATGTTTTATGGATGAGTTGTCGTAGTTGTCGTTGTTGTCGTGGTTGCCGTGTACTCTTTCTATTGTATGTCTATTATTGATTTTGAGCATTCTAAGTTATATACCACTTGGTGTGTTATATTTCACTCTTAGACAGAGTCTAGAAAGGGCCAGGTAGCCTCCGGATCTCGTCCTCTTTAGAGGCAAGACATCTGGTAAATGCCCTCCCAGTCTATCTCTGGTTAGAATTTGCTTGTGTTTTAAAGATATCCCCGAAATGGGATATTATGGTGGTATCAGAGCATAGTTCTGGCTCAGCCTGTGGTCTATGACATTGGAAAAGAGACCATACAGAGGTTTTCTATGATTTTGGAGAGCAATGATTAACAGTAGCAGTTGCAGTACCAAAAACGAAATTGGAAAAGGGCCAAAATACAAAGGGTCAGATTTTGAATTTTGGAATTAGACAAAACCCTTTCTAGGTTTTTATGGGTTTTGGGAAAGGATCACCTTTCCAAATTCCTAGAATTTATTGAGTAGTTTTCAGTGGGTAAATCGGAGGCCGAAGTTAAGCAGCAATGCATCTTGGTGCAGTAGTGCAGTTTCTGAGGAGCCTATAGACACATAGCAGGAGGAGCCGATGGCAGGTGATGATGGTGCGAAGAGATTTGGGGAGATGCCCCTCAAATTAGTACAGGATCTGTCGAGGCAGATTTAGGTGATGGGGCAGTGATTCACCATTGTGGAGGCTAGACAGCGTGAAACTCCAATGGGTTTCCATATTGGCGAGGGATCAGGCATATCCCACAATTTTCCGGAGCATTATGCCACTCAACATATGGCATCACATACACCCACACGTTCTACTATGCCCACTTTTCTAGGTGTAGACATAGGGGCAGGAGCACAGCAGGAGCCAGAGCCTGGCTACATGGGTGATTATTTCACCGAGTATCAGGCATATGGGCAAGATTTCAGGGATGCCCTTCCATTCAGAGATTTTGTTCAGCTTCAGTGGGATAGCAGACCCCACAACTTTCACAGAGGGAACATGCACTCACATGACAGGGGCTTACACTGCACAGCAGGCAGACTCCATTTACTGACATTTGACGTGTCATCCAATCATTTCGAAAAAGCATGGGTGGAGAAGTTGGATACCTCTTTCCAGCTTGATCGGGTATTGGAGGGGGAAACCATCAAAATGGTTACCTCGCACTTGGAGGATAAGGGCACACATGATTACAGAGAGTTCGAGGATACACCTAGTGTGACACAGGACTGACTCTCATTGGAGACCTCCTTGACCATATCGATTGATATCGTAATGGAGAAGGTAGAGCCTACCCCAGTAGAGCCATCCATTGAGGTGATGACCGGAGTCGTGTCCGAGTCATCAGGTGGTAGCAGTACAAAACAGATGGGTGAGGTGTCAGGAGATATATCCACCTTCGATAAGGCACTAGAAGATACAGAGGTATTGGATGATGGTCGCAGACAGCAGTATCATCAGCTTCGGGCAAACCTTATAGTTTTGAAAGAGAAGGCCACGTCAGTACGGGAGGCCATTTTGTTGCAGGACAAGAAGCTGGAGGGCATGAGAGTGGCTTGTGCCGAGTCGGTGGCCAAGTTGTCCCGGATTGGGGAACGACTGGATTCCCTGATGGTACAGCCAGAGGGCACGTTGGAGCATCAGATCATTTCCCTTTAGGCATGCATGGACAGGACTAGCAGCATTTTTGGGTCACTTCTTCCCATTGGAGAGAGAGAGGTGGAGCCACCTAGTCAGATCTCATACGTTGAATTGAATAGCGGTATGAGACGATCGGATTTTCACAGGGTACAACATCCACATGTTGAGGTTGGATGGAAAGATATTTTGAGTTGGTACCCGATGGAGTGGGTTATGGAGATGGTGGTGGACCCAAGTATAGCTCAGCATGAGTTCCTAGGTGTTGGGCATATAGGAACCCCAGATTGGCATTGGGATCTAGGTGGGATCACCTATCATTTCCCAGGCAAGTCGGTTGACTATGCCTTGGAGGGTATAGTTGGCCTAGAAGTAGAGCATGCGCATCTGTTAGTGGAGTTTCGGTCAGCTCCAGTGATCAACCAGTTTATGGGCAGACTCCCTATGTTGTCTTGGTATGACACTCATACACGGGATCACGGGGTGGTCAACATACCTTGGTAGGAGCTTGTCAGAAGAGGTGGCATTGGCAGGCCACCAGATGGCGCCTTGTATGGGGCCAAGGATTCTTCACCTTTGTGTGGGGCACAGAGGATGCAGCAGAGCCGATCAGTGGTGGAAACACTACTGGCACATAGGGAGATTCACTTCTCGGACCCCTCGAGGAGGGTTTGGAGTGATGATCCATTCATCGGTGGGTATAGTGATGCGACTGTGGAGACGATGATACCAATTGGGGGTAGTCCGAGATGTAGAGGAACAACTCTAGGTCATCACATCCAGGGATGTGTGGGAGCCTCTAGCATTGAGCAGTGGACTACCGGTGGACATGGAGTTGCATGGTGGTTTATCGTAGTGTGTGGGACTGCATGATGAAGTAGGAGTGTCCTACATCACATTAAGAGAATGCGGGGAGTGACTAATGCCTGGACACAGTCACGGCACGAGACAGTACAGGATGGTACAACAGGAGCTTGGGGTATCCAGCAGTATACATGGGTATGCCTCAGTATGCGGTGGCATGTTGAGGAGTACATGGATGATCGGTGGTATGCGAGGGCATACGAAGCTGCACAGCAGGGTCTTAGAGTATTTCCTCCAGGGAGCCTCATGGACAGGGACATTGATCTTACCTTTGGGTATATCTCACCCAGGATCAATGGGGAGATAGATGAGCGATACTTGATGGTATCTGTAGGGACTCATGCACCTGAACCTCTTCTACATCACTCACGGGCACAACTGATTTTGTTGTTGTCATTTGGCACTTTAGGCATGAGCAACGGGGTACACGAGGCACACCCAAGATATTTGGATAGTCTTCAACACACTAGGTGAGAGACTTCTCAGTAGTGGCACTGGGTCAATGCACTAGTTGACAGCCACAGGTTAGGTGATGAGATGATCCTCTATAGGGGTGGCACATCAGTCATTGTTGAGCCTACGCTTGGGGAGCAGGTCATGAGGGAGACATGCATCACTTTTCTCTCAGGGCATGTCGAGATCATGCATGACCAGAGGATACTGGGTTCAGTAGAGGTAGCATCCCAACATGCGTCTGGACTCCAGACAATGTATCGACCCGTTATCGAGAGGGTGGATGGCAAACCCAGTGGAGATATGGTGGAGGTAGAAGAGGAGGGCATTCCTTCTGTATGCCAGGGTGAGGACTCTTTTCCATATGAGTCTATAGGTTTAGTTGAGGTTTCTTCTAGGGAGCGAGAGCAGTCATGTAGAGATGGTGACAGTAGACCGAAGTTGTATTCCAGTGTCTAGGGTGAGCAGTCACGGGACCTTGCGAGAGATACTCTGGGTGAAGAGTCACTTGTGACGATTCAGCTAGAGTAGCAGGTGATGGATCGTGAGTCGACAAAGGAGGACACTATTCACATCAGGCATGATATTCCTTTGAGGGAGAGTCAGATGGGCGCCCACATTTAGTCGATGAGGGATATATGGCTAACATTGAGGTCATCCATTGAGGTGGGATAGTCATATGCATTGACATTGAGTACGGTGACAGCAGCTGCAGATCCATATCCTCTAGAGGTGTTGGAGGTTGATGGGATTGTTCTGCAGAGGGCCAGTAGATAGTGAGAGCATGGCATTCCTGATCAAGAGTGGGAGGAGTTGTTGGATAGGGTAAAGCATCCATCTGTGGGCCGACACAGGAATGAGGCACAAATAGATGTACTCGCAGTCAGCAGAGCTGCAATTTTTTTAGTGGGTAGCACTCTCCAGGAGTACATCGATGGAGCTTGCAGCATATTTTTCCCACTTTGCCCATTATAGAGAGAGGGGATTTCTTCTACAGGAAGCTTTCATTGGCAGATAGGGCAAAGGAATGGGAGTTGATTACGGGTTGGGGCTACACTCCTGGTGTATTCCATATGTCGTTGTTCTTGCTACATCGGATTCTTCTTCTAGGATGGACTCGCGGGAGATCATGAGTTGGTACCCTCTTGATGGTACGGTATTCTTCGTAGGGAACACAGTGGAGCAGGGGCCCATGGACATAGTAGATGTTACAGATCCCAGTTGGCAGGAGGGCACCAGTTGTCGTTACATCAGGACTCCTTCCCGATTTCAGGAGAGCAAGATCAGTATGGGATTGAGTCAGGACTTGGATTGGATAGAGGTGATGAGTTGGTATGAAGTTGGAGGGGCAGAATATGCAGTTACAGGTACAACACAGCAGGAGCCTGGGAGCATTGTTGCTTGTTGGTGGACTTCACCTCTTAGAGCATCAGTCATAGCCAGAGGCAGTGCGCAGTCCGAGCCATGGGACTTGGGCGATTATTGGCCATGGTGGAGATGGCATATGGGAGGATTGTTGGTTAGCTGGTACCATGAGAGATCATTTTTGGATCCTAGCATTCAGAGATATCTTCATATTAGGGTGATGCAGAGGTTAGGGAGGTTTCAGTGGCGCAACTGGGACCCAGGAAAATTTTGCAGCATCCATCACTTCAGTTGCTTGAGGGAAAGCAACATTTTGCCGGGGGGGATTGTAATATTCCTAATTAGTGATAGATAATTGGAATATTCGACTTTGTATAGTTTTTCCGTATGTGGTTTGTAGATAAATAAAAAAGTGATTAAAGGGGGTCTGACTCACTTTAGTGGAATAAAAGACCTTCCTAGTAGCACAACGTTGTGACTTAAGGGGGGAGCCAAGGGGGGCCACACACCACGTGGAGGAGGGGGCCTACATTCACTCTAGAAGCTTCTGTGTAGATAAGTATGAGGATGTGGAGGAGAGAGACGCTACATTGGTTTTGGAGGGAAACCAATGTTATAAAAGATGGTAGAGCCTCCTCATTTGGATCATTCTAGATTTGTTGATTTTGAAGTGAGACTTTGGTCTTCTTTCGCATGCTGGCTATTTAGCCTGTTTGCAGAACTGTTTAGTGCACCGAGTGTCTCTGTGCGGAGATCTCACCCTTAGCCCCGGCGGACTTCGAGTGCCTGCTCGGGCAAGGTTTTTTTTTCAGTGTTTTGTGAGTTGTTTCGTTGTTTGGGTTTATTGCGGAGCTGGAGCTTAGAGAGACTGCGCAGTCACTGGGAGAGAGGATGCAGTCCCTTGTGTCGAAGCTTCAGATTGGGGTTTCTGCAGGTGATTTTGCTAGGATTTCAAGCAAAGGGTCAGCCTTTTCCTGTTGGAGGTCTTTAGCGGAGTTTCTGGTAGTGTTTCGGTTGTTTCTATCCAGCTACTGCGTTGTCCCTTGGAGGCCAGTGTAATTCACTCGGGAGGCAGTTTTTGGTGTTTTCAGGGGTTGGCCATTCTTGAAATGGTTTGTGGATCTTTTCCAGGTTGTTGAGGAGAGGAGGTTTGCCGATTTTCAGCTCATTTTGGCAAGGGGATCAGCCCCTAGTTTTTTGTCCATTCCAACAGTTGCAACTACATAGTAGTTTCCAATAGCTAGGACACAGTTCCTAGAGTAGCCATTTTTGGTATTCTCTGAGAGTTTTTTCGCACTTGCCTTGTGCAAGATTAGCTTATTGTACTCCATTACATTTCTCAGATTAATAAAATGACTCATCATTTCTTCTATATGTTTTCTAGATTATTTTTCGTAGTTGTCGTTGTTGCCGTGGTTGTCGTGTACTCTTTCTATTGTATGTCTATTATTGATTTTGAGCATTCTAAGTTCTATACCACTTTTTGTGTTATCTTTCAGTCTTAGACAGAGTCTGGAAAGGGCCAGGTAGCCTCCGGATCTTGTCCTCTTTAGAGGCGACATATCTAGTAAATTCCCTCCCAGTCTATCTCTGGTTAGAATTTGCTTGTGTTTTATGATATCCCCGAAACAGGATATTACAAGCTTCACAACTATTCCATTTATAATTGTGTCTTGGAGCTATTAGATGTCATTTCATTGAGCTACAGTGATAGGTGAGAGTTGTTCATAGCTCACTGAAGGTGTATCAAGAGGCTATTAGTCTATTGGCTATATAATTTGACTCTTTTTATTTGTAACTTAGAGAAATGGAAAAGATGTGGAGACAACCTCCATTCTTCTTCTTTCACCAGGCCATGTAAAATAAATGAAGCAAATAGTCTCAACCCCTTGGAGAAGGAAAGTTGAGAACAATAATTAGCATGAACAAACAAAGAATCCAATGAGTTAAGTTGAGAGGCGTCTCCCTTTGTAAAAAAGCATCCATAAGCTTGTTAGAGTTAGTATGAATCTTTACTAGAGGTTGAGTAATCTTCACATCACCAACCACATCCACTTGAAAGGTACCAACCCCTATAGTAAAAATGATGTCTCCAAATAAGGTGTAGTTAATACCAATAATATCACCTTATGAATCTATTACAATATTATTTGAAAAGTGCGTTTCCATACATGTGTGAAAGAAACAATCCATTTTGTTGGCAAAAGGAAGTCTTTTTGAAGACCTCAAGAAACCCCCTTGAAGGAGACAAGAAGGGTTTGAAACCATATAATACAATTCGATCTATGAACCCTATTTCTTATGTGTTCTATGCATGTGTGTTTTCACTTGGTTTGACATGTGATAGACAAAATATGAAGCCTTGTTTTCCATGTATCATCTTCATTAGGTATCATGTTGCTAAGAATGAAGTGTCTCAGTTAGAGTTAAAGTTCCTATTTTAGTTTGTTGTAATTTTTTTGTATTTTTTTGTCTTTTAGAGTACAGATATTTCTGGTCGACTATGCTAAGGTAGTTTGGCTTTCAAATATTCAAGGAATATTTGAGCTAATATAAGACCATATTGTAATATTTTAAATAACATGATGAACTATATAGCACAATTTATGGTGTTGGATTGATTGAGATGTTTATTTTTGGATGGATCGATGTACATATCTTTAGCCAATAGAGAAAACTCATTAAGCATTGTTGCAAGTATGTTATTGACATGTTGAAGTGCCATTGAGACTTAGAGGTAGAATATTTAGACTTGTATGTTGTCACCTATCCGGGTGTGATGATACCTTGTGGAGGTAGGAAAATTTTCGATTTTTTTAACTCTTGGATATATTCTATACGCTCTTGAGAGCATTTCAACCTTTTAAATAAAATTACAAACAAATGTACATTCATGCAATAATTAATAATTGATTTGGGGGTGATTCAATAAATTGTAACATGTTGGCTTGTTGAATTTGTTAGTAAGTTAATTAGGGCTTGATAAATTTGTAAGCTTTAGTGGGATTTATTGTGGTTGTATGTGCTTTAGAGAAGCGAGTTTGGAGTGGTGTTTGTGCTTCCTCTATTGAATTTGATTTCTTTGGTTCTTCTTCTTATGCATTCCAACTGTGGTATCTTCTCGTTTGCAAATAATTTCCTATTATGTAAGGAAAAAGTTGTTGTTGCATCCTTGAAAAAGCTGCACAATTGTCCTGATTTATCTTTGTAATACCTTGAGTTTTCTCACTTCTTTCAATTGGGTTGGAATTTTCCACCTCAAGAGGGTTGTTAGTTGTTTTCTACCTAAATTGCTAAAACATTTTTTCTTGTTTTATTTATTTACTTTTTCTTCAAGGAGGTGTTTCCTTTAAACTCTAGAAGAATCATTGCAAGAGGGCCAAATTATCGTTGTCATCAGAAGTTGTCTGTGATCATGGGCAAGACAACCCTTAGAGGGAAAAAATTGGGTATGTTATACCTATGGAAAACTTTGGCTAGCATCCAATTAGATATGTTATACATAGTTCACAATTAGGAGATTGTAGACCATACAATTGCACATAAAAATGCACTACTCCTCAAATATCAGGGTAAGTGCATGATTATTTATTGAATATAGTTTAGTCACATGATACAACTATCTGAAAACTCTACAGTAGAGAGACCAACATGGAACAAAAAAATTAAAATCGATCGATGCACACTTTCATGGGAATTTCATGAACATTTTTATTTTCTTATATAATGCACCTTTACCCACATCTTGAGATCACAAGAAAATGATATTCATAATAAAGTTTTTTGGGTGAAGTAATTCATTTTTCCTGCAAGATCAAGTTACGTAGCTATAATGTCTCGTGTTTTTTCATACATTTGACCGGAAACATACATTGCAGGAATTTTGAAGGCAATCCCACTCAAATTATTAGAGAATCTCCAGGTGATCTCATTAAAAAAGTATGTTCTCCTTCTATGTTGATTATTATTGCTCTTCACTATCTTTTGTATATAAATTCATTTCAATTCATTCATATCAGATATACTCAGGCTCCTGGTTCCAATTCAAAGGTCGAGTTATCATCATTGTTTGTTGTTCTTTATTTGGAAAGTGCTTCTTGGAATTTGAAGAGTTTGCAAGAGACGAGAATCTCAAATAGTTGTTTACCGGGCTAATGCAAGTTTTATAAGTAAAATGTGTGGCTTCAATCCCTGATGTCTCAAATTTTGTCGTGCATTCAGGAGCTAGAATGGTCATCCTTAACCCACATTTATCATGAACTCAATCAACTAGCAGATAAGCTCTCCGAGGATCCATTCAATTAGTAGCCAGCTGATGAATTATCAGCAACATCAAGGTTGTGCAACACCCAAAAAAAAGGCAACTCGCAAAATCTAAGCTAACAAAAACCCCTACTCATGAAGCTGGCAACTTGTATCCCTCAAGGACCACTACATTCTCCTTCATCAGGAAATACTTCCTCAACAACTCACTCAACTGCATCATTTCTATACCCCCAACAATCTATTTATGTTATTGTGCCCATAACATTTTTTGAATAATTTGATGTTTCATAGGTGAATGTCAAATGCCAATTTACTATTTAAAAACCAAATTTTAATCCCTTGTACCTAATGAGCCTTCTTCATTGAATATTTTTTTGAATGGTGCTTTGTTTACTAATTTTTATCATTCATTGATTTCTTATATGTCAAGATTCTTCTCTATTTCATGCCTTACAGTGTTTTCATTGCAACATCTCGTGCAATTGCTAGTTCAATTTTTTGCACATATTTAAAAAAATAAACAAATTTAGTTCATGGAATGTAACTCAATTGACAATCACTTTGTTATGAAGTTATATTATGTTAAAACATGAGATTCAAAGTTCAGATCCCCTTGAGTAGCCAACCAAAAAATAATATTTTTTATCTATTTATTTATTATATTTTTAGAATGTGGTTTTAATGAAAAAAGAAAAATATAATATAAAATAAATAAATATCATGACATGATAAAATTTCATGTGGTTTGCATATCTATTTTTAAAAATAAAAAATATAATTATCCACAATCCACTCATGGATATTTCAATGAAAACTTCCGAATGCTAATGATTTTGTCTTAATTTCTAACTATCTTAGATGGGTTTAGTCTAAATTGTCATTGTCTTTAGTCGCCATTGTCTTAAATATAAGTTTTGTCTTAAATATTTTTGTCTCATAGTGCTTTTGTCTTAAATAAAAAATTGTCTTAAAAATTTTTGTCTCAAATTGCTTTTGTCTTAAAAAAAAAAAAAATTGTCTCAAAGTGTTTTTGTCTTAAATGTAAATTTTTGTCTTAAAATGTTTTTATCTCAAACTATTTTTGTCTTAAATATAAAGTTTTGTCTTAAAATACTTTTGTCTTAAATTTTCTTATCTTAATTTTTTTTTCTTAATTTTCTTGTCTCTGTGGATGTTGTTAAACAATATATATGTGTCCACATATATCTATATGCTATATAGATGTTAGGTGTAATATTACTTTAAAAAAAAAATTATAATAATTTTATTTTGTTTTACATTATATTTTATAGATTGAGAGGAAATAATTTTTAAAGAAATCACAAATATGTAATTCATTCATTGAGTTTAGATTTAATGTTTATGGTATGTTATAAAAGTGTAACACAATTAAATATAATGTAAATATTTTAATTTGGTGAAAAATAACAAAATAAAAATAACTTTATAAAAATTAAATAATAATAATAATGGAAAATGACACTTTTTATTGATCTATATTTGTATAATCCATGCGATGGATCCATGTAATTTATGCGGAATATAACTTATTTTCATGGAAATTAAAGTATGTTAGATTTATTTTACTTTAATTTTATCTTTGGATGCATAATTAGTTGTAGAAAATGATGACAATGAATTCATGTAGTCTCTAAAGATAAAACTTTTTAATTGATATATTTGTGGTGGGCATTTGTTTGGATATGGTGAGAGGTGGGAATATTTTAGAAAAAATATAATAATTACATTTTATCATACTTTTTCCTACCTCCATCCATTTTTTGTTATTGGACAAAATATAATATTATAATATTACATTTTACACAATATTTCCCCTCAACTCCTGCACTTTTTATTGTAATTTTTCTGTATATTTGAAATTTGAAAGTAAACAAACTCAACTATAAAATTAGTTTGGTTGAGGGGAGATATTGAGTAAAATCTAATATTTAGGCTAGAATGTGCTTGGAAATATTAGGTAAAATATAATAATATTACATTTTAATTAATATTGCATTTCATAAGTGAGCTTACTCCTATGTAAATATTTGATGTCAATATAGTAGGAATGTTATAGTATTTCACATTTTGACTTGGTAAAAATAGAAATAATAGTTATTATTATAATTATAATGATAATTAATTATAATTAATAATGTATATAAACTTTCTATAAAGATTGACAAAAATTAACCTTTTTTTTACTTTAAAAAAAGTTTACATTTCAAAAAATTTGATCTTCATAAATTAAAAGTTAACATAGATCTAAATTAATTTATTAACCTATATTATATTTAAAATATATCTTTCAGCACTAATCACATCTTTTTTTTTTAAATTTGCATTCCCAACTACCTACTCTAATTCATCATTAACTCAAAATAAATAAAAACAGTAAACTCAATATTATACTTACCCTATATTTCTTATAATTCATCCTTATGACAAAGTAAATAACCCTGTATTTAAGACCATAAATAACTCTGTATTTCTTGTGATTCGTCATTAAGACCAAGTGTAGGTAAATGAACCCCATGAAAATGTTGAAATATTAAAGTCACCTGCCGTGCCTTTGGGCAGGAAGAAAACGAGTACACAGAGGCAGCAGTAAAGATTTGAGTGCACAGCACTCTGTATTTAAGAAGAATGATGGAGAACCGTAAGGAGAAGAATTAAATTTGTGATGGGCCACAGTCACAGATAGTAGATGAAATTAATTTTGATATGGGCGAAGTCATTTTTGCAGAGGAATGAAGATCCTCGTAGATCTGTTCTATGGAGGAGCAAAGTAATTAAAAACAGTCATTTCGAGCGTTTAAAGCCTTCAACAACCAAAGTGAATAAAACAACCAAAGTTTTTATTGAGTATCTTGTTGATGTGGCAGAGTTCTGCAAGCGGAACGGTTGTACACAATACAACCAAATGTTATATTATAAATCGCCCCCACCAGAGCAGCGGAGGCCCGTGGGTCCACTTGACCACGTGGCGAAGACTTAATGGAATCGCAAAGTTTCAATCGCAGGGATCAATCAGAGGTCCTTTGTTTTGTGTTCCGATCAAAGGTCGGACCCGATTGTATTATATACCACAGTTGAATGGGCAATCGCATCCGAGTTCCCAATCGCAATTGGAAGCTCTTAAGTGTTGGGCCCGATCGCACCTTTGAAATTGGTGGACCTGATGGCGTTATACAATGGAGTTGATAAAGTCCATCGCGTCCGGGTTCTTAATCGCAATCGGAACTTTCTGATTGATCGCACCCTTTTGTAATATGTTACGATTGGATTGGCGAACCCGATCCATATTATAGGCTGGAGTTTATATGCGCTATCGCATCCGGGTCCTCAATCGCAATCGCAAGTTTTTTTTGACACCGCCGATCCGCCGACTGCGATGTGGTCCCCACTCACACGTCGTGCATTTGATTTTTTTTTTTTAAAGTTCCACGAAGGTTTTTATGTAATGCTTGTTATGCGCGACATGTAAAAGCCAAAAATGCTTGTGAGCCTAGGTATGATTATTGTAATGTTATTTGTTTAGTTTTTGCACAGCAGCACGGAAGAGAAGAGAAGAACAGAAATACACAGCAGTGTTGTTCTTGAGAGACAGAGAGTTTTTCTGTGCACTGTGTTTTGAAGCAGTCACTACTTTGTGTTATCCCTCTGTGCTAAGAGGAAGATTTGTATCAGTTTTTTTTTTTTTTTAAGAAATAGAAGTTGTTTTAAAAGTTCGGGAAACTCTGTCTCCTGCCAAATTCGTTTTAAATTTCTCTGTGTTGTAGAGGAGAGATCATTCTCTCCATTGTTTGTTTGGAATTCTCAAAATTCCAACATGGTATCGGAGCTCAGTCAGGCTCTTTGAAGGTTTCAAAGAAGCTGAAGAAGAAGAAGACCGGTTGCAGTGTTTTTCTCTAGCAGTGTGAAAGCTCAACAGAAGTCAAAGGTCAGGTATTTCTCAAAGATAACAATACAGTTGTTTATTGTTTAAAGAGTTTGTTCTTTTAGAAAAAGGAAAGACAGTTTGTTTAAGTTCAGTGTTCAGTTTAAAAGCAATGGTTGGACCAAGCACTGGTATGAACATAGGAAATGTTCAGCTTCCACAATTTAATGGAAAGAACTATGATTATTGGGCCATTACCATGAAAGCCCTGTTTGTCTCACAAGACTTATGGGAGTTTGTAGAAGATGGTTTTACTGAACCACCTGATGAGCAGGCTTTTAATGCCTTAACTCAAGCAGAGAAGGACATATTGAAGAGCAATAGGAAGAAAGATGCTAAAGCTCTCTTCTTATTGTATCAAACTGTAAATGAGAGTGTGTTTCCAAGGATAGCAGCAGCCCAAAAATCCAAGGAGGCATGGGAAACTCTGAAAGTAGCCTATCAAGGTATGGAGAAAGTTAAAACAGCAAAACTTCAGTTGCTGAGAAGAGATTTTGAAACTCTTTGCATGAAAGAGTCAGACAGTGTAGACACATTTTTTACACATGTGATTGGGATTGTAAATCAGATAAGATCCCATGGAGAAACTCTTGAAGAGAGAAGGATAGTGGAAAAACTTTTGAGATGCTTACCCTCAAAGTTTGATGTTATTGTCACCACCATAGAAGAGACCAAAGATCTCTCACAGTTCACAGTGGATGAACTTCATGCCTCGCTGATAACTCATGAACAGAGATTGAGCAGAGATGAACATTCATCTCTTGAGCACGCCTTCAAGACCTAGATGCCTTCAGGAAGAGGAAGAGGTCAAGGAAAAGGAAGAGGAAGAGGCAGAAGCCAGAATAGAGGTGGAAGGAACAGCCCTTCACATTCACATGGAAGGAGCAATAGTCAAAGTCAGAGCCACGGCCAAAGCAACAGCCAGCAAGGTGGACATCAACACCAACATGCTCATGGACAAAGGTATGACAAATCCAATGTCCAATGTCATTATTGCAAGAAATATGGGCACTATGCAAATGAATGTAGAAAGAAGCAAAATGACATGAAAAATAGGCAGAATGCTAATGTAGCAAAAGAAGAAAAGAACCCAAGTAATGTGTTGTTAACATGTAATGTAGCACAAGATAAAGGAGATGATGTTTGGTTCTTAGATTCAGGATGTAGTAATCACATGACTGGGAACATAGCAATGTTTTCCAATCTAGATGAAGATGTTAAATATGAAGTAACCATAGGGACCGATACTAAGATATCTGTCAAAGGGAAAGGTAGAGTTACAATTTGAGCAAGAAATGGTGAGCAAAATTTTTTTCAAGATGTGTATTATGTTCCAGGTTTGAAGTGTAATCTTTTGAGCATTGGGAAACTCATAGACAAAGGTTACAATGTAGTTTTTAAAGATGATGTGTGCAAAATAAAGGATATACCTCCAAGCAAGAAAATCATTGCTGAAATAAAAATGACCAGCAATTGAATGTTTCCTCTCAAGCTCAACACTGACTTGAAGGGAAAAGGAAAAAGCATTGCAACTGTAACACAAGAAGCCTTTCAGAAGGAAGCAAAGGATGAAAATTGGTTATGGCATCTGAGATTTGGACATCTCAATTTTGGAGGATTAAATTTGCTGCACATAAAAGGAATGGTAAGAGGTTTGCCATTGATTGAGAAGCCTGACAGCCTATGTGAAGGCTGCATCTTGGGAAAGCAACACAGAGAAAATTTTCCATCAGGGAAAAGCATAAGGGTGAAAGCACCCTTAGAAATCATCCACTCAGATTTGTGTGGACCGATGCAAACAACATCAGTTTCAGGCAGCAATTACATGATGACCTTCATAGATGATTTCACAAGAAAAGTGTGGGTTTATTTCTTAAAATATAAGAGTGAAGCTTTTCAAAAATTTCGCCATTTTAAAGCTCTCATAGAAAAACAGAGCGGACTGCACATTAAAGTCCTCATAACCAACAGAGGAGGAGAATACATATCAAAGGAATTTCTGTGATTCTGCAGAGAGAACGGCATACACAAGCAATTTACCACAAGGTACACACCGCAACAGAATGGAGTTGCTGAAAGGAAGAATCGAACCATAATGGAGATGGTGAGAAGCATGCTGAAGGAAAAGCATTTGCCGAGTGAGTATTGGGCAGAAGCAACAAACTGTGTTGTATATATTTTGAATAGATGCCCCACAAAGGCTGTAATGAACAAGGTTCTAGAAGAAGCGTGGAGTGGCAGAAAACAGGGAGTCACCCACATGAGAGTTTTTGGGTGTGTTGCATATGCACACATTCCAGAAAAATTGAGAAAGAAGTTGGATAGTAAGGGGGAGAAGTGCATTTTCCTTGGATATTGTGAAGATTCCAAAGGATACAGATTGTATAACCCATCCACAAAGAAGTTTTTAATTAGCAGAGATGTGCAATTTATCGAAGAAGAAGCTTGGGATGGAAGTATTGAGAAGACAGTCAATGTCAAAAATTGTTTATCTCATGATGAAGAAGAAGGAGATGTGGTTGAGATTAATAACCCATCCGAAGCACAACCTCCACCAGTACAGGGATAGCAAGGGACGCCACAAGCGGTAGCGAGAACACCCTTGAGAAGAAGCGGGAGTGCATCTCGAAGCACACCACATGGAGCAGAAATGAGTGCTTCATCGAGCACGTCTACACCAAGTGAAAGTGGAACAAGGTTCAGAAGTCTTAGAGAAATCTATGAGCAAGGAGAAGCAAATGAAGGTATGAATTCCTTATTTGCGTTGTATTGTCAAGTTGATGATCCTATTCATTTTGAAGATGCAATTAAAGATAGAAAATGGATAGAAGCTATGGATGATGAAATTAAAGCCATAGAGAAGAACAAAACATGGGAGTTAGTTGATCTCCCAGAAGGAAAGGAAGTCATTGGAGTTAAATGGGTATATAATACCAAAAGCAATGCTGAAGGAAAAATAGAAAGACACAAGGCCAGACTTGTTGTCAATGGATATAAGCAGAAGCATGGCATTGATTATGAAGAAACTTTTGCACCAGTTGCAAGAATGGAAACAGTGAGAGCAGTGTTGTCCATAGCAGCGCAAAACAAATGGAAAGTATATCAGATGGATGTAAAATCTGCATTTTTAAATGGAGTTTTAATGGAAGAGGTATATGTGGAACAACCTCTCGGATATGAGAAGAAAGGCCAAGAGCATAAGGTCTGTAAACTGAAGAAAGCTCTTTATGGGCTGAAGCAAGCTCCAAGAGCATGGTACAGTAGGATAGACTCCTATCTACTGGAAAATGGATTTGAAAAGTGTGAGGGAGAACCCACCCTCTACATCAAAGAAAAGGATGGTAAGATGTTGATTGTTGTTTTATATGTTGATGATTTAATTTTTACAGGTAATGATGATTACCTTGTTGAGAATTTTAAAACAGTCATGAAAGATGAATTTGAAATGACTGATATGGGTTTATTAAGATACTTCTTGGGAATAGAAGTGGAGCAAGGTGAGAAAGGGATTTTTATATCTCAAGCAAAGTATGTGAATCAAGTTCTAGAAAGATTTAATATGCAGGAGTGCAAAGCTGCAATTACTCCCACAGTAATGGGATTGAAGTTGAGAAAAGATGACAATAGCAAGCATGTTGATCCAAGTTTGTATAAAAGCATAGTTGGCAGCCTCATGTATTTGACTGCAACTAGGCTGGATATTGTGCATGCTGTCAGCCTAATTTCCAGATTTATGGAGAAGCCAAAAGAAGCACATTGGCAAGCAGCAAAGAGAATTCTGAGGTATGTGAAAGGAACAAAAAGATTTGGTATTTTATATACAGCTTCAGAAAATTCGGAATTGGTTGGATACACTGACAGTGATTGGGCTGGAAGTGTAGATGATCGGAAGAGCACTTCCGGTTATGTTTTTCATATGGGTTCAGGAGCCATTTCATGGGCTTCCAAGAAACAGCCGATTGTAGCATTATCTACAGCAGAGGCAGAATATGTGGCAGCTACAGCAGCAGCGTGTCAAGCAGTTTGGATGAGAAGGATGTTGAGAAGTTTGTGCCAAGAACAGGTAAAGGGAACTATGATTTATTGTGACAATAGCTCATCTATTGCATTGTCAAAGAATTTTGTGTTTCATAAAATAAAAAAGCACATAGATACAAAGTTTCATTATATCAAGGAATTGGTAAAAAATGGTGAATTTGCTTTACAGCATTGTAAAACAGAGGAGCAATATGCAGATATTTTAACTAAACTATTGGGACAGAAGACACTTGAATTTTTAAGAAAATCATTGGGTATGATAGATAACCCAACAACTGACTTTAAGGGGGAGTGTTGAAATATTAAAGTCACCTGTTGTGGCTTTGGGCAGGAAGAAAACGAGTACACAGAGGCAGCAGTAAAGATTTGAGTGCACAACACTCTGTATTTAAGAAGCATGATGGAGAACCGTAAGGAGAAGAATTAAATTTGTGATGGGCCACAGTCACAGATAGCAGATGAAATTAATTTTGATATGGGCGAAGTCATTTTTGCAGAGGAATGAAGATCCTCGTAGATCTGTTCTACGGAGGAGCAGAGTAATTAAAAACAGTCATTTCGGGCGTTTAAAGCCTTCAACAACCAAAGTGAATAAAACAGCCAAAGTTTTTATTGAGTGTCTTGTTGATGTGGCAAAGTTCCGCAAGCGGAATGGTTGTACACAATACAACCAAATGTTATATTATAAATCGCCCCCACCACAGCAGGGGAGGCCCGTGAGTCCACTTGACCATGTGGCAAAGACTTAATGGAATCACAAAGTTTCAATCGCAGGGATCAATCGGAGGTCCTTTGTTTTGTGTTCCGATCAAAGGCTGGACCCGATTGTATTATATACCACTGTTGAATGGGCAATTGCATCTGAGTTCCCAATCGCAATCGAAAGCTCTTAAGTGTTGGGCCCGATCGCACCTTTGAAATTGGCGGACCCAATGGCGTTATACAATGGAGTTGATAAAGTCCATCACGTCGAAGTTCTTAATCGCAATCGGAACTTTTTGATTGATCGCACCCTTTTGTAATATGTTGCGAATGGAGTGGCGGACCCGATCCATATTATAGGTTGGATTTTATATGTGCCATCGCATCCGGGTCCTCAATCGCAATCTCAAGTTTTTGTTTGACACCGCCGATCCACCGACTGCGATGTGGTCCCCACTCACACATCGTGCATTTCAAATTTTTTTTTAAAAAGTTCCACAAAGGTTTTTATGTAATGTTTGTTATGCGCAGCATATAAAATCCAAAAAGGCCTGCGAGCCTGGGTATGATTATTGTAATGTTATTTGTTTAGTTTTCGTACAACAGTGCAGAAGAGAAGAGAAGAACAAAAATACACAGCAGTGTTGTTCTTGAGAGACAGAGAGTTGTTCTGTGCACTGCATTTTGAAGTAGTCACTACTTTGTGTTATCCCTCTGTGCTAAGAGGAAGATTTGTATTAGTTTTTTTTAAAGAAATAGAAGTTTTTTTAAAAGTCTGGGAAACTCTGTCTACTGCCAATTTTTTTTTAAATTTCTATGTGTTGTAGAGGAGAGATCATTCTCTCCACTGTTTGTTTGGAATTCTCAAAATTCCAATAGAAAAAATATTATACTTACCCTGTATTTCTTGTCATGAATATAGCAGATAAACACAATTTCATAGACGAGTTCTATGACTGCCCCAGTTCCGTTAACCGTGCTCATAAGAAGGTTATTGGGTGATACAAACGGCATGCCATACCATGCATAAAGTAAGCAATTCAAAAGCGTGGAAACATACGGAAATCCAGAGAACTGTTCTGTTGATTTGTTCTTATAAATAATCTTCCAGAACGTAATTCTGCACAGTACCAATTGGATCATAAAGTTGAGGAAACAAATATGTATTATATATGCATCGATATCATGTGTTCTCATTAAATGACTACATAAGTTGGGGAAAACTCACAAAGGAACTAAGAAGAGTATCAGGGCAGTGATGTTGCCTGTCATGAAAGAAGAAATTAAACATTAATAAACATGAAACAAAATTCTTGGAACCCTGAAACAAAACCTGGAACAAACTTCGATGAAGCGTGTATATGCACCGAAGATCTCGAAAAGGAAATGTATATCAAACATTTTACTTCTGCGCTTGGTAGAATGAACAATTAACGGAGTGGAAGCAGATCAAGCATCAACAGATCTAAATGCCGATGGCAACAATGAACAAAACCAAATTATTTATAGTTCTTGGAGTTGTATATCTGCATAGTTGAATATTATTTATATAAATTTAAAATATATAATATGATTGTGCTAGAAATTGTAGCATGATTGAGTACGAATGAGTTGTGTGATTTTCTTTATTTTCAATATGAAATTAGGGTATACTATTTTTACAATAATAATTAAATATTAACAAAGTTAAAAAAAGAGTGTGATGTATAAAAAAAAATGAATATATATGTTGATTGGTGGTATTTGGGTGCAATTTTTTGTTCATATATAATTATTTATATTTATTTATCAATATTATTGGTTTTCATCCAGAAATAAAGTGGATTAATGGATGTAAATGTTAATATATTGTAATGAATGAAATATTATTGGTGTATTTGGAAATAGAATAAGAGCAACAACCTAAATAGTTAGACTTCTACCACACTCACGATGAGTTATGTTAATACATTGCTATAAATAGAATATTATTTCTCTTATTTTTTTATTGTGAAATATAATAAGAATTTCCACCTGAGTAGTTAGACTCTCAACAATGGCGAAACACTCATGATAAATTCTCACAATAAATTCCTCCATTTGGAATAGGGGATGCTCAATTTTTGTCTTACCACCAAAGTTATCATGATTAGAGATCGATGCCATAGGTGAGGATGATTTAAAAATAACATTGCTTGAGATCAAGGAAATCTAAATTCAAATACAAGGTAGTAGTTGGAGATAAAGATACTATGTTGTAGCCAAAAGAAAATAATATATACATATTTTAAAAAAAATGAGAGGAGAAAAAGTGAATAGAAGAAGGAAATATGAGTATGGGATTCCTAAAAATCATATATTGTAAAAAAAATTATATTTTTGTTATAATTATAATGTTACAGACTCAAAGTCTTTGTGAATATTTATGTGTATTTAAAAGTGTGGGCCATCGTGCGCTTTAATAAAGTTCTGGGAGGATTAAAATGTGTGTGACTTTCAAAGCGCATCACCTTGAGTTGAATCAAGCCATGCTGAAAGCAGAGTTCAATGACACAAACTAAACGAACATTATGGTGGGTAGTCCCCTCGAGGAGTGGTTTAGAGAACTAGTCGTTGGGAATATTTTCGACTATGATCTATCCCAACACAACTCCAAAATGAAATTGCTTACCACCCAAGCTGCCCCTGATGATGGTAGGTGGGTTCTAAGGGCGGCAAAAAGAAAGTTTTTTTCTTTTCCACATCCTCCACCCACATCACATCCCTACCTATGTCATTTTCTCATCATCCTTTCATGTCATTCTTCTATACCTTTTTGTCTATATTGCCATAACTTCCATTTTTTCTTGATTTATCATTAAAAGAACCCCTTTTTTCCCATTTCATTTATTTTCTTCACTGCTTTCACTCTAGTCTCCAATTCTATTTCCAACAATTCCTCCATTGACCGCCCTTGAAGAGTCTAGGTACTAAAATCACCTAGTACGTTATTTTTTTTCAAACAATAGAATTAAAAATGGAAAAATAGTTTATTTAGACATGTATGCCACTCATATACCATTAGTGGACATGGAAAGGGACATTTTCTATTCCGTTTATCACTTTAATTTCATGGAATTTCATATAAAAAAAACTGGTCAGTTAAATGAAGACAAAAACCTTCATGCATGTAATAAAATTTGTTCTTGGCATTGCAATTATCACCGAAACACACCCTTTCCTTCAATTTACCAGTTGATGTATCTCCTCTTTATATCCTTGGAAGTTCTATGTCATGAATTCAATCTGTGAAAAAATTTCCCAAGTTTCCTCCTTACTAATCTATCAAGCTTTACATTGCCGAGAATCAAACAATTATATTAAATTTACTAATGAATCCATTTTGTTTGTGTATCAAAGACTTTCAATAGAGGAAAACACAAACCATTTAGTATCATTTGAACTCCAAATTTTGTGCTTCCACCCGAGTCTACATAGTTCCCTATAACCTATTTTCTAAGAATGTCAATTCAATTATGTGTGTGATTATGGGTGTTTTTGGAAGAGGTGATATCTTAGTAATTGATTGTCAAGCCTTGGGTTTTTCCCTTTTGCTGATGCAACCTAATATTGTGTTATATATTCCCACTAATTGGGAGAATTCCATTGACATGCAACTCCTTAATTGCAACATTTCTGGATATTTTAGGTTCCCATCTTTGATGGTTTACGTGTTCTGATATGCACCTGTATAACAATTCATGGATCAAGGCCTAAACATTGTTGATACAAACAAGTTGAAATGAAAAATGGTGAATTGGACTGAGAGAGTCATATGAAAAGACAATAACGAAAGTTTCTCTTTCTATATTGTTGTTTTCATGTCAATAGTGTAAGGAATTATAAATAATACATCTAGTCATATAATTCTTCGAGAGGCTTAACATTTGTTAGATTTGAGCAGAGACATGAAGGTTGTTGGCTGGTATTTTTTTGAAGAACATGTAGAGATAAGCTTGTATGGTGAATATATCCCACCATATAAGCTTCCTATTTTTGTTCTAATGAGTATTTTTTCATTAGAGTTCATCTGGCAGAGTTTGAATGGGATCAAGTCCACTTTGTCCCATCTAGAAAGGGGTTTTTTTTCAAGTTTCAAAGAACTATAGGACCCTTCATTGTAAATAACAGACAAGCTACAAAGGAGATTGAGAATTTGTTGCAAGAGATGAATTTCCTATAGGAAGAGAAATGGAACTATGATCCACTCCAAATAATTTATAAAAGGAGGTTAGAAATATAATGTGCCCCATACGTTCATGAAGCAAGACTAGACATAGAAAAATTATCAAATCACGGCATGGTGGAGACACAACAAGGTGCAGATGTGGAAACCCCTTTTCCTACAGAAAAGAGATTAAAGAGAATTGTTGCAGATATCATGGTCATTGATGCGGAAAGTTCTCAGATCAACTAGAAATAAAAAAAAAATCATGGAGGATAAGCATAAATTTCACAACTAACAAAGAGGCCTTTAAGTTAGGCTGGATTCCAATTGCAATTGGGAGGAATAAGGTGTGCACCCTCATCTCCAATCCCCAATGAAGTAGAACAGTCTTCCTTGAATATTTTAAAGGATATCTTTCAACAAATTGAAGAGAAGAATTCTAAGGTGAAGAGTAATTTATTAACACAATTGGAAGATTAATCAATCTCTGTCTATCACACTAGGCTCCTCTTAGCCATGGATCTTTAGAGGAACTAGTTGAAATTTTCTTTCACTCACCAAGTATCACATTCCATTTTTTCTGTTGTGGATTTCAGAACATCCAATATTTCTCTCAATACGAAAGACATTCCATTACCAGAAAAAATAAATCCGCACAAGAAAAGCATGGAGCTAATTTACAATGATATCAGTAATATCTCTTTAGCAGCAATTAAGGAAAAATAACTTCTAGTAAAATTGATGGATTAGTTTAGACAAGGAAAGGAAAATTTCAGATCTCTTCATACTCAAAATGAAGAGTGTAATAAATTGATTATTAAGCTTGGGGTAGATTGATAAGATAAGGTAGCCATTCAAGCCTTAAGTCAATGTAAAGAATATGAGGTTCAATATTTAAGGAGTAATTTGAAATTTCCTATAATAGAACATGTACAACCTTCAAAATTACCTTAGGTGGAAAAGGAAAAATACACTCTGACTAATGGATTATTGAAAAGAAATCAAGAAGTTGCATCCCTTAAGGAGAAAAATGTAGAGTTATTACATAAGATATAGAAATATGTTTTTATAATTATGGTACTTGCCAATTTATAGGACCCAATTGATAATTTGACGAAGGTCATGACAGAGCTGAAAATATCAGAAATTGAATTGAATAAATTACATAAAGATCTTTTTTACTCCAAGGAGAAGCTGCAACATAAGGAGAGGATACTAAACATTGCAAGGGAGTCTGCAAGCCATAATAACAAAAAATATTAGTAAGAATGTGTTGTGGTCAATGAATTACAAGAAAAATATTAAAGGAAATGTGTCTGTGATCAAACAAAGATGAATTATATGGGGAGACGTCATCAAACAAATATATGTTAGGTGGGATAATATGATTGTCATAGCTGAAGAAAAAGCTACAATCAAGGTCTATGAGGTTATTATCCACACAAATAAGGACCAAGTACATGAACGAGAATAATTGGAAGAAAATATCATCAATTAATTAAATTCCAAATCCTCATTATTTTAATATGTTCATTATTTTAACATTGAAAAGGAAACGAGGAAGGTGAAAATTCTTGTCCCATTAGATGAAGTGGAAAAGAAAACAACTTATAAAAAAATATATTGCAAATTTCATAAATCTATCACAAGTGATTGCTACACAATATATTGTAAATTTGCACGAGGAAATGCCAGTTGTTATGTTTGGGCCCCATGTGTCGGTGTAGGATTCCACAAACCCAACATTTTATATTACTCTTCAGATTTATGATCTTATGTTGCATAATTTCATGTTGGACTTATGGAGTAGTTGGGTTTGAATATTACAAAATATTATAAATACTTGTATTATTTTTATTATAAAGGAGTCAAACATGTAGTTTTGATTAAGGATATGATGGTTACTTTAGCACAAATTCTTGTTAGAAGTATTGTAATTGATGTTGATGTTTCAAACATTATAGTAAGGTTTGGGATGCTTCTGTCAAGATCATGGGGTATGAAGTTAGATGGATCTATCAAGAAAGATTTAATATACCATACAATTCCAATTTTTCGTGGTGAGGAGAGGACGTTATATAGAAAATTCATGTTTTTCAAAACTATTACTAAGGAGGGTAATCTGCATAACTCCCCATTGTATAGCTAGGAGAAGGATTTTTCTTATTTTTTATTATAAGTAGATGTTGAAATTGCTGAAAATACACAATTCCAAAGGGAAACAAGAGTTGAAAAGAAAGAATGTGTTCCAAATTCCATTTGGAAGATGTTTTTTTATGGATATTATTCTGGAGAGGGAAAAGGTACATATGTTCTACTTATTTCCCATAAAAGTGAGATGAGTGTTTGGTCTTATAAGATAGAGTTTGATTCAACGAATAATATTACATAGTATGAAGTTATATCTAAGACTTTTTTGATCCATAATGTAGATAAAATATTTTTCAGATTAATCACATCATTAAGATTAGGTCAATGTTTCGAACAAACTAATGTGGTTCATCCTCAGGACAAGGTTCGAAACATCGACCTAATCTTAATGATGTGATTAATCCGAAAGAAATTTTATCTATATTATGAAGCTTTGATTCTTGGATTGCAAGTTGCAAGAAATTTGAAGATTATTTTTTTAATAATGTATGGATATTCTAAGACAGTAGTGAAACAAATATAGGGTCAATGTCAAACAAAGAATCCAAGGTTTAGAGAATATGTGAATGGAGTTCAGGACGTGGTTCATAACGTTTTCTCAACTTTCAATATTCAGTTATTACCTAGAGAAAACAATTTATTTTCTAATTCTACTTGATAGAAGAAAACAATTTCAAACCTCCACAAACTCCTCATTTGAGGTCTGAAGTTGAAGTTGGATGTAGACCCTCAATACCATATAATGGAATATAATGGAAGGTATTTGATGATGAGGAAGAGATTAAGAAATTTATGGAGGTTGTTGGGGAATTTTTTACTTCAAAAATTGATCAAGAAAAAAGGGGTGAGAATGAAGAAGAGGAAGTTAAATAAGAATTTCCTTGGAAGGACTCAATTATGGATCACAAAATTGTATAGATGAAATGAAATGTTATTACAAAAGGCCTTGTACCTTTCGAAATATTATTTTATGCAAATAGAGTTGGGAAGAAGACATTGAGGACTGCAATATTAGTATGGAGAAATAACCCAAATTCATAAAATTCATGAAGGGAATCGCAAAGGACTATAGACAAAGATATGAAAATGTGTTCAGAAAGTATTATGATATTTTTTCATGGTCTTATGAAGTTTTAGGGCCATATAATGAAGATAATATACATCACAACATTCCATGAAAATCAAGATTAAAACCATATAAATATAAACTTAGATAGATTAACCCTTTTCTCCTCCCTTCAATAGAGAAGGAGGTGAAGAAATTACTTAAGGATAAAATCATTGTTCCATTAAGATATTTAAATTGGGTAGCTAATCTTGTGCGAATAAGTAAAAAAAATAGGGAAATTAGGTTGTGTGTAGAATTTAAGAATTTAGATACAGTTTCCTTGAAGGATAATTATCCCCTTCCCAAGATGGATCATATGTTGCAAAAAAGTGGCGGGATCCTTAATGATATAAATGATTGATTTTTTTTCTAGATATAGTCAAATTGATGTTCATCCAAATGACCAGAAGAAAACAACTTTTACAATGCCTTGGGGTACTTTTATGTACTCCAAGATGACCTTTGGCCTAATAAATATTGGTTCTAATTTCCAAAGGGCTCTGGATATAGATGTTTTTGGAGAGAAGGACAAATTTGTGGTCATCTATCTTGATGATATAACAATATTTCAAAATCTAATGATAAGCATGTATATTACTTATAACAGAATTTGAGAAGTGTAGAAAGTATGGGCTATCCCTATCTACTAAGAAGTCGCACTTTACACTAAGGGTAGGAAAATTATTGGTTATTATCAAAGGAGCGAATTAAAATTGATCCTAAGCATGTAGAGAAAATCAGTAACAATCTTTTACCAAGAAATAAGAAGGAAATCTATATTTTTCTAGGAAAAATAAAATTTCTCAGAATATTTATCCTAAATTATGCAAAAATAATAAAGGATATTACTCATATTTTGAAAAAAGGACAAAGAGGGAAAATGGACCCCAAGAACCAGAGAAAAAATCTCAATAATTAAAAATTATTTTGGGGAGGCTCTTTTTTTGTTAGTCCCAATTATGAGAAAACTTTCTAGATTTTATGCTTCGCATCACCAAATACAATTTTAGTTTCTTTGTTGTAGAAAAACAAAGATAACAAAGACCAACCTGTGGAGTTTTTTAGTCAAGTTTTAATGGATGTGTTAGCACTCCCTGATATCTACTAGGTTGAAAATAGACTCAAGAGGGTAACCAGAGCCCACTTTTGGTCAGGTATTGGTCTTTCCCGACCTAAGGGGGCTCCATCACTTAAAAGGACTAGAGATTTGACATTATACACCTATAGATACCATGTATGTTGTAAATTTTTCATAAATTTTTTAGGGTAGGTAATGCTTTCTCTAAAGAGACAGTTTATAGTTCAGTAACCATCCACAAATCAAGGCTTATGCATAAAACACCACTCATTATTACAATGGCTCGATCAATATATCATCTTAGACATTGAAAATTGTAGCATAGGGGAAAGTGGTAGAGTAAATACTCATTCAAAATGAAACAACACTAGAAATTCTAATACTGGATTCATAGGAAGCAAGCATCTTAGAAGAAATGAACCAAAAATAAAAGCACTATCATTGCAATTGAAACAATGTTGTAACAACTAATTTGGAGAAATGTTGAATTGAATTCCAAACAGCTACAACTTGTACTTATTACAGGAAAAATAGATAGAATTTCAATGAAGGAGAGAGAAAATTAATGCTTAGAGGAGAAAAAAAAAATCTAAGATTCCATACCATGAGTATCTTTGCTAGAAAATCAATGGAAAAACTTAACCATAAGCTCCATGCATTAAGAATCTAGGCCAAAATAAATTCGCAGTAAAAATATTACAATGTACTTCTGCCAAACCAACTAGCCCCTTCTTAATTTAACTTTCTTTATTATATAGGTATACATTGTAGTTTAATGAGCAGTAGTATACAAATTATCTTCGTTCCATGGAGAGGATCAACACAAACTGGGAAAAATAGAAACATCATAGTTGTTTTCATCCTTTTCAAAAAATGATAAAATTAAATCCTAAAGATACTTAACATAATCCTAAAGAAATAAAAATATCTGAAACATTGTTTGTCTTCTAACCTCTTCCATCCTTAGTAAGTACATTAGAAACAAAAAAAAATAGAAAATTTTCCAGTGAGCTATAAGTGTGTTGCGCACCGGCTGGGTAGCACACTACCAAGTCACTTTTCTCCTCATAGATGACACTTTTTCGATGAAAGACGAACTGAGGTGTCTCCGAGATGAGTGACCAATTGAACTCTCTAATCTCCGATGCCAGGCACCTCCAAAATATCTATCGAACTGTGTAGGCAAGGGTTGTTCAACACCTACGCAATGGGAATGTATTTTGGGTATATCTCCTAAACCATAACCTATTTTTAAAATATTAAGTAGGTTATTGTATATGCTATTTTTTTAAATAAAATTCTCTCTTATTTTCTCCAAATCCTTCCCCATTGTCCCATAACATTCTCTGCAAAATGATGCCTCAAAAAAATAAAATTCCAAATGGTGAACGATGAGCTTTAAAGATGCATTCTTAACTCCTGATCAGTGACGCTGGTGAAAAAAATAGAATATTATTTTGTACTTTGGCCTATCCATGAGAAAAATCTCTCTCTATTTTCAATAAAAAAATTTCATGTTGTTGTACTCATCATTTCAAAAGGTTGTAAAAAACAGAGTATGATGTGCAACGCCTATGAAACAAAGTGTATGGGTAGCAATATGATGATTCGACGTGATATTTTGGAGTGATCCATATAGGATTATATGATACTTTTTGTATGGGAAATAACTAGGACATTTGGGTGAATACGTTGCTTGTATAATGGGGGGGGAATATGTGGGTTATCTCATGTACAAAATGTAATTATTGTCATTTAAGGCAATGGGTTTAGAACGGGATGGGGGGAAATGATAATTATGTGACTAAGGAATAGGTATGATTAATTAATAGGGGATAGGAAAATGGGTTTACAAATGGAGAATGGAAGATGTAGGATGATAGGATAGTAAATGAATGGGTCGTAATTACGAGTATGAATAGAAAATGACCATGAACCTCTAAAACCCACATAACTCAAACTAATTGACACAACCTTCATTTGAAAGATTTAATTGTTGTGAATGAATGTCACACATACTCATTTATCCTTGAATATATCACAATGGACCCTATAACCTTATGACTTATTAATAACTCGGGTCCTACTTGTATGACATGGACAAAGGACTCCTAGCCTATCGGGCAGAAATGCTATTTGCGTTTTAAACCGATTCAAAAAATGAAAAATAAAGTACATGGAGAATATATTTGACTATGTAACCCTATGACCCTAACATTGGCCTTAATGGGGATAGCATCCTCCTAGTGAGGTGCTAAGAAAAAGTGCCCATAAAATAGTATCCTATCCATTGGGAAACTAAGTCAAAATTAGTAAATTGAAACTTAACTCACACATAGTGAAAATTAAATACTCACTTAACTTACTTTGAGAAAATACCATCGGCATTTGAGGGCCATCACTGTGCTTCAACTCGATGCTAATCACCCACTTGTCAAGATATACATACAATCATAAATGATCCTCCAAAGGTAGCTAATCAAGCAAGTGAATGTATAACTTATGCTTGTATTCAACTCTCACCTTCTAAATAAAGTAAAATTATGAAAATCACAACTGAAAGTGTCCACCGAACACAGCCTCATGATCCATAAATACAATAATATTCATCTCCTTATGGTTACAACAAATTGTTAAAAGGGTATTCAATAATTTGGTACATTGCTAAGGCCTTGAAATTCAATGTAAATAAAGCACACCTTTTTAATTTTCCAATGAAAAATTTTTTTGTGAGGACTAAAGTAACAGTATTATGTTCATTAATTTTCACTTGAATCGCAGGCAGTTTCTTCTAAAAATGTATTTGAGGCAACTATATTAACAAAAAAAAAAAATTGCACACTCTTCATTTTCTTCGAACTCTTAGACGAAGATCCTCATGTGCAAAAGGCTCTAAACAACTCCTCTTCTTCTTCGTTTATCTCCTTCATTATCTACTTGCAATGTTTGATCATTATTTTCTCCTATAATTACATCTCCCGAAACCTTCCACATGCCAATTAAAATTCCTACTACACAAATATGCTCTTCAACAATACCAGAAAATGGAAAGAGCCGGAAAGACATATGAGTGATGAATGTTTAGAGATCCTTTTCATGGATTTAATCAAACTCATCTCATTCCCAAACTCGAGACTTGCAAGCTTGTTGTAACTTTTCATCAATTTCGAAAATGAAACTTTGACCGTCGTCATTTAAATACCGCTTAGTTTCCTTTTCATCCAATATATCAGCCACCTTTTCGTTGGTAATGGAAAGGTTTCAAGAATAGCCTCGTAAAATTTCATCCATGAACTCATCCTCATATAATATTTTGAATTTTTCAATGAATCTCTCAAAATGTCCAGCACAATTTTTAGCTAGAAATAAATATGGATAAGATTCGTTAAAATTTTCAAATAAGAATGTTGAGACACTTTGAAGAACATAAAGAAGTACCTAGTAATTCTTCATACTATAACCTTTTTCCTTCGCATTTTTATGAACATTTTCATGAGAAAATATTCAACAAATTGAAACTTTCCAACTTGTGTGTGTATGAAATTTCACTAGATGTAGGAAAAAAATCCTCTCTCAGATTCATATTTCAACCTTCGAAGATAATTCTACCAATATACCGAAGGAATTCAGCTTTGGAAATCCAGCATCACAATATCTTTTCCAGGTGCATACCGACATTTGTTCTTGCACCTTATCTTGAAATCATTCAACAATAATTTTCTTGAAATTACTAACCTTCAACCAAAGGAGTCACCGTAAAATTGTAATATGTTGATCCTTTGAACTCAGAGTCGCCATGTGAATGATTCAAACTGATGTCCAACTTTTTTTCACCAAGGCAATTATATTTGAATGTTATCATTCATACCATGTGGAAAATGTGACACTTTGGATCCCTAGCAATGACACCAATATGTTAGCACTCCCTAATATCTACTAGCCTACAACAGATTCAAGAAGGCAACCATAGACTAATTTTGTCTGCACAAGTCTTTCCCTCTAACCTAGGTCTCCTATCGCTAAAAAGTACTACAAATTTGACATTATAGACCTAGAGTATATCCGGCATGTTGGTAAATTTTTCACAATTTTGTTCTAGGTTGGTAAAGATTTATCTAGAGAGAATATATATAGTTCAATAATCCTTCCCAAATCATATATTATGATTAAAACCAATTATTCTTACAAAGGCTCAATAAATATATCATCTCGTATACATTGGAAATAGAGCATATTGGAAAGTGATAGAGTAATTACACATTCAAAATTAAACAACACGAGAAATTATAATATCAGATTCATAGGTGTTAGAAGATTATCCCTCCGTAGACATAGGTGATCTCTTTAGCCCTAGAGTGGTCTACAACTTGTGATACTTTTCTAATGCAAGCTTCTTAGCTAATATTCAAAACGAGTCAAGAAAGGAGATATGTACCTTTCCCTAATACTATGCTTGAACTCATGATGGTATCCTTGATCCATGATCCGAGGTCACCTCTGTTATTGTGGCAATACGACGCCTACTCTGATGATCAAGAGCCATCAACAAGCATAATATATGCTAAGGTATTCATGAACACGCTATCTAACATATCAAGGAACATTAGACTATTTGCGCAAATGATTACTCAAATATAGAAAGAAAAAAAAACCAATGTTTTATTAATGAATATAAAGAGAGAGCTTACAACCCAGCCTTGATGTTGGAGGTAACCTTCCTTTGGTGATGTCTGAGTCCTTCATCAAACTCTACATCATTTTCCGAATAAATATGTAGTAATTATCACAATATAGGAGTTGAAATGGAACTAATGATCTTTCAAATTTCAACAATGTGACCAACTAGTAGTGGACGGATTGGGATCAATTTATAGGAAAGTAGAAAAGGCTGGGAGCCCATGAAAGGATGAGGAAGGTCCACTCTACTAAGGGATAAACCCCTCATTTATAAGATCAAAGTTCTAAAATAAGATATATTTACCCTACTGAATTAATAACAACCAACTCGCTATCGTGGAGCTTCTAGAGGTCAAAGCTTCTCTCCATTTTGAAGAAAATGTCAAGAAAGGGATCATAGGATTCTCTCGTAAAAAGGGTGTTGAAAGTGCTAGGCCTAAACTATCAACCTACCATCGACATGCAGCTACCAGAGAAGTGCATTGAGGTTTTACCAATTCTCTCTAGTGATCTTTCAATACAACTTTCTTTGATTCTCTTAGAGGATATCATTGTACTTTTCCCCGATGGATATACTACGCAGATCTATCACATGGCACTTCATGATCAAGATGGAAGTATGTGAAAAATTGTTGTGTAAATGTATGCCCCTAAAGCATGAAGGCAAATGTGAGTGATGGGTGAAATTATTTATGGGACAAGGCAAAAGAACACGTATCAATGCATGAAACCCGACAAATAAAACACAATAAAATTTATGAAATATGAATATTCCTACTAACATATCCGTGGACTAGACATCAAACAATAGATTAACCCACAATCACAACCATCCGTATGAAATATATCATCGAAACATATCCACCGTAAGGTCGTAGTCATCTATATAGACAGATGATATGTACAATCATGAATACTCAATAACTCCATGCAACCTCGGCTAATCAAAAAGGTGATCTAGGGGTTCATTGCTAAAGAACATCCGCCTAATGTATGAATCTAGCCATGTGAATAGATGATCCGACATCAAACATGGTAGAAAGCACCTTATTACCAGGTCACGATGAAAAATGGTTAAAAAAGGCATGAGTGAAAACCACCAATAATCACGATGGCCCTCAAGGTGAACAACAAAATCTACAAGTGTGAATAAATAAAGGTGTTGAAGTCAACACTAGCAAAATACCCGATTGAAGGCTGACGTGAATGTGTTGTTGAACACGAATAAATTTTCATCAAGCCATGCAAGCTCCAAGGTACCAAAGGTTTTTAATCATCTCTTCCCATATAATGAGCCGAGGTCGATAGGAAGTGATCAATCAAAGGAGGGTCTTAATGATTCCACATCATTGAAACAAAAACAATGGATATCTCAAGATGATAGGAGTGATTCAAGACTACAATAGAGGAAGGTCGACAAGCGTAGGATGTTTGACTTTGAAAAGGGACTCTCTTCCTCAACATATTGGTGACACGACCCTGAGGTGTGAAGAATTTGACTCAAATGGGACTGTGAGGTCATGAGGAAAAAAATGGTGATCGAATACGAGGAAAATGGATTCTAACCCGTGGAGGAAAAATGACGTAATGAAGGAGGTCTCAATCCGATACGAAATCAGCAGGTGCGTCATGTTCAAGAGCAAAAAGTTACCAAAAATACACAGCAGATGTCACTTAATTTTCCATTTCTAACAAGTACCTCTTATTTTTTATAGCCAACATGAAAAGGATAGCATATACGAGAGTATAAGTTCATCCTTCGAATAAATCCATCATAGTAATTTTAACAAGCCCTAGGAAGGAGGAACTGGCCTTCATAGACAGCCTTTCGTCATTTTAATTTTTTATCAAGCACGATGGAAGGGTAACTCGGTGTAATTATTTAATGAGTTTGAAAATAAATGGAAAAACAAAACCCCACCATTTCCTTTTCACAAATCGTCTTTCAAATTTGAAAAGGTAAAACAATATCTAAGAGAACTCTTGACCATGTTCGATCAAGGTATTCTTTCGTAAATAGTGAACCTCGGCCTAAAAATGGGTAAAATTATACCGAGACAACATCAATTTGTTTACTAACAGTTTCAAATGACAAGCACTCAAAATATTTTCATTTTTCAGATGAAAAGAGTTGAAAGGTGACTAAGAGGGGTCCCTTTTTTCTTTATGTTCTTACCGAGTCCAAAAAAGAGATACAAATAAACTTTTTCTCATCATAAATAATCACCATATTGAATAGCATGTTAATGCATTAAAAATGACAAAATCACCAATATCGAGGGAAAAAAATAATAAAATAATGGAAAAATATCTTCAAAAATCTATAAATACACAAAAAGTAAATTCATTTTCATTCATTCTATTTTGAGTAAAATTGTGAAAGTGAATTTTACCCCTTTCCCTTTGAAATTTATATCATTGGTGCAAATTTTCGATCCAAGTGACACCATTCAACAATCTGGCCAACTGCTGTAAGAGCTCAAACTTCCTCTCCATTTCTTTCTTTCAATTCCATTTTTAGGTAGTTTGTCTCGTAAAGTTTGTGTTTTGGGGGGGAGTGATTTCCAAATTGTATTTTGTTGTGACCAATGTGGTTCGAGCTTCCGGATTCACATGGGTCACTCTACCAACCACACCACCAAAGATATCTGCTTATATTTTCTTCATAGTCACAATGACTAATGGGAGAAAATAAATAATTCATTTTCACTTTTTAATTTTTTTATTTCAAAACTACTCCAATGAGAGTCTCTAAAAATGTCAATTGAACATGTTTTGTAGGCGATTTCATCGAAGATGGTAATTGAATGGAAAGAAAGAGGCCATTAGGTGGAAGATCATGAATCATTCCAGACCCCCGATTGTGTAAACACATTGCGAAATTGTGGACTATTGAAATTATTCCCAAATATGAGGTTAAGAGCTTACTGGATAATTACTTGAGTATTTAATTGGGATATGGGATGTGGATTGCCAAGGATTCATAATTGGAGACCAGCACTTGAGTTGATGGAAATCTATTTCTATTAGCTATCTACGAGATAGAATCCAACTCTAGAGTCTTTGTTAGGAGGTGAGAGTACCTAGACACATACTATCCAGACACCGTCGTGGAGCTCTCCAAAAGACTCGTAATGGGGAAGGTTGGGATACCATCTATCGCAAATCTTCCCTTGCATATACACATTTCATGGCTCCGAGTGGTTGGAGTTGAGGCATTGCATGAGGCAAAGAAATCTCATTTCCAAGATGTAGTGGATTGTCCGTCTCTACTATGTTTAACCGGTGTGAGGGGTTATTTTATAATATGAATAGCCAATTGACTGCTAAAACATACCAACCTAAAAAGCTTCGGCATGGGTCCATCTTGGTTACCTTCTTTTGAAGCGGGTTCCTTTGTTTTAGTATCAGTGATTGGATAACCATGATCCAGCCTCGAGGGACCCGAGGTCATGGAGATGGTGTGAAATCATGCCTCGCGATGGAGGGGCCAACAAATGAAATTTTCTGATCGTGTTCTTCAATCCGAATATCTCCATCAAAAGATCGTGGTTGAGGACTACACATACGTAGGCATTGACTTCGTGGCGATCCACACTACCTCTTCGCCGGGCGAACAAAGGCCGACAAGGTAAAACATGTTTTTTGATTTTTTTACTTTAATGTTTTTTGTATGTATTCGAGATATAAAAATATGATGCGCATTCAGATTGGGTAAGACAAGACGAGACATCTGATACTACAGAAGATAGTACACCATATGTCAGTGATACGCCTATGGACAGAGGCAATATTCCTTGGAAATTTCCCAGAGTGGATCTAGCAACATGTGAGACTTTCTAATGCAAGCTTCCTTAGGTAATATTCAAAATGAGACAAGAAAGGAGATATGCTTACTGCCATACTATGCTGAACACTTTGATGATGGCTCTGATCCACAACCCTCAAGCTCATTCCTCACTACTAGTGGCGACGACATCAGTAGAAGATTAAGGAGGCCACAAAAAAACCTAATCTAATACATAGTATTCATGAATATCATCTATCTGCAGAGATCAAGGAACATTGACTATTCACAAATGATTAGCAAAATATCGTAGTTAAACCGATGTTTTACAAATGAATATAAAGGAGAGATATTACAACCCAAGCCTTGATGCTGGAGGCCTCCTTTGGGGATGTCCGAAGCCCTTCACCAGGCGAACAAAACATTCCTTCTCCTCAATAGCTTAGGCTTTATCATAATACATGAGTGTGTAAAGTGAAGGATTAATCTTACTAAACTTCAACAATGACCAACCTAAGAGGGGTGGAGGGATGGGGACTAATTTATAGGAAGGGAGTAAAGAGTTTGGGAGGCCATGAAATGAGGAGGAAGGTCCACTTTCTAAGTTATAACTCATTAATAAGATAAAATATTTTTTAAAATCTGAGAGTCTGACCCTATCACCATCAAATAACAACTAACTCGATGCCCTAGAGATTCTATAGGTCGAAGCTTCTCCTCTATTTGGAGGAAACACTTCCAAGAAAGGATAAAGATGGCTTCTCGGAAAAGGGAGAACAAAATGCTAGGCTCCGGAATCAGTTAACCTACTAATAGCACAAATTTCTACCCACTACGTATGCGTTGACCCAAAAATTTAGGTTTTTGACCAAGTCTTCCCAATGATCTTTCAAGGTAGTTTTCTTTGATGCTTCGTAGGATATATTTATGTATTTTTCCGGGAGATGGATATATCAAGGAGCATGGACTCTACTGTAGGCACTTCAGATCACGTGACTTATGAGCAGGTGAGAACAATGTAAGATATGCCGCCTAAAGAATGAAGGAAGATCGATGAGTGATGAGTGAAATTATTTACGAACCGAGGCAAAAAACTCATAATACCAATTAGAAACTGCAAAATCAAGAAAATACAATATATGACATCTCCAATGTGAATATTCATAATAACATATATGTGGACTAGGCATCAAAATAACATATGAACTGACGAATATACTACAAATCCATCTATTTTTTTATAGAGATTATGGCAACAACATCCATAGTATGGTTGCAATAATCCGTATAGACAGATCATATGTACAATCATGAATACTCAATAACTCTACACAAGCCTAATAATGACAAGGTGGATCTAGGCCTCTACCACAATCTCAATCTACCAACGTACGAACTAAGCCATGTAGAATAGATCATCCGATGTCAAACATGGTGTAAACCACTCCGATTACCATTCAATGATGAAAATCGTTAATGTGCATGAGAGAAACCACCACAGAATACATGATGGCCTTAAAGGTACAACAACACAATCTACAAGGATGAATAAATGTGCTGAATTCAAACACTTGGCAGACCATTCCGATCAGTACAAGCAGGTGGAACTTGTCATCGAACATGAGGAAGTTTCCATTAAGGCATGCATGCTCCAAGGTATTGGAAAGGAGGTCATAAATCATACTCGGGTATAATGAGTTGAGTTTGACAGTGATCCGTCAAAGGAGGGCCATAATATCCGCACATCATTCACACGAAATAATAGATATCTCAAGATGATAGGAGTCATTCAAGACATTAATAGAGAAAGTCGTGAAAGCAGAGATATTTTACTTTCATAAAAATGACTTCTCTGAACATATCGATGACACGACTCTAGAGTATGGCAAAGATTTGACTCAAATCGGATCGTAGGTCATGATGACAAAAATGAGATAGTGTTGGATTTCCATACCCAGTGGAGGAAAAATGATGAGCGAAGGATATACCCAACCCCGGACACAAACCGCCGACAAGTGCCATGTCTAAGAGCCACAAGTCGCCCAAACAGATATAGGATGTGTTCACTTTCAATTTTTCCTCGTTATCGCTATAAGGCACTTTTATTTTTTGAGAAGCTAGTGTGAAGAGGATAGCATATGCCGAGCATGTAAGCTCATTATTTGAATGAATCTATCCTAGCAATTTTAAAGAGCCCTAGAGTTCGTTTTCCTTGCCTACAAAGTGAGTCGCAAAACTTTTCCGTGAAGCTAAGTCCCCTCTCGTGGACATAGGAAATCTATTTATCGCTAGAGGATAGTAACTGTGATATTTCCAATGAAAAATTCCATATAATATTAAAAACGAGACAATAAAGGAGATAGAGATACCTTTTCCTAATACTATGCTTGAACTCAATATGGGTGGTCTGATCATGATCCTTGAAATGCCTTTTATATTGGTGGCACACAACACTGTGATGAATAGGAGTGAAACAAAAAATGTAATCCAATACATAAAATTCATATCATTATTCACTCCTACACTAAGTAACATTAGACTAATGAAAATTATTAGCCAAATATAGAAAAGCAAACACCAAAATGTTTTATTAATGAATATAAAGAGAGATCTTACACCCATAATGTTGACGTTGGAGGCCTCCTTTGGTGATGTTCGAGTCCTTCACCGAAGCTCTGCAAGTATTCCTTCTCCTAAATAGCTAGAGTAACACAATACAAGAGCAAAGAGGAATTAATGATCTGATGAAATAACAATGACAACTGGGGTGAGGGAGGGATGGGGGATCAATTTATAGGAATGGTGAAGAGGTTGGGAGCCTGGCAAAGAGGAAAGGTCCACTAGAGTGAAGAGAACTTCTTACTGATAAGATCTAATCTCTAAATTCATAGAGCTCTAATCTCATCACCACGAAATAACAACCAACTCACTCTCCTCTAGCATATGTTGCTGAAGTTTTCCATTTTGAAGAAACATTTCCTTGCAGTGATCAATGCATGCCTGTAGTGGTACACTAAAACACATATCAGCATGGGCATGCAACTAGAGGAAGGCGTTGACCCGTAACTTAGGTTTTTGACCAAGTCTCTCCAAAGGATCTTTAAGGCGCTGATTCTTTAGAGGATATATTTGTTTATTTCAGGGATACATCATACGTAACCTAATACATGCAAATTGTGGATCGTGCACGGAAGTCGGGTAAAGAGGGTGACAATGGCTATCTAGTAATAGGGAACAAACATATTAGAAGAAACAATCCACAGAAGGCAGCACCATCATTGAAAACCGAAACAATGTTTTACCAATTTATTTGGAGCAATGTTGAATTGAATTCCAAAAAACTAGAGCTGCAGTACTTTCCGAAAGGAAAATAGATAGAATTTCAATGAAGGAGAGACAACCTTAATTTTTACACGAGAAAAAAACAAATCTTAGACTCCATACCATGGTACTTTGCTAGAAAATAAATGGACAAACTAAACCATAAGCTCCATGCATTAATAATCTAGGCCACGATACAATTCAATGCGTAAAATCTTACAATGTACTTCTACCAAACCAACCAACCCCTTCTTCATTTACATTTCCCTATTATATAGGCATACATCATAGTTGTGCTATAGTTGTATACAAAGCATCTTTGATCCATGGAGAGGAGGAACACAAAGTAGGAAAAATAGAAACATCATAGTTGTTTGCATCCTTTTCCAAAATGATAAAGTCTAATCCTAACAATAATTAATTTCATCCTAAAGAAATATATATATATATATATATATATATATATATATATATATATATATATATATTCTATCTGAAATCCTATCCTCTTCCTCGCAAGGAAATTAGAAACAACAAAAAATAGGAAAAGCCTGTGCTGAACTCATAGTAAGTTATACGGGAGATGGGTAGCACACTCCCAAGTCACCTTTATCTTCATATATGACACTTGTCCACTAAAATATGAGATGAGGTGGCTTCCATATATGTGACACATATACTTTTAACTCCAACAACTCGCAAATCCATTAGGGAATTCTGAGTTCAAAATGGGCCTCTTAAGGAAAATGTACAATCAAAATTTACTTTGGTGAGAACCAATCACATTTTAGGGGATGACATCATCCCTAATGGTTGATAGGTTACTACTTGAAAGCAAAGGTACTTAATTTCTGTTACATTATCAATGGTGGATAAAAACTCATGGTTAACCAAGTAGTGCTCTAAGTACTTTTAAGTCACAAAGTACTCATAATAAATGTCATTTCACATTCTTGAATAAAAATATATTATTGTCATTTCATATTTCTTAAAAGAAACAATGCTATCCCTATACATTTATTATATTATATTATGCTTATATTATTTTTATATATCATATATATTAATTATATGTTATTATACAATTTAAATAATATAAATTTAATAATAAATATTACATAATATAATTTATAATTTATAAATTTATATTTATATTTATTTTATTATTTAAGTACAAAGGACAAATGCATTAGTTGTTCAATGATAAATGGATCTTTTCGAGAAGCTCATTCTTATTTATAGTCACATCAATACATTTTTTTTTATTAATTTTATTTTGGTACAAATTGAATTTAACTATGGTTACATGGATTATGGTAAAAAGTGAATTGGAAAATTCATAAATATTATTATATTGGTTTAGCTATTATTTTATTATTTTAGGAGACTCATTTAGTGATTCCTTCAAATTCTCTAATGCATAACATTTAGAACTCTATGTGCAAGGGTTGTGCAACACCTAGCAACAAACTATGAAATGAGCTCTCAGAAAGCTGTATATCTCCCATTCCGTAACCTATTTTTAAAAATTGAAGGACATTATTGTAGATGAGATTTTTTAAAGACAATCCTCTCTCATTTTCCTGGAAATCCTTCCCATATTCTCATAAAAATTATTCCGTAAAATGATGACTCAAAACAAGAAATTTACAAATTGTGAAAAATGAGATTTAAATATGCATTCATAACTCTCTATGATGACACATGTGAAACTTCCAAGAGGGTTTTATCATTCCATCTCTTGAGAAAAACCTCTCTTAGTCTTCCATAATTTACCCTTCATGGTGTGGAATCATGGTTTGAAAAGGTAAAATTATATGTTGCTAGTTGCTTGTGCATCAAACTGCCTAGGCAATGACAGATTTGACCTAATATTCACAGACCTACATGATGATATGATACTTTTTGAATGGGAAATACTAGGGACATTTAATATATTTCTTGATAGTGCGGGGGGACATGGGTTATGCCATGTTCAAAATGTGATTATTTTATTTTAAGCGAATGGGTTTAGAATGATGGGGAAATGATAATTACATGACTATGAATAGGGATGATTAATGAATATGGGATACAAAATGGGATTTCATGTTAGATAATGGAATATGTGGATGATAGGAGAACACACAATGTAATATCAAGATGAATGGTAGAATGACCTAGATGAACTCTAAAACCCACATAACACTAACCGTACACAACCTTCCTTTTTGAATAATCCGACCATGCAATGAGTGCCGACACATACTCATTGCGCCTTGAATATATTTATTAAATGACTCGCTAACCGCATGAATCAGATAACAACCGACAAACTTGTATGACATGGACAATGACCTTTAGCCTATGACAACAAGTAGTTCATAGGATAAGTTGCGCCCAAAAAATTGAAAATTAAAGGACATGGAAAATATATGTGATGATGAAAACCTATGACCCTAATAGGATAGAAAAGCTAAAAATATAATATTATGGAGAAGAAAACATATGCTTTGGTAAAATCCCTAAGGCATTGGGACATATATTCTATAGTCAAACATCACAACTTATGTTCCTAATGTAGCATTTCAAATATGTTTTGACACAAGGAGACAACAAAGGAAGAAGAGGAAAGTGATAGAAAAAATACAAGAGTAATAGATATGGACATAAACTAACTAAATTATTAAAGGGATGGTACTTCACCAAAATTAATGAGGAAATTAAAGCAGGGAATAAATTTGTTGGATGAAAATTATCCACCAAATGTAGTTAGTATGATGGTAAATCTAATGAACAATATAATAAAATTGCATATAAATATCTATGTTTCAGACAGATGCTGGCCGTGATATTGTCCATTATCCGTTGTTTCTCACCTTCCACAAGATTTATGAAAGAAGAAAATATAAGTCTCTGAATGAAATCCTAGAAGTATATTATATCAAATGACTAATCGTATTGGAAAGATATTTTTTGGGTGCTCCCGATATTCTTAACAAAATATGAAATTCCAAAAATTATAAATGAATATCATGGTTGTGCTTGTGAGCCCATTATAGTCAGAGTGTTACAACACATAATATTCCAGTTGGGTTTTACCACCCAATCTTATTCTGTCATTAAAGGTAGACGGTGTGAAAGGTCGCTAAGAATTCAGATTTTGTTGAAAAGAATAATTTTGACCCTTACCATTGATTGCAGCCTTTGTTGGAAGCACCACTTAGTCGCTGGAGATTGGATTATAGGTGAAATTCACCCACCTTTTAGTGGACAACATCAATGGATTTTAACAACTACAAACTATATTATAAAATAAAATATATTCCTACTGACTACAACGGATTCAAGGATTATTAAATTTGTATAAAGAAAAATATCCTTGCTATATTTGGTTGTCCAAAGAAATTGGTGATTGATAATGCCCAAGTATTTAAATCCGCAAAGCTTTTGTTGACTTGTGGAAGAAATATAATTTCATGCTCATATAGTCTACCACCTCTTTTCCATAAGGGAATGGGCTGGCGGAGTCATAAAATAAAAATTGGGTAAGAATTTTAAAGAATATTATTGCACGGTATCAAGAATAATTGATAATATGGACTTCATCTTTCTCTTTAGAAACCAGACAAGAAAATGATCCATCGGAAAATCACCATTAAAATACATGGTAATGTAGCATTGTTTCCTAGTCAATTAGCCATTCCTACCACTAAATTAATTTAGGATGGCAGTAGGAACCAAATCATTGAATATGATGATCAATCAAGCTTGGTGGAACTATGAAAACAAGAGAACATCTAGCTTAAATCTTAAGGAATATTAGGAAAAGATGAAAGTTATTTCTGATAAGAAGGTCAAAGAAATATTTTTTGAACTAAGAGACCTTGTGCTTAAAAAAGGGATCTTAGATGGAAGAGGATAAGGGTAAGTATGGAAATTTTGATCCTTTATTGCTCGGGGTCCTCTCAAGTTGATGAAGTTCGAGGAAATAATTCTTTCCTTCGGGAAAATCTTGATGGTTAGTTGTCAGCATGTTCATAAAAAATGCAGTAGAATTTTTATACCAACTTTAAAAAATAATAATAATAATAATAAGAAACAAAAATGAATGTAAGTAATCAGACATGTTAAAAGTTAATTTTAGTTAATATATTATAAATGAATAAATAAAATATCTCAAATTCTATTTATAAAATATTATAATTTTGTACCATTTTTAAAAGATAAAATAACTAAAAAGTTAAAAAGATTTTATAAGACTTTATAGTTTCACTTTAAACATTTTAAATGTTTCTTAATTATGAAAACTTAAATAAAATATTTAAATATATAATATAAATGAAAAAATAAATAAATAAATATTTTTATATAACCATAATAAAATAAGATAGTTTATTCTCAAACAATAGAAATTATCGAAAATAAAAATGGAATTATTTTATATTAAAAAGTAATAAAAATGAATATATGTAATTAATTTATTTAATATAAAATTAATGTCACATTTAAAATTTTTATTAATTATACAAAATTTAATATATAAAAGATGAGTTATAATAACAAAATAAAGTTTGATGTATATTATGTGATTTATAAATAAAAATTTATAATTATATTAAATAAAATATTTTAATATCAATCATCTATATATTATAAATGGTTGAAAAAGAATATTGTATATAACATATAAAGCAATTTAAAAAAAAAAAAATATTAGACTAGAAACATTTAACCTAGTTTTATTATTCTACATTTGTCCTTTACACATTTATTCTATTTTAATATCATGGAATTTTATGAATAAATTTCTATGATATATATAAAGTAATTAAGTTTGTGTGTATTAAAAATATTATGTTTATTTAAAAAGGCATTTTTTATATTAATAAATAGTAGTAGAGCTATTGAAGGTAGTGCACATCACCACAAATGCCTAGTCAAAATATTATATATCTAATCTCTCGTTATATACTAAGTATTGAGACATTACAACCCCATAATACATGTGGGACAATCTAATTTCACTTTTTTATATAACAAATTATTATAAGGGTATTTTACTCTTTTATGAATGCAGGATATACTTTATATAAAATTAGAGTTTTTCTTAAAACATAATCTAGATATTATTACTTTTCAAAGGGACATATTCCAACATATGCCAGCGTGACTTGTAATCGAATTTTATGACACAAATTTTCTCATACTAACGTGAATCTATGTAACATATATTGAGCTACTACCATGATCAAATGTTGAAAGCCATTATAAAACAAGCTCGACATCTCCTCGATGTAGGTGTATGATATCCATTGTGAGTGAAATTGAATTTAGGTTATTTGTATGTTGAATTTGCTTACTATTTATGTGTTTTCAGGATTGTGAGCAACATCAACAATGTTCTTGATATAACATCCCTAGTTTTATAGATGTGATGTTCGTGCTCAAGGGTTCATCGTATCCTTCATTTATAAATACCTCCTGCCAAGGGATTCAAAAATACAACATATTTCTTGAACATTATATCAAATTGTGTAAAATAGTTATACTAACATATTTGGTATGCTCATTCTTAGCCATTGACAATCCCAACATAGATATCATAGTTAAACCCAATTTATTTATGTCTTCATTTCCATCTCCTCTCAATTTCAAGATACAAAATATGCATATGCTTGATAAACATAGGGAAAAATATCCAAATCAAGCTTTACAACTATCCATATATCATTTCTTAAAAGAGATCCATAATTTTCCTCAAAAAAAACATTGCCAGTAATATTACGATCATTGTACCTATCGATGTTTAATATATTAGATAATTTCTAAAAAATTATTACATGAATCTCTATCATAGTGACAAATTTACACAAATATTGCAACCCTTGGTGGTCTAGAACCACACTTTGTTTTGAAATTTTTTCAAAATATTTGTGCATATATTGTAATCTGCCAAACTATGAGCATGTTGTGATCATGTATCATGTAATCTATGTTATTTACAATTTTTTTTAAATTATTCATGGAATCTTTGTTTATAATATCATTTTCAACATATTTTATAATTATCAGATTCCTTTAAGATAAGATTTGAAGTTCGCATTTTGTCGAGAAAATTTCTTGCATATCTGTTTTCCATGTTGTAACATACATATCAACAAGTCCATTTCCCCATGAACACGTTATCCCCAACTACACATCTCATTATGTATTGTTGATTTCCTTTCCCAACTTCCAAAGCTACTAAACTAATTAGAAGCTTAGAAGAAAATTGGATAATGTGAACCAATGTTGCTAGACACTCATTATTTGCAATGCCAAAGTAGTATCAAGTTACTCAAACTTTGATAATTTTTAATCATGGTAGTCCATGAGACTACATTTTCTTTAAGAATTTCATCTATATATTAGCAGCCTTTTCCCACTTCCTCACATTGCATGCACAATAACATGCTTGTTTCCCATGGAGAAGTGTGGTTTAATTACCTTGGGAATCATGTGATTATGGACCAATTTAATCAATGGAGGCTGAACTATTTTCAAGACTCGCATGCAAGAGGACGATAATTATATATGTACATGAATTCCTTTACCATCCATTTGACTTAGTGTACTCCAAGTGTGGCTTTTAGCTAGAATTTTTATGGAGAATTGGAATGTATGTCATGTAATTTCTTAGGTGGCTATCGCTTTAAAATTTCTATTATTTATATTTTTTCTTTGGTATTATTTATTTTCATGTACCATGTGCCATTTCGTAAAAGATGATAATTTTTCTATTTACATTCATTTTCCTCAATACCAAGGCTATCATTACCATTGATGCCACTCGGCACATATGTCCATTAAATTTTTCTCATTACATTCTCACATCCTCACAAATATCTTAGTCTCTTTAAAACTAAAACATCATTCATTAAAATAAAGAAGTTTGATAAACAATCCTAAATACACCACAAGATAGCATCTCTTTCAAGGATTTGGTACGAAAATTGACAGTAGATTGGAAAAATCTCATTTCCTTTAACAAATTTATATGAAATAATGTGCAAAGCATATCATTGATTCGGACTTTTAATTATCAAATTAACTAATTTTTTTTACTTATGTGATCTTGTATCAATTGCATTTAAAAGAGTATGAAAATAGCTACATTGCATATTATAAGGAAGATGAAATAAGATAACACCCATAAAATATCGAACATTGCATACATTGATAATGGAGTCTACCCAAAGGTGGAGCATGTCTCAGTTCGTGTCAAGAGAGTGGGAAGCCGCTTTCATTTAATGCAAAGAAGACGATGATGCACATGCATGTTCTTTGTCATTACAATGATGAATACCGTCAACTAGAGTCACATCTCTCTCCACCGAGACGTTCTCAATAACTTTCACCCATCCGGCCAAATTCCCCTCAACAAGAGTGGCATGTCTCTCCACGAGACGTTCTCCCTATAGGAACCTCACTCAAATGGGTTCTTATTCAACATGAAAAACTAATAAATCTCACATGATGTGGAAAAAATTATCCCTCAACATAATGGTAATTAGGATCTCAATAATACACACATCATATTAGCAAACAAAATAAAATGAATACATAAATGTGGTATCATGCACCTCCACTTTCTGGGTGAGGTCGAAAAATGCAAAAGCCTTGGCTGATGAAATAGACTGCTCAAATTCATGGTGGTGAATGGTGTAAAATTGGTCAGAACTAGTCCACTCTTACACCGTCAAATTTTGGGCCTTCAAAAATCTTGAAGATTACAAATCAAATATTCATTCCCGAAGATGCTCTAAATATGTCGGGCTCGATGAATATTCTGGATCAGCATCTGCTGGACTCTTTACCTTTTTCAAAAAAGGGGCATGCTGTGCACACTAATAATAGGTCCCAATACATGCCAAGTGTCACTGTGTGCCAAGTGCTAATGTATGTCACCTATTCAAATTGTGTTCCAGGCATGCTAGGGACTACATGCATATCAACACATGCTAGGAGAGTTCCATGTTGCTATGTTAGAGCATGCCACTACAAAAGTGCTTGGCTAGTGTCATCACAAGATGTTCTAGGTAAAAATATGTTCCAAGGCATGAAAGTTAAAAATACTTCACTTTCATTCTTAAACATAAATAAAATTGGGAACATTTCTCATAGTAAATATTTCATTTTCATTCCTACATGAATAAGATCCTAATGTTCATAAAATGTAGTAGAATTTTATACCAACTTTAAAAACACAAATAATAATAAGAAACAAAAATAAATATAAATAAATGTACTTGTTAAAAGTTAATTTTAATTAATATCATTATAAAATGAATAAATAAAATATCTCAAATTCCATTTATAAAATATTATAATTTTATACCATTTAAAAAAAAGATAAAATAAAGACTTTATAGTTTTAATTTTTTAAACGCTTTTAAAATGCTTCAATTACGAAAACTTAAATAAAATATTTATATATACGAATCTTTATATAACTATAATAAAATAAAATAGTTTATTCTTAACAATAGAAATTAATTGAAAATTAAAAAAAAAAATTACTTTATATTAAAAGTAATAAAATGAATATATATAATTACCTTATTTCTTAATATAAAAATAAATGTCACATTTAAATTTTTTATTAATGATACAAAAAATTAATATATATAAAAGATTGATTTATTGCCTAGTATTTAAATATAATAGCAAAATAAAAGTGTGATGTATATATGTGATTTATAAATAAAAATTTCATAAGTTTGCATGAATAAGATTCCTTTGATAGACATATAAAGTAATTAAGTTTATGTATAAAAGAAATATTATATTTATTTAAAAAACATTTTTTATATTAATAAATAGTATTAGAGCTATTGGAAGGTAATAGTGCACATCACCACAAATGCCTAATAAAATTATTATATATTTTCTATAATTTATTTAATTATCTAATCTCTATTATATACTAAGAAGTATTGAGAAATTACAACCCTATGTGGGACAATCTAATTTCTACACTTTTATATAACAAATTATTACAAGGGTATTTTTAATTTTATGAATTGGGATATAAATTTTTATATAAAATTAGAGTTTTTCAAAACATAATCTAGAAATTATTACTTTTTCAAAAGGGACATATTCCAACATATGCCGTGTGACTTGTGTAATCGAATTTTATGACACAAATTTTCTCATACTAACTCTGAATCTATGTAACATATATTGAGCTACTACCATAATCAAATGTTGAAAGCCATTAGAAAACTAGCTTCGACATATCCTTGGATGTAGGTGTATGATATCCATGTATGAAATTGAATTTAGTTATTTGTATGTTGAATTTGGTTACTATTTCATAGGTTGTGATTGTGAGCAACATCACCAATGCTCATAATAGGAAAAAAGGAGACTTTCCCATTGAGTAATTACTCACAATAAGATATTTCAAATTTTACAAAACATGTGGTCTCAGCCACAGAATGACAGAGGATCCTAGAGCCGAGATCAAAGCAAAGGCCTGGCAGCACTCGTGGCTCTCCCATGTCTCCGAAGGCGTTGCCGCCGCTTTGCCCTCATCGTCCGCTTTACTCAATCCCCGCTTATCCACGGCATGGTAGATTCTGGGGGGGACCCCCCCCCCCCCCAAACGCCGGAGATCTTCACCTATACATCCTCGTATCCTCGCACGCCTCTCGATCCGTGTCCTCACTCGACGCCCACAAACGATCTAGCAAAATTTCCCGCCCTACCTCCATTTGGCGACGGGATTAGGTCTCAAGATGAGAAGCCTACGAAATCATCGATTTGCATACCTATTAAGTCAAAACAATCCGAGATCCATCTCCCTCACGAGCGCATCAATGGTCGCACTAATATATGCATGACCACAGCATTAATTTGCCAGTTTATTGGGCTATGGCCAAGCTGAGAAATCCCTATATGGCCGGATCAACGTGAAATGGAAGCCAAAAGGGCAAGTGGATCTACAAGCTTGGGCCCCAAGGGCTTCTTCAACATCATTTTTACCTACATCGAAGACAAAAATTGAGTCATGGATGGAGGCGCTTACTTTTTTAACATAGCAAGGCTCTTTTGAGGGATTGGGTGGAATGTTTCAACCTGTGATGAAGAATAATTTAATTGGGCACTGGCCTCAGATTAGACTATACTCCTGTCAGCAGAGGTACCGGGAAGAAATTACCATCAAGGAGATCGGAAACTGCTTCTGAATTTTCATCAAAACTGTCAGAGGAAACCAAACACAACCGATATACCACACGTACACCTGATATGCATCTATATGCATCTCAAGTAGCACTCCCCGACTTGGCAAGTCTCTCGGTATGAAGACTTTGAATGGATCCACTCATAGATTATGAACACGTTCCTTTCATCAGAGGGAGGCATCACAGCTACACCATTTGTTTCGTGACTACCCCTGCATCGACCTCCATCCCTTCCTCGGGCCCCCATCGCCTCGATCCAGATGGTTTTACTCAAGTAGCTCATAGAAAAAGAGATTCTAAAAAAGAATCCCGCCCCCCCGACCCTCCCCACCCCTCCCCTTCCTCGCAAACTTCCCCGTAATAGCTTCCAAATTTTAGCCAACCCCGATGAGGACGAAACTTAGAGCCCAACCCGATCCTATTATCTCCAAGGCCCTCCTTTGGCACCATGCCTCCCTCGAGGGCTTGGAAATCTTCATCTTAAGAACTGTGGACTCCTACGATACCTCAAGCCTCCAAGTTCTCTCGTTTCGCCTAGCTCAAAAATAACATCCCCATGTCTGATGTCGTGATGGTCTGGATCCCTTCACCCTTCAGATCTTCTCAAGACTCCCAAAGGAAAAGCCCTAATTTGGATTCTCAGACTTATATAAGCCAACAGCTCTAAATAGAATCCATCGACTTTGGAGATCTAGATCTCACTGGCTAGAAAATCTTAGGACTAAAAAGCTACCATACCATACCTCCTAGGTAAATTGAAAGTTTGGAGGAAGCTGCCATCAAGGTGGAGTCAAGTAAAGGAAGCATCCATCTTGGAATCCAAGGGGAACTTATTCCCCGGGAAACTATCAATATCATCGATAATCAAGGAAACATGGGCGACCAACGAACTTACAAAGGCTCATTACATTGGGGGATAAACTAAAGGGAGTCCGGAAGAGGATCCCAAGTCAAGGAAATTTTTCAAAGCTCTAAAACCCCCAAGTTTATGATGAAGTTCACCTCTTTTGAATAACTGTACCAGCTACCTCCTCAAAGTGTCGTATGATAAAAAATAGTCTTATTCACAACAAACCTACCATCTCTTTATGCAAGAAACCAAATGCACCAATACTACTTTTCATTCATCCTATCACGTCTCTCGGCCGGTTGTGATACGCATGATTCAGATGGGGCCTCCAGGGGCATCTCCATTGCATCAATCCCACCATCATCTCCCTCTCACTTTCATTCCTCTCGCCACTTCTTCAAGCCTCTTTCACCTCATCGATACCCGCCTCAAAGGTCTCCTCACCAATGTTTACTCTCAAATTCATCGCCATCAAGATCCGCACTTCGGATGATCTCTCTAATCCGTATGCTCAAAACCCCTCTCCCCACCGGATCCTCGCGGGGATTCTAACATGATCACTGGCATGCGAGGAAAAGCGAGGAGGCAGCCAACGAATTCTCGGTTTCATTCTGCACTTCAAGTCTTTCATCACCGAAAAACCGTCTCATTGACATTTCCATCGCTAATGGCCTCCATACCTTGAATAATCGCAGACTAGATCCAACTTCATTGTCTCATGACCGGATAGCTTCCTTGTATCGATCCAAATTATCCAGGCCAGAGGAGACATTTCTCTTCCATTCTTTTAGCGACAAAGTTTGCATCATCAGCTCCATCCAACTTCGTTGGAAGGGCCAACTGAGCAGAAATGCGAACTCTCTTCTGCTCTAAACAATTTTGGGTCCCTCATTCGGTTTCCATGACATATATGATGACTGCATACCATCCCCCCCTTCAATAGATCCATCATGTACAAAATATCCACAGGCTCAAAATCATCAAAACTAGATTTAAAAAGGGGTGGAATCAAAGCACCTTCGACAACATTTTCCAAGAGCATGTGAGATCCGGTAGCTCAAATGGAGAAGCTCCCAAGATCTCATCGCCTAGGCGCACCGAGGCCCCGGACATGTAGGAGAAAGTTCTCAAATCACAAATATCAAGGAATGGAACCAAGAAGAAATTCTTTGGAAACAGAATCCTAATCCGATGGCTTAAAGAAGCAGAAGAATACCACCTTCTCACCGCTCCACCATACAAAGAATTATGGCTAACCACATCTCTATCCTCCACAATGATCAATGGGTAAGCCCTAGAGAGACGCATGAAAAGATACAACAAGAACTCCTAGACTACTTCAAGGCTATGCTCACGGAACTTCCCTTGATCGCCAGTGGCCATTGAGAGCATCACTAAAACATATTCCCACCTTAGTTACTTACGAACACAACTAGATGCCGCTTCACCTCGTTCTTCAAGAAGTGGATCAAGCCATGTCAGCCCTTAAAGCTTGCAAGGCTCAGCCTAGATGGATTCAATGTACTCAACTTCTTTCATTTCTTTTGGCAGGATTTACTAAGGAGATCCGGGAAATGTCAGGAATCCCAATCCATGCACTGATGCCGCTCGCTCTTAACGCCACGTCTATCACTTATTCCCAAAGAAGACTGCTTCCTCCCCCAAAAAATTTCGTCCCATAGCTCCCTCTATGTGCAATTTTTCTACAAATTGGTATCCAAATTTATCCCCAATCGCCTCAGACCATCCTTCCCCTCCTTATATCCTCTCTAAGAAACCGGCTATGTAGAAGGGAGACACATTCTGGATTGCATACTCATGCAAAGGTGTGCACTTCTAAGGACATACAAGATTCCAAAGAATGATTCCCTTTAAGATAGATCTCTCAAAGGCTCGGACAGCTTAGCTGAGCTATCCAAGAAATGGCAACCGCCTTTGGGTCTAGTCAAACTTGGATTATGATCTTCGCCCATCTCCTCTCCCTTTACTCCATTCTCCCACGGCTCTCCCCCCTTCTCTCCCTCTCGAGGCATCCGACAAGGATCCCTGGTCCCCTTCATGATCATGCAATGGTTTAGGCAGGCTTCTCAAAGCCAAGAGATCTGATCAATTTCTTCGAGTGATACGTCTTCATCAACGCCCTCCCATCTCTCACCAACAACATATCGACGACAACATGTTATTCGGCCACCCTCCGTCCAAGAATCCTCACTAACCATCTTGACCGCTTCTCTCCGGCAAACTCGACCTTCACCAATAACTCCAAATCCCATATTTTCTTTCTTCAACACCCCTCTTATCACCCAACACAACATAGGCTGCACTGATTTCCTATTGCGGCCTTGCTCTAAATACCTTGGCGTCTCTCTCACCGATTTTGTTCTCAAGCACTCATCTTGGAAATATCACGGACAGATTGGAATCACGCTATCTTTATGGACTCATCGAGTCAACCTTGCCAGTCAGCTCATCTGCCGTCTGACCCCAATCAATGCCCCGTGTATCTTTTTCCACTTGTAGCACTTAAATGTACCAAACACTCAGACTCGCAACGCAACTTTCTAAGGGGGAGGCAAAGAAGGCAAGAAGGAAATGGGCCCCTCAGAATTGAAAATAGGTATGCATCCCCAAGCATGCGTGTGGCCTAGAGCTACATGATCCACGCCCGCAACAAATTTATGGGAGCCAAAATCTAGTGGCAATGGGCATCTAACACCAACAACCCATGGGCACAAATGTAAGTACCAACATGCCCGCAACCGGCCTCCCGAGAGCAACCCTCATCTGGCAGGATGTTGACTGCTGTGCCCCTCATCCGGAGCGGCCAATCAAAGATTGCGCCCTTATCCATGACCACAAATTTTGGGAGGTCAAGTCAGCAGCCTTCAAAGAAATTTCGCATGATTCTTGGCAAAGAAATGCCAAAATTGGAAAATCTTTTCCCCACCTCTGACACAGCATCGTGGAACATCTAAATTTCATCTCATGTGAATACTTTCACAGCTGAGAATTTAGCTATCCCCGTCGGCGTTTCGACAATGGATATTACGATCATATCCATACTCAATTCCGACTCAATCTAACCTCAGAGATGGCGTATGAAATCCAACAAGGATAAATTCAAGTCTCGGTGAGGAACTCGACCATATCTCGTTGGGGCTATACCTCCACCGGCACCTTCACTAAGGAAGCTTCACACCCATCAAGCATCGCTCACTCAAATTTCCGACAAAGATCTAGGACAAAGTCCGGCATTCTGCACCACAAAAATTTCCACTTTCCTTTGCCTTAGTAAGTGTCGCTATCACTTAGGACAATATCTCAATAAAAGGATTCATTAGCCCATCCCAATGCCCCAATTATGTGAACAAGGAGGAAATTATTGAGCATCTCTCAATGAATGCGTGGTCGTCATGGTACTTTGGGACAAAGTGGCACTTGTGCGAAGATCGAATAGGAATCTCGGGAACATCTTCAACACTATACAGAGCTAACCTTCCACCCCTTTCATTGTGCCATTCTCAACGCCTCTTGGACACACCTGCAGGCACCTCCTCTGAAATATGGAAGGAGCGCAATCGCTGAATTTTTTAAGGGACCAACATTCCTCCACTAAACTCTATGGAACATGGTTTGTGCAACTTGCAAGAGACTTTAGCTCTTCATCCATGGAAGGATTCCTGACCTCCCCACCTGTTGGGAACGTATCACCTGGGCCAATTGGAACCTCGTCGCACTCCTCACCCATTCCTATTCCCTCAAACCAAATGGTTCCCCTCCAGACATTGTCCCCCTATCCTCGTGCCCCCACAAGCCGAATCCATGATGGAAGCCCAAAGGGAATCCGTAAAAGCCGGATTTGGAGGTATTTTCAAAATTTTCGAGCTGGCGGCAGTACCTGCATTCTATGGATATCTCGTATGGGATAAAAATCAAGAAGTGTTGGAAGGCCTACTGTGTGTGGGGTCATCATAGCCAAAGACCATATCACCTTTTTTCCATTCTCATCGAAGGTGACTCGCATTCTCATTGAAATCGGCTAAGCATATCCAAAGGAAGCCGCCTTCCAAACTCAACAAGAGATGGCGCCTAGCCACTAGGATCACCATGCCTGCTACTTGATTCGCATGGACATGGCTATTGATTTCCACCATGCCACACTCGCCACAAGGTAGTGGATCTCCTTTGCGAACAAGGTGTCCACACCATTCTCACTGGCTAGCCTTCAACTCCATTGATGATGAAGTTCTCCTCCAAGGATGTACACACCCTGATCCATAATGACCTCCAACCCCCGGGATGTGGGTGGTATATAGTCTCGATGGGATACACGGAGGAAGCCATGTGGCTCACCACACAACACGCCCATGTGCCATGGCCTAGGATACCCGACGCCTTAACTACTCACGTGTTGCGCTTAAAAGTCCCATTCACCACACTCTCCTTGACTTCTTACTTCCCCGCGGCCTTACTTAATTACTCCTCTGTTATGAGGTCTGTCATTCACACTCCTCCCTCATCTCTTCACAAAATTCTCTACTCTACTTGCCTTCATTGTGCTTGTGTCGCCTGCCCCCCCTTGGCTCGCGTTAGGCTCTAGGTTTCGTCGTTTTGTTTCACTTCGCAACAATACCGCACCTTACCTGTAAGGCTAAGATGCCATGGGCACCATCGGCAACGCGTGTGTGAGGGAAGGGGTTTTCTCGCGGCCCTCCTCGCCGTTGTGCCCTCCATCCGAACTTGAATCTTCCACACTAGGATATGTCGGACTTGTCACCCTCCTTCCTTGGCTCATTTAGCCCCCACTGCGGCTTTCCAACTTTTGGCTCCTCTCGTGCAACTCCCCGATTCCTATGCTCCCCCCTCCTCCTCCCGTAAGAAGAGGGCTCAGAACTACCCACATCGTCGAGCCCGCCTTCCTACCCCCGCAAATCCAGTTCTTCCTCATGCAGCCCCCGCCTAATCTCTAATTCAGATGACAGTGATTGAGCCGGCCGGCAGTAGCGGTCAAGGTGTCATTCGTGCCCCTCTAAGAAAGATGACCACAATGTAGAATCTCTAATTAAACTCGAGAGGGGGGGTGAATCGGCTTAATACATTCCCGATCTTTTAACTTTTCAATAAACTTATTTTACACCTTCATTTCAAACTCTATTTAATGAGTAATCTTAGAATGTAATCTGAAAGGTTAGTTTAATAGAGCAAGAGATTCTGACTTGAGAGTTACAGTATTAAGAAAATGATACATATCGATCAATACATAAATATCATGCACAAGAGACACCGTATATAAGTGGAACCCATAAAGGGAGAAAACCACATCTTATTATTGTTGTGATGCAAAGGCAAGCTCCAACTCCCTTCACCATCAGTTGCACCAACCTATGAGGCTCCTACTCAATCTCCGCAAGCTACAACTTGCAAGGAAGCACCAACTCCTTCGCTTCTGGGCAGCACCAACCTACAGAGGCTCCAACCCCGCCCGCCCAATCGACGACTATCAAGCCGCAACTTGATAGGGAAGTCTAACTTCCTCACCTCTATCAAACCGAAAGCTGTCACTACCTCAGAGCATCGCCCGTTCGTAGCTTCTCCTTCTGTTTCCGTTTTTATTAATCTTCTCCGTCTTATTCTTCTATATTCGCCTTCTCTCGATGACTTTCTCTCTCCTTTTTGAATACTTAAGATATATTATTTATAGATTTTTCACATGACCGTTGTATTCTCATTGGAATTAGAAATGGAAAGTCATGTCTCTTTGCCTTCGCCTACCTTATCGCCCACGTAAATTATAACTGTAGGTGTCAATTTTAACATTGTTGAGTTTGTTTCTCTCTGAGACTTGCCAATGCATCACAAACAATAAAAACAATTAAAACATTTACATTCAATTACAATGAACTCAAATTTCACTCATTTTGTCTCTTGGTTTGTCATACATTTGTCTTTCTCTAACTGCCTCTTTGTCCCTTTCTTCCCATGTCTTTCGCTATGGTCATTGCTAATTTAACGGAGGAATCAGCATTTTTATTTATTTTTATACCGGGGCCATTATATATAATGAATCATTAACGAATTTAACTTTTACACGCAAAGAAGTGTCTTATTGATGTGGCTTTGTATTCCGCAGCCGTAATATACATATATTACAATTGTATTACATTAATAATCGCCTGCTAAGTCGAGGCCCATGGGTTCATTTAATTCACGCAGCATGTTTTAATACAATCCAACCATGTTTTATATCTCTACAAGAATTATTTATATAAACAATCGCCCTCCACCTTAAGCCGGTGTCTGCGGTCCGCCGTAATTACCGCCGTGACTACAATCGCAACAACTTTATATATATATATATATATATATATATATATATATTTATATATAATGTATTACTTTCCACAAATTTCCGTTTATTGAACTGAACTCAAACACTTTTTAATCATATATTGCCCATCGGGTCTGTGCTTCAATCAAATGCAATCGGGGCACATAATAGAAAAGTCTGACAGCATCGTAACACCTGATGCGATGGTTATATATCAACTCCCGCTATAATCGGATCGGTTCACACTAATATCTGGAATGTTTGCTAAAAGTCTCATTGAACCATGGCATTAGTAATTAACTGTGGTATATAACTTGATCGGGTCTGGCATTTCAATCGGCAGTCATTGCTATTAAAGTCGTGCGATTGGAACGGAGGACAGCAATTAATCAGTATAACTTGATTTAACTATATCAATCGCATTGCTTTACAAAGTCGTACATTAGAACTCGATGCCATTAGCAATTAAATCATATAACTTGATCGGTCTAAAGAATTTAATCATGAATTGCTATGATGTTCACGCAATTTTCGCTGACAAGGATCAGAGGGTCCCACTTTATATTACTTCCTTTCCATTGATCATAACACGCTCCACTTAAATATATATCAATGTATATGCCTTGGACCATTGCAGAATATGAAATGCGTGACATTTATATGTATTTTGATGGATATTATATATATATATATATATGTGTCTGCCAGCGGGTTAGGCGATTCCCGGAATAATGTTTATGAATTATGTTAATTCTATAACGCCGGTTGGAGTGTGCGATTCCCAGAATTTGGTTTTGCATTATATGCGTAATGCCCAGCTTGGGGTATGATTCTCGGAATTATATATCTGTCCTCCGGGTTGGGCGATTCTCGGAATTATAACAGCTCTCTGCCTCTGTCTCTGCCTCTGCTCCACCGGTTGGAGAGTGCGATTCTCGGAATTTTGTAACTGCTCTCTGCCTCTGTCTCTGCTTCTGTCACTCTGCCTCTGTCTCTATCTTCCGATAACGGTTCTTCACTGTGCTTCTATGACTGTTACATTTTGACTTTCTTCTTGCTGCCTCTATTTCTTTCGCTATGCCTCTTTTGCCTTCCTTTGCTACAGCGCTGCCTCTTTTTCCTGAGTGCTGCCTCCTTTGCCATCAATGACAATATTTCCATCACAATGTGATGGCCTCTCTGGACAATCCAGCCTTCTTGCAGGATTTCACATCTAAGGACACATTGGAGGAGCGCCTCGGACTTCCTTCTTCTCTGCATGAGCCACTTGAGGACGCGAACCAAGGCCTGGACACTCTGGACTATGGATACATCTACTGCATTCTCGAAGAATCGCCTCCGCCCAGCGACTCGCATGAAGGTTCTCCATAGAGTTCACTCCTCGAATTTCTTTGTTTACTGGTTTATCTGCTATCTATTCTTAGCTCTTTTTATCTCTTTTTGTACTATTTCTCAGGCTGGTTTCTCGCTATGGGCAGCTTGTTATGGTTGGATTTTCAAGACTAGTTCCCCCTCTAGGGGCAATCTAGTTTTGGACAGTAGTGTTTTTCCTATTCCCTCCGTCATGGATTCTTCCATTTCCGAGGATGAGAATTGTAACTCTAGTTTGACTGCTTAATAGAAATAGTTTTACTTAGAAAAAGAAAACATCAACAATGCTTGATATAACATCCCTAGTTTTATAGATGTGATGTTCAGGCTCAAGGGTTCATTGATCCTTCATTTTGAGAATACCTCGCAACCATGGGATTCTAAAATACAACATATTTCTTGAACATTATATCAAATTGTGTATATTAGTTATACTAACATATTTGGCATGCCTATCTAGCGACACAATCCCACAATAGATATCTTAGTTAAACCCACTTTTATTTATGTCTTCATTCATCTCCTTCCTCAATTTCAAAGCTACAAACTTGGCATATGCTTGATAAACATAGGAAAAAATATCCAAATCAAGCTTTACAACTATCCATTTCATTTCTTAAAAGAGATCCATTATTTCCTCAAAAACATCATTTTCAAAAAATATTACGATCATTGTACTCATTGATGTTTAATATATTAAAGAAATTTCCTTAAAAATTATTACATGAATCTCATCACAGTGAAAAATTTACACAAATATTGCAAACATTGTGGTCTAGGAAACCACACTTTGTTTGGAAATTTTGTCAAAATATTTGTGTGCATATATTGTAATATGCCAAACTATGAGCATGTTGTGATCATAGTAGTCCATGTAATCTAATTTATTTACAAAAAATTTTAAAATGATCCATAATCTTTGTTTATAATACCATTTTCAACATATTTTATAATCACTCTATTCCTTGCGATGAGATTTAACGTTTTCATTTTGTCGAGCAAATTTCCTGCATATCTTGTTATCTACATATCAACAAGTGCATTTCCCATGAACATGTTATCCCAACTACACATCTCATTATGTATTGATGAATTTCCTTTCCAACTTCCAAAGCTACTAAACTAATTAGAGAAGCTAGAAGAAAATTGGATAATGTGAACCAATGTTGCTAGACACCCACTATTTGCAATGCCAAAGTAGTATCAAGTTACTCAAACTTTGTATAATTTTTAATCATGGTAGTCCATGAGACTACATTTTGTTTAAGAATTTCATCCATATATTGTTAAGCCTTTTCCAATTCCCTCACATTGCATGCACAATAACATGCTTGTTTCCCATGGAGAAGTGTGGTTTAAATACCTTGTGAATCATGTGATCATGGACCAATTTAATCAATGATATCAACTATTTTCAAGAGACAAAAATGTAAGAGTGATGGTAATTCAATATACATGAGTTCTTATCATTCATTTGACTTAAATCAAAGTGGCTTTTAACTAGAATTTTAATGGAGAATTGGAATGTATGTGTTCATGTATTTAGGGGTGGCCATTGATCTTAAAAATTTCCATTATTTATATTTTTCTTCGTATTATTTATTTTCAAGGAAATTTAATGTGTGCCATTGTCAGAAAAGATGATACTTTCTTTTCTTATTTACATTCTTTTTCCTCAATACTAGTGCCATCATTACCATTGATGCCACCGCACATATGTCCATTGGGCTTTTCATTACTCTCTCACATCCTCAAAATATCTTAGTCTCTTTAAAACCAAAACATCATCTATTAATAAAGTTAAGTTTGATAAACAATCCTAAATACACCATAAAGAGAAAGATAAGTTCTCTAAGGATTTGGTATGACAATCGGGACAGGTGTAGATCAAATTTCTCCCTTTACTTTAAGGAATTTATATGAAATAAATGTGCATAATTTCATTAATACCGGATTCTACTTCTCAATTCGCCAAAATTAACTAATTTTTTTTACTTATGTGATGTTATCATAATTGCATTTAAAAGAGCATGAAAAGCCACATTTCATATTATAAGGAAGATGAAATATTACAATACCCATAAAATCAATTACGGCACATTGATAATGGAGTTCACCCAGCAGAGTTACGTCTCCTGCCTCGGTGTCAAGAGAGTGGAGGCCGCCTCATTTAATGCAAAGAAATGACGATGATGCACATGGTATGTTTCATGTCATATGATGAATACCTCAACTAGAGTCACCGTTCTCTCCACGAGACCTTCTCACTAACTGTCACCACACACCTTCAACAAGAGTGGGTTCACTTCTCCACTTAGATTTCCTACAGAACTCTTTGTCAAATGGCTCTGAACATCATGAGGTGTTAACAAAATCTCACACGATGTGGAAAAAATTATCCCTCAACATAATGGTAATTAGGGATCTCAATAATACGCACATGATCTTAGCAAAACAAAATAAAATGAAGACATAAATGCATCATGCACCTCCACTTTCGGTGATGGCTAAAAAATGCAAAGCTTAGCTGTTGAAATAGATTGCACCACTAAATTCATGATGGTGAATGGTATAAAATTTGTTGCAAACTAGTCCAATTCTTACACCGTCAAATTTTGGACCATCAAAAATCTTGAATATTACACCAAATATTTCTTCCTGAAGATGTTAGAAATATATATTGGCCGGATGAAGATTTTGACTACACGGTTGGACTCTTTACCTTTTTCAAAAGGGGCATGCTAGGCACACTAATAATAGGTCCCAATACATGCCAAGTTTCATTGTGTGCCAAGTGCTAATGTATGTCAATGCATTCAACCAAGGTGTTCCAAGCATGCTAGGGACTACATGCATGCCAACACATGCTAGGAGAGTTCCATGTTGTGCTAGAGCATGTCGTCGTGTGCTTGGGCGTCAGTGTCATCACAAGATGTTCTAGGTACAAATATGTTCCAAGGCATGTGAGGTGCTAAAAATACTTCACTTTCATTCTTAAACATAAATAAAATTGGGAATATTTCATGGTAAAAATATTCCATTTTCATTCCTAAGCATGAATAAAATATCAAAATGTTCATAAAATGTAGTAGAATTTTATACCAACTTTAAAAAAAGATAAAATAATAATAAGAAACAAAAATGAATGTAAATAAATGTACATGTTAAAATTTAATTTTAGTTAATAGCATTATAAAATGAATAAATAAAATATCTCAAATTCCATTTATAAAATATTATAATTTTATACCATTTTTAAAAAGATAAAATAACTAAAAGTTAAAAAGACTTTATAGTCTCAATTGTAAACGTTTTAAAATGTTTCACTATGAAAACTTAAATAAAATATTTAAATATATAAATATAAATGAAAAAAGAAAAATAAATGAATGAATCTTTTTATATAACTATAATAAAATAAAATAGTTTATATTCTAACAATAGAAATTTATTCTCTAACAATAGAAATTAATTGAAAATAAATAAATAAATGTACTTACTTTACTTTATATTAAAAGTAATAAAATGAGTATATGTAATTAATTTATTTCTTAATATAAAATTAAAATGTCACATTTAAAATTTTTATTAATGATACAAAAATTTAATATATATATAAGATTGAGTTATTGCCTAGTATTTAAATATAATAGAAAAATAAATGTTTGATGTATATTATGTGATTTATAAATAAAAATTTCATATTTATATTAAATAAAATATTTTAATATCAATCATCTATATATTATAAATGGTTTGAAAGGAATATTGTTTATAACATATAAAGCAATTGAAAAAAATAATATTTGACTTGAAACATTTCAACTAGTTTTATTATTCTAGATTTTAGTCATTTTAAGGTATATTCTTAGATCAATTTTGGATGAAATCTAGGAAATATTTCTTGGAAATGCATATGATAGAAGTTTATTCATTAAATTTATTTTACAGTCTTAATATTTATTCTATTTTAATATCATAGAAGTTTATGTGAATAAGATTCCTTTGATAGATATATAAAAGTAATTAAGTTTGTGTATAAAAAAAAATATTATATTTATTTAAAGACATTTTTTATATTAATAAATAGTATTAGAGCTATTGGAAGGTAATAGTGCACATCACCACAAATGTTTAATAAAATTATTATATATTTTCTTATGTGACTATCTAATCTCTATTATATCCTAAGAAGTATTGAGAAAGTACAACCCCATAATACATGTGGGACAATTTAATTTCACTTTTTTATATAAAAAATTATTACAAGGGTATTTTACTCTTTGATGAATGCAGGATATACCTCTTTTATATAATATTAGAGTTTTCCAAAACATAATCTAGATATTATTACTTTTTAGAAGGACATATTCCAACATATGCCAGGTGACTTGTGTAATCGAATTTTACAACACAGATTTTCTCATACTAACTTGAATCTATTTAACATATATTGAGCTACTGCCATAATAAAATGTTGAAATCCATTAGCAATCTAGCTCGACATCTCCTTGGATATAGGTGTGTGATATCCATGTATGAAACTGAATTTAGTTATTTGTATGTTGAATTTGGTTACTATTGCTTATAGAAGCTTGTGATTGTGAGCAACATCAACAATGCTCGATATAACATCCCTAGCTTTATAGATGTAATGTTCAGGCTCAAGGGTTCATTGATACTTCATTTTGAGAATACCTCGCAGCCATGGGATTCTAAAATACAACATATTTCTTGAACATTATATCAAATTTTGTGTATTAGTTATACTAACATATTTGGCATGCCTATCTAGTGACACAATCCCCACATAGATATCATAGTTAAACCCACTTTTATTTATGTCTTCATTGATCTCCTTCCTCGATTCCGAAGCTAAAAAGTTTGCATATGCTTGATAAACATAAGAAAAAATATCCAAATCAAGCTTTACAACTATCCATTTCATTTCTTAAAAGAGATCCATTATTTTCTCAAAAACATCGTTTTCAAAAAATATTACAATCATTGTACTTATTGATGTTTAATATATCAAAGAAATATCCTTAAAAATCATTACATGAACCTCATCATAGTGACTACTTTACACAAATATTTCAATCATTGTGGTCTAGGAAACCACAATTTGTTTGGAAAATTTTTCAAAATATTTGTGTGCATATATTGTACTCTGCCAAACTCTGAGCATGTTGTGATCATGGTAGTCCATGTAATCTAATTTATTTACAATTTTTTTTAAAATGATCCATAGTCTTTGTTTATAATACCATTTTCAACATATTTTATAATCATCATATTCCTTGCAATGAGATTTCAATTCTGCATTTTTTCGAGAAATTTTTCTGCATATCTTGTTCTCTTGCCTGTAACATACATATCAACAAGTGCAATTCCCATGAACACGTTATCCCAAAATACACATATCATTATGTATTGATGGATTTCCTTTCCAACTTCCAAATCTACTAAAATTAGAGAAGCTAGAAGAAAATTGGAAAACGAGAACCAATTTTTCTAGACATCCATTATTTGCAATGCAAAAGTAGTATCATTTTACTCAAACTTTGTATAATTTTTAATCATGGTAGTCCATGAGACTATATTTTGCTTAAGAATTTCATCCATAGATTGTTAAGCCTTTTCGAATTCCCTCACATTTCATGCACAATAACATGCTTGTTTCCCATGGATAAGTGTGGTTTACATACCTTGTGAATCATGTGATCATGGACCAATTTAATCAATGATATCAAACTATTTTCAAGACCCACATGCAAGAGAGACGTATAATTATATATGTACATGAGTTTCTTTACTATCCATTTGACTTAAAATTCCAAGTGTGACTTTTAACTAGACATTTTATGGAGAATTGGAATGTATGTGTTCATGTCATTTCTTAGGTGGCCATTGCTTTTAAAATTTCCATTATTTATATTTTTTCTTTGGTATTATTTATTTTCAGGGAACATTGATGTAGGCCATTGTTGAAAAAGATGATACTTTTCTTCTTTACATTCTTTTTCCTCAATACCAGTGTCATCATTGCCATTAATGCTACTGGAACATATGTCCATTAAATTTATTTCTTGTTACATTCTGACATCCTCAAAAATATCTTAGTCTCTTTAAGAATAAAACATCATCTATTGAAATAAAGTTAAGTTTGATAAACAATCCTAAGTACACCACAAGATGGCATCTCTTACAAGGATTTGGTATGAAAATTGACATGTAGACTGAAAATTCTCACTTTCTTTAAGGAATTTATATGAAATAATGTGTAGGCCTATTAATAATTAATCCATATTTCTTCGATTACTGGAATTAACCAAAACATTTTTTCTTATGTGATGTTATCAGAATTGCATTTAAAAGAGCATGAAAAGCCACATGTGCATATTGTAAGGAAGATGAAACATTACAATAACCATCAAATCACGAACACATACACGTTGCTAATGGAGTTCACCCAGTGTGGGTTATGTCTCCGGGCCTGGTGTCAAGAGAGTGGAGGCCACTTCATTTAATGCAACAAATGATGATGATGCACATGGTATGTTCTTTGTCATTACAAGGATGAATACCCTCAACTAGAGTCGCATGTCTCTCCACGAGACGTTCTTAGTAACTATTACTCAGATGGCCAAATTCCCTCAACAAGAGTAGCCTGTCTCTCCAAGAGATGTTCTCCCTATAGGAAATCTCACTCAAATGGGTTCTCATTCAACATGAAAAGCTAAAAAAATCTCACATGATGTGGCAACAATTATCCCTCAACATAATGATAATTAGAGATCTCGATAATATAAAAATCATCTCAGCTAAATAAAAGCAAAGCAAGACATAACTGCATCATATACCACCACTTTCAGTGATGGCTGAAAAATGCAAAGCTCAGCTGCTGAAATAGACTGCACCACTGAATTCATGGTGGTGAATGATGTAAAATTTAGTGTAAAATTGTCCAATTCTTACACCGTCATATTTTGGACCTTCAAAAATCTTGAATATTCCCCCAAATATTCCTTCCTAAAGATGTTAGAAATATATGCTGCTCGGATAAAGATTCTGACTGCACCGTTGGACTCTTTGTGAGAAAATGTGCAAAAATGATTATCCACTTGTCAAATTTTGTCACTGGCACATCTAGCCCTCTAAGAGAATATTATCAGCATCTTAAGATTCTCCCTGTTCAGGGTTCCACACCCTCTTCCCGCTCATGGTTCCTCTTGGATCATGGTTCCACACTCCCGGTTCTGATGTCCACCTTTGCTTAGCTACCTAGTTGACTGATTGGAAAGGTTTAAGTAAGATTTGGCTGACGGATTTTAAAAAGGCACCATTGGGGGCATTAGTTAAGGTTCTAAGTTTGGTGGGAGGAGTTCGGAGCTTCCAACCTCCCACTCAACCAATTTTTGCGCATTGTATAATTTAAATTTTGTGGTCATAACACATAGTAACCATTTGTTGGATTTTTGTTGTAATTTGGTTAATGCAAACAGTTGTGTTTAAAAAAATATGCAAAAATTTTAATACATAGTCTGTGGCGGTTAATATATGATATGTGGCCACGAGGTGTGGTGGAGGTGGCGGCTTGCCACCACAATTCGAAATTTTTATTTTTGTTATGTAATGTAATGTTGATCATGTTGATTTTTGGTAGCATTAGATGTACTCTAAGTCTCAAATTTTTTTGAGAGGCTTAGACACTTCTAGATAAGCCAAAAATTATTTTGGGAAATTCAACTCGAAGACAGTTTTATTTGAGAAATTAATTATTTTTAATGGGACCCTAAGTATAAACTTAAGAAATTAAAATAATTAATCGGTATTACTCTAAAATATGGGTGTAACTTCTAGAAAAATCAGATCAAGTCAAAATGTAATCTTAACCGTTGATTAGAGATTTAATCTCAACCATTGAAGTATCAATGAGAAGACTAAAAAAGAAGGCTTGAAGGTCATTTGGAAAACACACTGAAAGGATCAAGTGATCAATTTATTTAGTGAGTAGTGCTCAGGGAGAGACTTCGATCGAGATACCTATTTTAGAGAGGGGCAGAGATAGTATATGGAGAGAAATAAGCTCAGTCAAAGAATCATTGGCAGAGAATGGCAGAGAGAGATCTAGTAGCTCTAGCATAGAGCAAAGAGGCTGATGCAGAGCCATGCAGAGCCAAAAAAGGCTACACAGAGGTTGCACAAAGGGAAAGAGGAAATCTGAAGGGTTCTCTGAAGAATTCGTTTCAGAAGCTGGGAGCCAAGGTGTGAGACCGAGAGGCAGAGATTGAATTTTCTGGGGAGTAGATCAATCCACAAACTGAGTGACACAATGCCCAGGAGGGTTGACATTGGGACTACTTAGTGACTGCACATAGACAACATAGAGCCTGTTAGAGGCATCAAATTTAGTGGTCGGCTCAACCAGGATTTCCAGTGATAGTGTGAGGCAACCTCACTAATCTTTTCTTTTAATGATATTCTCTGTAACTAAATTTTTTGTAATGGCATTCAAAGATTTATTCAGAATTTACTGTTTCTTAATAGTGAAACCCTTATATCTATTGCATCGGTTTTCCTGCATTGGGTTTTTCCAGTGACATTTTTCAAAAAATAATGGTGTCTTGTTTGATTTTTTTATTATTTCTCAGTTTCCTATTTCCGCATCTAAATTAATGAAGTGAATGTTGTAGCAGTAATTACTTTAATGTTTACAGAATAAATATGCAAATAACTTGTTAATGTAATTTTCAAATAGGTGAAGTTAATTCAATTAGCTATAGTAGGATTCCAGATCTAGGACTTGGAATTTTCACAGACCGATAGGGTGGGAGGGTCCAGCGGGCCTGAACCACCCCCTTTTTTTAATAATTTTTTTAGTTTTATATAAAAAAATAGTTTTTTTCTCAACTTTTTCAAAAATATGGGCCATTGGGCATTCTAACTATTCGATAAATTTACCCGTTCCGGTGGCCAGATTCTATGCACCAGGTCTCGGTCAATTTGTTACCTCGTTAAGCCTGCCACTTGGCCAAGTTTGACCAAAAATTCAACTAGCTATAACTTGACAATATGAACTCGGATTTGAGTGTTGTTCATATCATTGGAATTAGGGTGGTGAGAACTACGACCTGGTTCTAGTTTCGCTTCTATTTGACTACTTTGGTTTTTGAGCTATTTTGAGCCCTCTTTAACCTCTAAGCATCTCTAGAGTCATCTAGATTAATAATTTATCTATTTCATTCTATCCTTGGCCCCTACAAGTCTATTTTTTTAGCATTCTTCTCTGATACCATTGTGTAATGTACCTGGATTTTTATTTGGAGAGGTAGTGGGAAATTCATCATTTTCCCTTTAAATTCACCACAAATACATCTACACTTTGAAACCATATAAATTTTTTCCTATTATATAATGAAATTTCACATGTTAGGAAGCACAACAAAACCATACATATTATACATATACAACAATGAAAAATTTAGAAAGTATTTAAAAACATAATAAGAACACTTATCTAATATGAAGCATCGATTACATATACACACCATACATTCCACCTCATTGTAGACTCCTACTGACGATATGTATAGTTCATCACTCTCAAGCTAGGGCTATGAATCCACTAGGGGAAAAGACTCACTAAAGCTTACTATGGCCCCCTGTTAGTACCAAACATGGTAAAGGCTATGGTACAAAACCCCAACAAAAATAGAACCTATAATTCCTTCTTCACCATCATCATGCACAACCAAGGAAGTATAACCCTTCTCTATCTCCTTAGTCTCTTAGAATAATCAAGAAATAAGTCTTAGGGTATTGTGGCTCTAGGACCTCTAGATGTCAATAGGGGTTCCCATGTATCCTCTAGGCTCCACACATGGATACCTATCCCTAAAATTCTCCCTCTAGGGATTCAACCTTACCCTGGGAAACCTAGGGAGAAGCGCTCAGATAAACATATCGATCTAAGACTCATAGAGGATTAGTAGTAAAATTATTATCTCCTCCAAGCAAGAATAGTAGTCATCCTCCTAGAATATATAGTACAATGAATTGCAAAATGTGTTTCAGTGCCCTTTAATGAATGTCAGTCATGTACCCGACTTTTTCCTATTTAGAAACTTAGGATTAAACTTTAATATGATTTAGGTAATATATAATAATTGATTTCCACATTAACCCACTTTACACTTTTTTCTTAGGATATATAACAATTGTTGTTTAGTGATATATTTCTTAGCTTTATAACTTAGGCTAGGAATAAAATAACAGTTTTTTAGCTTAGCACCCTTGTTAATCCCTCTAGCCCCCTCATTCTTCCTTATCATGAATAACTTGCTCCCACACTCTTCTTATCCTCTATTTTACAACCATGATTTTTTTTTATTAATATGAGTGTGCCTACATAATTAGATTTCTAGGTTCGCTAGCCTTTCTACACGTAGTCTCTCCTGCCTAAAACCATGCAAGTAATCTAGTCTAAAAACATATTACACATAGGCATGTGGGCATCCAAAGCATATTAATATAGGCATATAAGCCCAACATAACCTGGTTCACTAGGTTAATAATAATGTGTACAAATACATACACTAATAATATTTGGGGTGTTACAAAAGGTTGTAGCTTGGGCTTACAACGTAAAGATACAAAATAGGTATCTTACAATAGATTTGAAATTCGAAGGGTTCATTTTTTATATTTTATATATAAACATCTATATAACTTGGAAAAAAGTAAAAATAGTGTAAAAAATGTGCCATAGCAAGAGTCCAAAACAAAGGATAATTATTCTAGAGTTCATAAACAAGGAAAAAAAACATAGCATATATAAGCATGGTTCAGAGGTCAAGAAGAGTGTCTAGTGTGGTGTTGCCTCCATTGGTGACTTCCTTAGTATAAAGTTTCAATTGAGTCTCTTGTAGGTCTATTGCAGGTGGAATTGATTGTAGTTCCTAGTACCACACCACTATATCCCTACCTTAATGGTGAATTAAATCACATATCATTTACTCTAGACCATTTACTTTCCTTTTTTGTTATAGTAGTATGCCCATAATTACTTTTACCTTGAGATTGAAACTATTGCATTTCTTTCTTAATCTATATATAAGGGAACAAAATGAGGAGGGAAATGTTTTGATAGTTTCCTCATGTTGGTTCTATAGAGAGACACACATTTTGTGAATATCTCGATAAGCCATAAGCTCAAGAAAATGACTCACATGTTAAAAATAATTGAACTCAAAATGTAAAAACATAGACGAATGGAACAATACCAAATGTCTAGTGTCAATCATGCCCTTATTGGTATTTTCATCCACTCTATAATCATAAGTTGTTACCAAAGTTTCGAGCTCCAATTCAGACACAAATACCTTATCCATATAAATGCACTAGAGATGGTTGAAGGAACTATTTCATTTGTCATTGATAAAAGATGGAATATATCTAAATGCCAAAATTTACCAAGTTCATATGCTAATCTCCAAAATAAATACCAAAAGATGGTGAAGCTTGTACCATTGATTGTCGTGGCATTTATCCCTGCACCATAATGATAGTTAACAAGAATGGAGCAATAATTAGGAGTCAATGGTAATATGGAGAATGTGTCAATATAAATCATGTCTTATCAACCCTATGCTTTTTATTTCTAGAAATATGGTCATTCTTTATGTCATTTTTCCTAATGATTCGATATTGTTTGGTTTAAGTGTCAAGTTAAGGTAGCAAGCTTTAGTCCTTGTAAGATAGTGTACTCTTTTGCTTTATTGTTTGGCACAACTCTAATACTCCATTCATAGGTATATGATTTTGACCCCCTAGGTTGGTAAATAACCATCCCACACTTGCCTCCTGAGGATAAATACATTTTATAATTAAGTAGTCTCACCAATGGCTTCATCAAATTTTATTAATATCTCAATTATTTTACCAAATTTACATGAAATCAATGAAAATACAAAAAAATAACTAAAATTTAGGTATATTTAAATAATGTTAAAAAATGTAAACAAACATCATCTATTAGTAAACACTTTAAATTAATATTTGCAAATTAAAAAATAGATAAATTGTTATAGTAATTAAACTCACCTTACATTATATTTGAATAATGTTAAAAGATGTAAACAAACATCATCTATTAGTAAACACTTTAAATTAACATTTGCAAATTAAAAGACAGATAAATTGTTATGGTAATTAAACTTACCTTACATTTAGCAAAACGATGTTTTTTAAAAACTAGTAGATGGAGGGTTCATATAATCAAACCCCTTTGGCACACAACTATCTCTGCATCATACCTATTTTATTTTGCAAATGTAGATAGTCTATATATTCAAAAATACCTAAAATAGAGAATAGATAAATTTTTATGGCAATTAAACTTAATTTACATTTAACATTATTCAAAGATACCTAAATTTTAGCTTTTTCGTATTTTCATTGATTTCAAGTAAATTTGGTAAAATAATTGAGATATTGATAAAATTTGTTGAAACCATGGGTAAGACTACTCAAACATAAAATGTATTTATCCTTACGAGGGAAGTGTGGGAGAGCTATTTACCACCGTAGGGGGTCAAAATTTGTTATATAAAAAGAAGTTACATTGTCGTATGAGGATGTAACTTCTCAATACCTCTTAATATATAATAGAGGTTAGATAGTCACATAAGAAAACATATAATAATTTTATTACTATAAAGTGTCATTGTGGTGATGTGCACCCTTATACTATTTATTAATATCAAAAATGTTTTTTAAATAAATATAATAATTTATGATCCACAAACTTAATTACTTTATATATAATTTAAAAGAATATTATTCACATAAACTCTAATAATTTATAATACACAAACTTAATTACTTCATATATCTATTAAAGGAATATTAAACCTCTATCATATTGAAATGAAATAGATATTAAGACTGTAAATTAAATATATTCATTTTTTATTTTTTAAGAAACTTTTATATTATTCAAATAAAATTTTATCATATTAAAATGGAATAAAATTATATCATATTGAAATGGAATAGATATTAAGACTGTAAATTAAATATAATTTTTTTTTTTTAAATTTTTTAATAATTTTTTATATTAAATGTATTAAGTATTTATCTACTAGTTTTGGATAGACACGATTGGGTGCATTGTTAATGCAAAGTCACATGTGAAAATGTAATCCTGTCAAACTTAACAAAAAAAATAGACATGATCAGGTGTATTGTTAATGCAGTCACTCCTTGATATGAAAATGTGATCCTACCAAACTTAACAAAAAAAAATTGTGAAATATTTAATAATTTGAAACTATGAAAATACATCAATATATATTTGTCTTAAGTACTAATATTGCAAGCCTTACTAAGGATCAAAACTCTTGAAGTGCATACATTTTTTAAAATGTAAAGATTGAAAAATATTCAAATCTAGAGAAATTTGATCCCTGCACAAATTGAATTTGCAATTCCAAGAAATATTTGCTAGATTTCAGCCAAAATTGATCTAAGAATATACCTTAAAAAATGCCAAAATATAAAATAATAAAACTATTTGAAATAAGTCTATTTTTTTTTTTCAATTGCTTTATATGTGATATACATTATTCTTTTTCAACCATTTATAATATATTTAATATAGAGATGATCCATATTGAAATATTTTATTTAATACATATATGAGATTTTTATTTATAAATCACATAATATACATCAAATTTTTATTTTGTTATTAATATATATTCAAATACTTCTCAATAACTCAATATTATATATTGAATTTTTGTACCATTAATAAAAATTGAAATGTGACATTTTAATTTTATATTAAAAAATAAATTAACTACATATATTCATTTTATTATTATTATTTTTTTTAACTGAAACGGTTAGATTTTTTATTTATTGAAGAGCTCAGGTTGGGTCGGGGCCAGAGCAACCTTCAGCACAAGACTACTGACATGTCTCTAGTGCATGCTGAAATAATTTTCACGGGATTATGTTGTGGATGATTTTGTCACCCTCTAGAGACAGCCTAGAGTTGCCATAGACCATTGCCTAGGACATCTTATATAGCAAGGAGCTCTTTATAGTTTGGGTTGTCAGTCCAAGGAGCTCACTTACTATCTCTTGTTTGAAACAAGGAAACTAAATTTGAATGGGACCAATCTCTTTCAGAAGCTGACACAAAGATAAGAATAATGTAGGAACATCATGTAAAACTTCAGCATGAAATCATCAGACATTTAAGAGACCGCTTACTGTAAAGAGGGCCGATTCAAATAATATATCACAGAAATCAAATATCAGGAAGTGGGTGCAGTGAGGAAACATAAGAAGATATTAGCAAGCATAAGGGCGCACCAATTTACGAATCCTTAAGTCACTAATATAGCAGAAAATATGGAAGTAGTGAACATGGAACAGCATATCATGACTAGGCCTATTTAAAGCGCTTGACTAATTCCAGAAAGGGCACCACTTAAGATGAATCCTTACTGCAAACTAGTGAGCCACTCGCATTCTAGAACATGATACAAGAAGACAAATTGCATGAAAAGAGATAATGTATTAACACATGAGAAAAGTTACATACTGTGAGATATCAAAGACCAGAATCCTCAATACAGTTATAACCCCTCCTCACTGAGACCCTACGGGCTCTGAAACTTCATACAAAAATATTACAAGATGAATATAGAAGTCTTCTCGCTGCACAGTTTGCTGACAGAAATCTGGAAGCCTTACAATGTCTTCTTTTTGGGTCTTTATAGGAGTGGTGGAGAATTCTAGAGGAGGCGGCAGCTGAAACATAATTAATGACTCAATTTTGAAAGAAAAGGCGGAAAACATTCACGCCTACTCTGTGAATGACTAACTGTTAATAACTGTACTAGACAACCTGCCCATGAAATAAATGCTGGGAGATAAAATCTCCTTACATACAAGATAGGAGTAATAAAATATATACAATATATTGCCCGCGGCTGAAGAAAAATCTGCTGCTGTAAGAGATTTAGAATAATCTGTACTTCGGTACTGTACTCTCGGCCCTCGATTCTGGATTTGAGTCCTGGATCTTTAATGCAGGAGAGTTCATCTGGAGAGTTCGGAGAATCCATATTAATGTTCTCTTGAATGAAGGTCACCTCTCCCACCTACCCTTGGCTTCTTTCCTTAATTTCGCCAGTTGGATATGTCCTTTAGTATGTTCCAGATCTTTGCAATGGAGACAGTGAGTTAAAGCACCAACTAAGTCGTTTTAAAACCTGCAAAACCCGCAAAATATTAGAGAAAAATGACTTGGTGACAGGGAGCGGGGACATGACAGCGGCCATGGAATCGGTAATACAGATTAGGCGAGGTATTGAGAAACACACGAATATAACGGAGAAACAGGGGGGGTGACAACGCAGAATAGAATGAAGTGATAATGGGTGAACAGAGCAAAGGTTCAGGACACGTCATCAAAACATATGGATGGTGGAGGAGGGACACAGCGTACATTTGTGAGTAATGATGACACGACCATAGGTGGTGGGACCCAAATCGGAAATCGAAATCGGAAGGTGGAGTGGGGAGACAGGGGTGGCACATCCTGGAAGTTCCGATCGCGATTGAGGGCAGGACCGCGATTGACCTCGGACCGTTCGATCTCGGAACAAGATCAACGGCCGCGCTTGCATCGGAGGGTAATAAATCGGCGGGTCATAAAGGTCTATTGCGCGCAGGCCCTCCGTAGAGTTGATTGCCGCACCGCTGATTTGAGCCAGATCGGACGGCCAGCATCGCGTCCGATTGTGGAAACAATAGGCCCCTTCTCGCTTTGAATTGAGGTTTCCAGGCTCGGGTTATATGAAAGCTGAAGTAGGAGGGCGCCAGACTTCTTCGGGGACTCGGCCCGATTATTTAAATTTGGGTTTTTAACTACTGTAAGGTAGATTTTCGGGCAGGGATGGTAACATCAAGCAGGGTCATAAGATTTTAGGCCACGGCAGAGGTTGAAAATGGATTTGAATACAACAGCGGGGCAAAATTCACAGGCAGGGGGAGAATATGTACAACATCGGCTCCATCTGGGGACGACATGTTCGTCCTCGGGCATGTCGAGAACACGCAGACCATTAAATATTTCATCTTATTTTTGAATTCCCCTGCACTTTTACTTCAAGTGATTGCCGACATCCTTTTCTTCATGACTCATCGACTTATTTACATTATTCAAAGAATGATGAAACAAAAAGAAAACTAGTGTACAATATAATACACCAGGCTGTCTTGGCCTCCTGGGTCCCATACTCTGCTTTGCTGGTGTCCATTAGTTGCATTACTATTCAAATGTACCCTTCTATGTTTCCATCTTTTATTTTGCAATTTGCCTCCAGCTATGCTTTCACATTTTGTTTTTGTTTTTCCATTGCCAAACATCTTTTGCTTTCCTGCTGCTATTTGCAACATGCTGCCCAAAAATACCTTTGATCCTTCCTCAAATGTTTGCAGGAAATGAGCATAAGGATCATAAAAAGACACCTGGCTAGGAATATTTGGCGAGCAGGCTTCGACCAGGATCTCTTCTTCTTCCATTGGATTGAGAAGAAGACTCTCTTGGGATAGAGTGTCTCCTTCATTTTCTGAACCGGAGGACTCATTGTGAATGGCTGTTGGAGAATTTGAGCTAATCCGGTCCTCCTTATATTCTTCCACAGGATCGAAGGATAGATTATATACGCTCTCTTTTTTTTGGCCTTCCATGTTTGGCAGGCTGTCTGCGTCCTGGGCGGCTCTGATTATTGCTTCTTCCACTGCATCTTCGGAGTGGCTCTTAAAAGCCTGATCGCCTTCTTCTTGTACTTCGAAAGGCAGTGGGATCTCTTCTTTTCTTGCAGGAGGGAGACCTTCCAAAAAGGCTCTGGGGTCTTTGAACTGATATGATTTTACTTGCGAGTTCAGAAATTCGATCTCAGCTTCATATCTTTCGACCACTAATTTTAGTGAAATCTTCTCAAGTACTGGTGGGAAACTTGAGCTGAGAAGAATAACCCGTGGAAGGTCCTCCACTTTCATTCTTACCAAGCTACGACGACACTCTGCTATGAAACTTGGATGCATTTCTGCAAACTGTTCAAAGTCTTCCATTGGTGAAGCGACTTGGTCTTCAGCATGGTTGATGTTGTTCTGCGACATGGTTTCCCAGTAGAGTCTTTTTAAACATTTAGGAACTGTGGAGTCGCCAAGTGGATGATTTAAGATCTTACTGTCCACCACAGTGATTTACCAAATCAAAACCATTTGTCTCTTCCCCAGCAGAGTCGGGACTGCAAATAGATTTAACAAATAAAGACTAGTGGAGTCGGGATTTTCTACTGAGATTTCTTGAGAAGAAGAAGGCAGATAATCTTCAATGGAATATTCAGGGTTTTCAACACGAGCTGACTTCTTCTCTTCCCAAATTCTTCTGTGAATGATCTTCTCCGGGTCAGAGACAGGTGTTTTCGGCTGTGAGGTATCTGACCTCAAATGGGGCTTCCGGGAAGCCAGGACTTCCAATAAAATTTATCAAATAAAGACCAGTGGAGTCGCCAAGGTGAGAAATCTGCAACTCTTCACCTCTCTGTGCTCACCTGATTAGAGAGTGAAAATAAAATGTCGAACCCAGGGAAACAGATATTCTTGAATTCGTGTCCCCGGCAACGGCGCCAGAAAGATGTTGTGGATGATTTTGTCACCCTCCTAGAGACAGCCTAGAGTTGCTATAGACCAGTGCCTAGGACATCTTAATATAGCAAGTGGCTCATTATAGCTTGGGTTGTCAATCCAAAGAGCTCACTTACTATCTCTTGTTTTGAACAAGGAAATTAGATTTGAATGGGACCAATCTCTCTCAGAAGCTGACACAAAGATAAGAATAATGTAGGAACATCATGTAAAACTTCAGCATGAAAGCATCAGACAGTTAAGAGACCGCTTACTGTAAAGAGGGCCGATTCAAATAATATATCACAGAAATCAAATATCAGGAAGTGAGTGCAGTGAGGAAACATAAGAAGATATTAGCAGGCATAAGGGCGCACCAATTTACGAATCCTTAAGTCACTAATATAGCAGAAAATATGGAAGTAGTGAACATGGAACAACATATCATGACTAGGCCTATTTAAAGCGCTTGACTAATTCCAGAAAGGGCACCACTTAAGATGAATCCTTACTGCAAACTAGTGAGCCACTCGCATTCTAGAACATGATACAAGAAGACAAATTGCATGAAAAGAGATAATGTATTAACACATGAGAAAAGTTACATACTGTGAGATATCAAAGACCAGAATCCTCAATACAGTTATAACCCCTCCTCACTGAGACCCTACGGGCTCTGAAACTTCATACAAAAATATTACAAGATGAATATAGAAGTCTTCTCGCTGCACAGTTTGCTGACAGAAATCTGGAAGCCTTACAATGTCTTCTTTTTGGGTCTTTATAGGAGTGGTGGAGAATTCTAGAGGAGGCGGCAGCTGAAACATAATTAATGACTCAATTTTGAAAGAAAAGGCGGAAAACATTCACGCCTACTCTGTGAATGACTAACTGTTAATAACTGTACTAGACAACCTGCCCATGAAATAAATGCTGGGAGATAAAATCTCCTTACATACAAGATAGGAGTAATAAAATATATACAATATATTGCCCGCGGCTGAAGAAAAATCTGCTGCTGTAAGAGATTTAGAATAATCTGTACTTCGGTACTGTACTCTCGGCCCTCGATTCTGGATTTGAGTCCTGGATCTTTAATGCAGGAGAGTTCATCTGGAGAGTTCGGAGAATCCATATTAATGTTCTCTTGAATGAAGGTCACCTCTCCCACCTACCCTTGGCTTCTTTCTTTAATTCCGCCAGCGGAATACGTCCTTTGGTATACTCCTGATCTTTGCAACGGAGGCGGCAAGTTTAAGCGCCAACTAAGTCGTTTAAAACCTGCAAAACCCGCAAAATGTTAGAGAAAAATGACTCGGTGACAGGGAGTGTGGATGCAACAGCGGCCATGGAATCGGTAATACAGACTAGGCGAGAGATTGAGAAGATGCAGGGCAGAAACACACGAATATAACGAGAAACAAAAAGTGACAATGCAGAATAGAATGAAGTGATAATGGGATGAACAAAGAGTAAAGGTTCAGACACGCTATTAAAACATATGGATGGTGGAGGAAGAACATTTACGACCTTGTGAATTACTATGACACGACCACAGGGAGGTGGGACTCAAATCGCAATCGCAATCGAAAGTGGAGCTAGGAGGAGGGCACATCCTAGCAGCTTCCGATCGCTGGACAGGGTAGGAGCGATCTAACCCAGACCGTTCGATCTCAAACAAGATCAACCCGCCGCACTCAGACGGGAGGTTAATAAATTCCATGTCATAAAGGTCTCATAGAGCGGCCCTCCGTATAAATTTATTGCCGCCGTTGATGTAAGTCGATCCGATGGTCAAGATCAGGCCCGATCATTGCCGGTAGGCTCCCTTTCTTCTTGGCTCACGGTCTTCGGCCTCCGGTCGTATGACAGCAATTAGGGGCGGGGCTTAGGACCTGGGGCTTCGGCCCGAAATATTTAAAATGCAGGTTTTAAACATTTAAACAATATATTTTGGAGCGGAGAAGGTGGCAACGAGCATGACATGGGGGGTTTTTGACCATGAAGAATATTGGAAACAGATTTTAAAGGAGCTGGAGGCCAAAATTTAAATGGAGAAGGGAATATGTACAACAGATACAAATTTGTGCAAAGGAATCCATCATTTATACCTAGTTCTCCTTGAGGCTAGGAGGCACCTCTTGTTGGTGTAATTGTCACTTTCTTGTTTGAATCTTTGAGGATATGGAAGCATTTAAAGGAATTAAATTCTTGAGTATCTATCTCTAAATTTTCTTTGAAGGATCTTATTTAGGACAACGCCATTGAACCGACCTTTCGTGTGTATCTTTTATCAAAATTTCAAAATCTCCAAATACTGTAGCTCTCAATTTCTTTCTTTGGAAATTTGACAAGATTTTAACAAACTAAGGATTTCAGCTTGATTTTTGGTTCGATGTCCTAATCCCCAGCTGAAGGTTTCTTGTGAGAGCCCATCCAGGTAATAAATTAGGCCTCCAGCACACACATTCCCGAGGTTTCCTTTGGAGGCACCATCAAAGAAGTCTGTTTTTATTCCTTGCTTCCTCCACCAACAATGGAAGATTTCATCCTTGTCTCTTAGCCTCCTTGAGATTGAGTAGGGGTTTGACAGCTCTTTGATTCATATGTCAGAAGAAAAAGGTCCCGAACCATTTCTTTTCCCAAGGGAGTAACGTTGTTTCAAGTTTGAGGGATTTGTTACTCAGAGTTTCAAAAAGGAGGCATTTTTCTTTAACAGCTACAATGGAAGGGGTCCAAGCTATATTATTGAAAATTTGTTCATTCCTGGCTAACCACAATTTCCATAATACAAACTTGGGGAGGTGATCCATACTCGGGCCCAAAGGGACTTGTTGGTGAAGGTCATAGCGTATCGGTCCTTCCATGAAGAGAAGATGTCTACTACTGTGACTTTGGAGGGGGAAACAGTGTTGAGGCCATGAAGAGTGAGGGTCCAGACTTTGAAGGCAAAAGGACAATCAACGAACATATGATCAATGGTTTCTGGGGCTTGATTACATATAGCACATCTATGCAGACAAGCGATGTTTCTTTTCATAATATTTTCTCCTGTCAAAATTTTTTTATGCATCAATATTCAAAAGAAGAAGTTTATTTTGGGAAGAGCCATTGGATACCAAACTTGAGTCCAGAAGCTAGAAGGATGTGACCTTTCTCATTGGGGTTTCAGTGCTGCTTATCCCTTGGTGGAAGAGTAGGTGCAAGAGGATCCCCATCCCCAAGAATATTCAGCAAACTTATGCACCGATGTTGTATCTATGAGCTCTGTTTTGAGCATGTATGCCTGCTATAATAAGTGCTCTGGAATATTGTTGATTCTCCATGTCTTCCAAATACCAAACTCGTCCCATTTAGAAATGTAAAATACTCTTTTGATTCCTCTCTCCTTAAGAAAATTACGAATTTCAGCAAGGTTTGTGTTAGTTGCAAGGGGCGCATGCCCCATAATCCTATCAGTCCAAAGCTTCACTCTTTTTTCATTCCCTAGAATTCGATAAAGATGTTGAAGGAAAAACGAAATTCATTTTTTGTAGAGGCTCCACAGCTGCGTGCTTCTTCCGGTATTCGTGTCCTAAATTTTCCTTAGCGCTACCCCTTGGAGATATTTAAACCTGAGCGTGCAAATTTCTGGATGGTTGGGGTCACTATGCATTTGCCACAAGATCCTACAACTGAGGGTGGTGTTTGCATGATTTGGGTCCCTTATTTGAAGTCCAACATCGCATAGTGCTCTTTTGACAGTGTCCCATTTTACCAGATGCAATGTACGTTGATTTCCTTTGCCACCATGCCACAAAAAATTTCACAAAAGTTTATTGATCTGTCCAGATATTGATTTCGGGGCCAGCAGAAAGGAGGCCTAGTAAATCGAGAGCGGCGAGAGCACCGATTTAATCAAGATAAGGTTACCTCCATGTGTAAGCCACTGCCCTCCCCATAATTTTATTTTGGATTTAATTTTGTTCAGCACTCCCTCCCATAGAGAGATACTATTGATGCCCATGTTAATGGCAACCCGAGGTAATTTATTTTGTCCCATTTTGAGTAGCCTTTAAATCCAAAAATACAGGAAACTTTCTGAATATCAATCTCTTCAATGTTCTAGCTGTAGACAACACTTTTTATTTCATTTATCATAGCACCTCAAACTCTGTAGTAAGCTTGGAGGGTGGCTTTCTATGCTGAGGCTATTCTGTAGGAAGCTCCTCCCAACATGATGGAATCATCAGCGAATAAAGCGTGATTAATTGGATCCAAGTCCTTCATTATTTTCAAGCCAAGAGCATTCCCAATTGATTTTTCCAACTCAAGTTTTCCGCTTAGTGTATCTACCAAGAGGATATACAGAAAGGGAGAGAGGGGGATTTTTTGCCTCAATCCCCTCAAGGCTTGAAAGTAGCTGGATGGCCTCCCATTTACTGGCAGAGAGCTATCCATACCGGTACATGTTTTAATCAAGTTGACAAACTCTTGCGTATTAAGGGAATTTTAAGGAAAATGTACAATCAAAATTCACTTTATGAGAACCAATCATATTTGTGGATGACATCATCCGTACGAGTTGAGGGCATTGTTTGAGTTAAAGGTACTTACTTGTCACATTCTCAATGGTGGATAAAAAATCATGGTTAACCATGGTAGTGCTCTAAGTATTTTTAAAGTCAAAGTAAAGTACTCATAATAAATGTCATTTCACACTTTTTGAATAAAAATATATTATTGTCATTTCATATTTGTTGAAAGAAACAATGCATATGCCTATACATTTATTATATTATATTATATTATTTTTATATAGTATATTAATTACATGTTATTATACAATTTAAATAATATAAATTTTAATTAATAGCATATAATATAATTAAAAGTTTATAAATTTATATTTATATTTTACTTTAATTTATTTAAGTACAAAGGACAAATGCATCGCTTGTTCAATGATAATGACTTTTTCGAAAGCCGTAGTCTAACTAGACTCGTTTTTTTCGCTCAAAAATTATGGAATTTTCTGAAGATTTTAAGAAAATCCGGCAGGGTTTTTGTAAATCCACATTATAACTATCAAACTTTAATATTTTGGGTGCTCTAGAGGTTTTTGATAGTGTTGAATTCATTTTCACCATTAAAATCATGATTCAAACACAGTAAGATTTCTTAATTTTTTTTGGCCCAAGTTGTAGACAATTCCTTAGTCTCGTTAGACAACTCCTTTCTTGAAAAACTCATTCTTATTTATAGTCACGTCAATACAATTTTTTTATTAATTTTATTTTGGTACAACTTTTGAATTGAATTTAACTATGGTTACATGGATTGTGGTGCAAAAAGTGAATTGAAAATTCATAAATATTATTTTATTTGTTTAGCTATTATTTTATTATTTCTTTAGGAGGCCCATTTTAGACTTCAAAATCAGGTAATGTAAAAACCGAATGAATCTCAGTGCTATACGTATGACAGTTTACTCTAACGAAGGCATTACTATTCAAATTTCTGACTAGCACGCCTTTCTCTTTACTTAAAGCTGTGGAGTGTAT